>BRZM01000027.1:2867473-3033291 GCA_033238685.1 Lates japonicus | reverse complement strand
TTTAAGAAGCCTTCCAGTGCCCAAGCGCTCGTCTCCGGGGGAAAATAAAAACGTGGCTGTGTTTACAGACTGTTAAACTCTCGCCTGTGGACGAACGCAGCACTTAGCCTCTGAGGTCGTCTCGTCTCCCACACAGTCAGCGCTCTGAGTCATCACAACTCACGCTGAGCTGATACCACTGGATATCTCTCTCTCTCTCTCTCTCTGACTCTGTCTGTCTCTCGTTCTCAGACCAACATCAGCGAGAGCAGCGAGACATGTTGGACTCATCACCACCACACGAGGTCACGACCCGTATCCTGGGGCGGTACGTCGGAGGCAGCAGCCCCTTCAAGCTCTCCTCCACCAATTTCTACCCTGACCGCTACCTTCCACCCGGTTCAGCGCGGGCCTGGCTGCAGCAGCACAACACCATCAACTACATGGGTGAGAGCAACCATTCCCAAGTCATGATCGCCAGGCTGAACACAAACCAGGTCCAGCTTCCTCTTGTTCTGCTTTCAAGAAGAGAAAAAATATTCATTGTTGCCCAATGCCTCTACCGTGTGACCAGGCAAGAGGCCGGGTTGAAGTTGATATAAAAGCATTATTAGCCATTAGTCTCACAGGTTTCTACTCACGCCTTCAAACTATCACTAACTGCAGAGCCAAGAGCCTGTTGCCTGAATGACCAGTTGGAAGCTTAGTGGTGAGACGTTGACGCTATGCAATCGTGGTGTGGTGTAGTTATGAGTTTTAATATTTAGCTTTTAGCTTGAGATTGGATTTAGGTCAAATGACTGAACAGAATATATGCTCATCCGAATATTATCCATCAAATCAGTGACTAAACTTTAGCTGGTCATAGCTCATTTTCGAAGTAATCCCGTTGGCTTTTTGTGGAAGCTCCTGTCCTCAGACTGTTGATGTTTTTCCCTCTCATTCACACATTCACAGGCACATTTGTTGCTCTGTAAAATGCTAATGTTGTGAGACAAAAAGAAGGAAACCTCCAGTAGCCGCTCGCGCCAAGAACAAAATACAGAACATTAATAAAACATACAGTGTTTAAAGACAGAGGAAAATCATTACAGCCTCAAGAAACATATAAATAAGGAGCCTCCTGTTGGGACTGGGGTGTGTGTGTGTGTCTGCATATGTGTATCTGATGATTGATCGGGCTGCGTACAGTAATGCATTACACTGTACTATATAATGGGCCTGCAGGGATTTGTAAG
Source organism: Lates japonicus (assembly GCA_033238685.1). Lineage (NCBI taxonomy): Eukaryota > Metazoa > Chordata > Actinopteri > Centropomidae > Lates > Lates japonicus. Next base: position 3,032,074 of record BRZM01000027.1, on the reverse strand, counting down.
TTGAAGTCTCTGGATCAATTATTCATCTCTATTGACCTCGGCCTCCCTCCCTCCTCCCCTTCCTCTCTCCCAAAGCCTGAATGTGTGTGGCTGGTAATTTATTCCGAGCACAAACACACACACACACAGATCACGACCATGTTCACTGACTGGGTAAACGGTGCAGGTTGGGAAGCCGGAGGTGACAAGTAATTGACGCATGCAGGTCCTAAAAGGACTCTAAATTGGTGTCAGGTGTTGGATGCAGGGAAGCGTCGCAGATTACTTGTGTGTAAAGAGGAAAAAAGAGAAAGGAGGGAGTGAGCTTATTAGGCTCGGTTTTTTGCGAAACTCCCGGGGCTCTAGCGAATAAGACGAGGGGGCCGCTGCGAGATGGTGAAACAAATAGGATGTGATTGAATAAGGGCAGAGGGAAATGAAAGAAAAGACAAATAAAGACGAGAGGAGGAGAAAAACGGAGGGGAGGGAGATGAAAAATGGAGTCGGCAGCTTGAGAAGAAAAGGCGAAATTAAAATGAACGGAGGGAGAAACTGAATGAAAAGAAAACCTTTCCAGATCTGTTTAAAGGATAATTCTGGTGTTATTTTATATTCTCGTTATTGTCGACAAATCACATGAAAAGACAAAGGGTTCTCTGACCAAACTATGGCTGAGGTGCATTGTGGGTAATGTAGGCACAAGATTCTGACGAGACAATATCTCTGGTTGGATGACGATGCCTTCACTGGTGCACTAGCAGAGCAGTTTTTCCCAGTTTTGATTTTATTCGTCATATTCTTGTTTATCTTATTTGTAAATCTGGCTATTGATGGTTAGTCCGTCTGACAACAAAACAAACAACAACAAACTGTGGCGTGAACAACACCTGTGACTGTGGTGACAGCTGTAGCCTCTCATCTCTAACTGCAACATGACTTACTTCAGTTTCCTGTATAGTGCCGCTGCAGCTGATGATTATTTTCATCATCGATTAGTCAGACATTTATTTTCCTGATTGATAGATGAAACGTCTGTCACAGTTTCATAGGGCACAGGATGACGTTGTAAAATGTCCGAACGAACAACTCATATATGAACAAATGTATGTCCTTAAAATAAATGTAAATAAATTGTCTTTATTGATAATTCTTTGATAGTTGATTATTGATTAATCAAGCAATTACTTATAGTCTCATAGATTCTACTACTAAAAAAGCAAAATGTGCTTTAGTATTTTATTTTTGAGCAATGGTCAATTTTACAATGTCAGTATCAGTAGAAATACAGATTAGATTATTTTGTTCCTTGGCCATTGAGCTGCAGGGGCGTCCATTTCCCTCCATTCAAGACAACTTTATTGGAACAGCACATTTCAACTACGAGGCAACTTAGAGTGCTTTACATAAAACATAAAAGGCATCAGGTGACACATGCAAAAAGACACATTACCTGTTTGTAGCCTGAGAGATGGAACTCAGGGCTAAAAAAGTAGAAAAGAAAACTAAAAAGAAAAAAGAAACTGCTCTGACTGGTGATAACTGAAGGTGGCTCAGGTGAACATATAGACATTTTTATTGACTCAGATCGTCCCTCGTGGAGGCTGGACAGTCAGAGGACAACGTTCAGAAACAGCTCTGTAAGAATCTGATCATCTGAAGCTATAAAACTGAGAAAGACAAAAATAGGATTTTCACCTAGTCCCCAGTGGAAATCATGTCTTTGTGTCTTGGCAGGAATTTCCTTCATGTGTCGAGATCCTGTTTCACTAACTAATCCATTTCAGTGCTGCACCTGTTTGCCTACAGCTCAACAAAACACTAATTTGTTGTTTGGATTTGTCAACATTTTTGTGCAAATTAAAATAAACAAAGCTAATTTTATTATGCTGCAGTTTTTAGCCGCGCTGCCAGCAGGGCTTCAGGGATGGGAATGACGGTCGGTCGGTCAGTAAACCACTTTAGTCCAGACTGAAATATCTCCACAGGTATTAGATGGATTGGCATGAAAGTTGGTACAAACATTCATGGTCTCCAGAGGATAATTCCTACTGATTTCGGTGATACTCTGACTTTTTTATTAGAGCAAGATCCTTGTTTAACCAGAAACAGGTGTTTTATCGACAGAACCATTGACAAAAACAGTAATTTTATCTTGCAACACAGGAGCTGCTGCCTCAATCTGTTTGTTTGTGTTGCTGTATGGTGCTTTTACTTAAGTAAAGGATCTGAATACTTTTTCCACGACTGAAAGTCAAACAATAACACAAACTAACTAACAGATGGAGGCAGTGGTATTCCAGGAGCTCCTGTGTTCTGTTCGGTAAAATTCCTGTTTTTGTTAATGGAGTCTGGTACTGATACACAGTGATGTTTCTGGTTAAACGAAGAGGATCTTTACTGCAGTAATTGCAAAAACATGGGAAAATAAGGTTAAAAAATACTCACTGCTTAATGGAAGTGAAGGAAAATGACGGCACAGCTGCTGTGCTGAAGTACAGAGCCACAACCACGGCTGTCAGACTTTTTGTCTTGTTAACTCCCAATTGATCTGAAGGGTGAGTTTTTCTCCTCTCTTTTATTAAATTTGACTCAGAGCTCTAAACTCTAAAGCTCCATTGATTTTTAAGACCGTGGAGAAAACGTGGCGAGAGTTTGAGCCTGGGCACTTTTAATGCGAGATCAGAGGAATTCTTGATTCAGAAGGATCCTCAGAACGATCAAGAGATCGGTCTGAGCCTCTTGCTGCTTCTCTGGCTGTTTAATCAGGACATGCTGCTGGTGTGTGGGGTCTTCAGATACAACATCTAAAATAATTCATCCACTGTTTGTTATTTCATTTAGTAAAACCGAAAGTTAAAAATCACTATGACAGCACATAATAAAACCCAGTCTTTTTCCTGTGGCAAACAAACACAACTGTGACGGATAACTGACAGCCTGTGATGATTTTATTGAGAACTGGTTCAGTGGAAGTCTGAATTAAAACCGAGTGGCGTCCTTGTTCAGAGTGAGAACAGTGAGGAGGTGGTATTTGAAGACTGTCCAGCACAGATGAAATCCATCATCCTGTCTTACGGTCAAGTAATCGCACAATAAGTCCATCAATCTTCCAGGCGGAGCTGGATTCCTCCTCACAGAGAGCGTGAGCCTGTATCGTGTCAAAATCAGACTCAATGTTGTTTATCTTGTTTGTTTCTTGACTCTTGCTGCAGCTGAACCTGGACCACGAGCAATAACGCCATCATAATGGAGCCATTAATCAACGTTTGGCTTTGTTTGTATTGTTTTTTTCCCTCTCAGAGGTGTCCCGAAACGACTCCTGTCCAGACCTGCCCGAGATCCAGAACGGCTGGAAGACGACATCCCACGTCGCGCTGGTTCGAGGGGCTCGGATCACCTACCAGTGCGACCCGGGTTATGACCTGGTGGGACGGGAGACCCTCACCTGTCAGTTAGACCTGTCCTGGAGCTCGCAGCCCCCGTTCTGTGAAAAGAGTCAGTTCCACTCTCGTTTATACGTCTGCTGTGACCATGCACGTGGCTTTTATTGTTTATAGGAGTTAACATTAGCTCAGATTCACATGTGAAACTTTGTATTTTCATGGTCCTCAGAGGATTTCAGTCACCTTGTCAACTTTTGTTGATAAGAACATGTCTAAACTATCTCCAAAACTAAGGATTCATATTAGATTACTTATTTTCGTCTGAAATGTGGTGAACAGAAGTTTAAAGTAGCACAAAATAGAAATACTCAAGTACAGGTACCTCAAAATGTCACTTCCATGACTGGAATAAAATAGAAAGTTAATGATAACAACTTTTCTTCAGTTTGAGCTGATGAAATCATTGATTATTCACATTCTTATTATAAATAAACTTTCACTATACAAACAATACAAACATGTTATATCCATTAAATGTCACCTCACATTTTTCTGCAGGTTGTTTGACAAAGAGCTCCTACACCTTCCTGAGTTTTATTCCTTCGTCAAAGAGATAGAAAACAAGGACGATACAGTGGATAAAAAATTAGATTCTATTTTATTTGGCGGCCATCTTGGTGAATTTAGCTAACTAACATCATTAACGTTGTTTATTGTCCTGGACAAGTTAATCAAACTCTGAAGCTGATGTTGCTCCTGAACTATCGATGTGTTTGTTCTCGAGAACATCTCGAGGTTTATAATTCAGGGAGCTCAATTCAAGCAGCATCAGTAACTGTTCTCTGTCTGAAAGGACTTTAATGAGTTTCCTCTGAGGATACTCACTCAGGGTCCTCAGAGATCGAAGCTTTTTGGGAGCTGTTTTATTTTATTTATCACCAGCGACAGGGAGAAAAAAACAGCCTGAATCTATGTGACAGATTTCCATGAAGCACATTCATGCTCCCCGGAGGACGAACCCGTCATTTTAAACCCTGGTTCTGAACAGTATCTAAAATCTTATGTTATAATGAGGCCATTTAACATGATTTTAAACATTTATAAGGAAGGTTGGGCTTCATTTTAGACACTTTATCGTCCTCTCTGTTGCTGTTTCCTCAGTCATGTACTGCTCAGATCCCGGCCACGTGGAGCACTCCACCAGGTCCCTGTCGGATCCTAAACTCCTGGTGGGGACGACGATTCAGTACAGCTGCAACCCCGGATTCATTCTGCAGGGCGGCGCCACCATCACCTGCTACGGCCGCGAGCCGGGCACCCCCGTGTGGACGTCTCGACTCCCTCACTGCGTCTGTGAGTATCAGTCAGAGGAGGTTAGTTGGTTTTATTTTATGAAGCGTGCGCCCCTTTGGTTTGATTCGTCAGGCTTCAGTGATTTCTGAACGCTGTCGTCAGGACTGACAGTCACGCACAGCAGTTAACTGAAGATGAGAGGCTCTTTCCCCGCCATCTAACATGAGTGGGTTTGTGTGATTTCTTTCCTCTGCTGACACAGATCACAGCCTCTCTGCTGCATGCCAGAGAGACGACGACGAACCTTCATCTCCTGCGTTTTCATCTCAGGACTGATGATATTTGTGTGTGTGTGTGGGGGGTTATTAATGTTTGTGTGAAGTGTTTGATATGTAAATGCGATGCTAATGCACCGTACCAATCAGCCCTCAGCCACCTGGCGGAGGGGGTGGAGATTATCCATGAGTCATGTCACCTCAGCCGGAGCCTGTCAGATCCGTCAGTTGAGGCTCTGACGCAAAAAAAAGGAAAAAAACTCTGATTCCTGTTGAGAAACTTGACGCCTTTCATTTTCTTTTTTTTCTTTTATAGCTGAGGATTCAGTTTCCTGTGAAAACCCCGGTCTCCCTGACAACGGCTACCAGATCCTGTCCAAGAGGCTGTACCTGCCCGGCGAGTCACTCACCTTCGTCTGTTACCAAGGTTACGAGCTCATTGGGGAGGTTGCGATTAAATGCATCCTGGGAAACCCGTCCTTCTGGAGCGGCCCACTTCCTCTCTGCAGGGGTGAGAAGTTATTATTATTATTATTTTTTAATTTCAGTGTGTGTGTGGAACGAAACGCTCCTTTGTTCTTTTTTTCTTTTGGATTCACGTGACTGATGATTCGCTAAACAAAGATTGTAGCTCAGCAGGCCGCAGAGCTCCCCCTAGAGTCAGCTGAGGAGAAATACAAGCTTGCAAATGCAAATTCTAAAACCACATGCATGGGCTTGTAAAACTAGAGTACAGATTTACACATGCCTCTTTGGTGCGGGTAAATAACAACCAATTGATTGGGAAAAGAGAAAACAGATGACGAGCCTTTTCCCGTTTTTTGTTTTGAAACAAGAAACCGGAAACAAAAAACGAGCCGTTTCCAATTTCCATTTAGGAACAATGAAATTGGAAAACAAAGAACGACTAGTTAAAAACCATCTGATTTGTTAAATGATTTTTATTTTATCCCAGAAGTCACCCAGTGAACGATAGCACAGTCCTTCTCTGTGCTGCTGAGGAGAATAAAGCTGGTTTTAGCTAGCTATCATCACCCAGCTAAGGTGAAAATAGATGACCTTAGTTAGCTATTTTCACTGTTTTTGAGTAGTGTAACATTTAATTCCCTAGAGAGTGATTAAGGGTGATGTTGTACATTCACTCAGGTAATGTACATACATTAGAGATTCTTTCATTCATAATAATTATTGATTAATCTGCAGATTATTTTCTCGATCAGTCATTAAGTGATGGTGGAATGTAACTAAGTAAATTTACTCCAGTATTGTACATTTTGCATTCTTTTCATGCCACTTTAAACATTTACTCCACTAATTACTTTACAAATTAAGAAACTACAGTCAAACAGTATCTGCAGGTAAAGCTAAAATAATTAGTCGATTGATTTAACAGTCGATTGCCAACTATTTTGATCATCTTTAAAAGAGCTTTCAGGCAAGAATTCCATTCATAGCTACAGAGTCTCAAATGTGTGGATTTGCAGCTTTTCCTTTTAGTTATTTAAATTATTTTAATTTATTTTTAAGAACTTTGAAATATATATTTTTTTTAATATTATTGTCAGTTAATTAATCTAGAAAGTAATCAGGAGATTCATTATTATGTAATTCAGAATGGAAATAATCATTAGTTGTAGTCTTATATAGTAAACTACAACAGGAAAATGCTGCTTACACATTAATGTACGAGTAATAATAATCTTTTCTCACATTTTCCTTCTGCTTTCATTACTTAAAGCCCATTTTCCTGATGATAGTGTGGTGTGACGACTTTTTCTTGAGTAAAGGGTCTGAATACTTTACGGGTGTAGTAACATTTAGTGAGCGGTGAATTGTTACAGATAGAAAAACTCCACATGAAAGTGTGATGTAAATTTTCATATGCACTGACTGACAGAATGATGTCTTGCAGCCAACCATGACTGCTTTGGCAACCATGCTTTGGAAGGTGAGTCTGTCTGTGTACGTCGGTGTGATCTGATGCTGTGGGCTGAAAAACAACACAAACACACACAGACACAGACGCACAAAAAAAGAATGAAAAGCGCTTCACCTCTGTGTGTCTGCATCTGCAAACATCCGCCTGCCAAGCTCATCCCCACCGTGTGTGTTTGTCCATCCACCTGTGTTTATTCATCTGTTTACCTGAGTCACTCCCTGACCCGACATTCAGAGGTTTTTTAAATTTGTTCTTGTTAAAAACTCTGCCCCTGATTAACCTCGTCCTGTTGATGTGTTGTGTTTCAGTCGCAGAGGCGACGGCGGGCTCCACCCTCGACGGAGGAAACATAGCGTTGGCCATCTTCATCCTCGTTCTCCTGCTGTCTGTGCTGCTGGGAGGCGCTTACGTCTATGTCACACGGTGAGAACTTCAAGGAAACTGTCACTGTTTTCTGACATTTTATAAACCAAGACAAACTCAGGATCGTCTGACTCTGAAGCTTTTAATCGTATCAAACCGTTTTAATCAGCAGATTAATTAACTTTATTTATAGAGCACATTTAAAAACACGATGTCTTGACCTCGGAAGCAGCAGCTGACGAAACAATCACAACTAAAGGTCCACTTACTCGCTTTTTCTGGTGCTTTCGACCATATGGCACAGTCTTCATAAGCAGCATGAAGATATTCTGAATCTATAAAGTAATTAAAGAGAAAAGCAGAGTGTATTTAGGAACATGTTTAGTAGGTGTAATCTTGGTTTAGCGTGTTAGCATGCTAACATTAGCTAACTCTTCATGTTTTTTTCCTCTTCCTGTTTCCCATCATCCCGTCCATCAGGTGCCGGTATCACTCCAACTTAAGGCTGCCTCTCATCTACCCCCACCCTTACCGACAGATCACTGTAGAGACAGAGTTTGATAATCCACTCTATGAGACAGGAGGGGTGAGTGTCCGCTGCATTTAACAGCTAACTGCCCACATGCCCCCGCTCTGTTTAACTTAAACCTCCGTCTCCTCCATCTTGTCTTCTCTCCAACAGCAGGACACTCGTGAATATGAAGTATCGATATGAGAAGCCTCACTAAAGACATTTCTGAACCAAGACCGACCACCTCGCCTCGTCCTAAACTCCTCAACCTCTCCTCCTTCCTTCTCCGCCCAGGAGGAGGCGATGTAAATACAAATAGATGATGATGTCCAGCCCCCACCCCCCACTTTCAGCCAGCGAGCGATCCTGTTCTCTCCTCCTTTGACGAGACAGCTACCGAAGACATTGACAGTGAAACGGGAAAAGGAGAGGAGGGCGGATAAGACGAGGGGGAAAAAAACCCCTGTGTGGATCGGTGTTGCCAGGACACGATGGGAGATGTAGGACGAAGAGAAAAAGACCCAGAAATCATCCGAGAACATCGAGCATGGTGAGGAAAAGAGGAGATGATGGGTGTGAAAAAGGGAGCTAAGGAGGGGAGAAGGGGAAGGAGTCAGGGACAGGACACAGAGTGACAGGACTGAAGCAATTTTTAGTATTTTTGTCGAATATTTCTCACTTAGTGAAAGAATCTTAGAAAAATCTCAGAGAGAAAAAAGACAGTTAAAGTTAGAATCCTTAAGATTTTCATGAATTAGACGACGTTTTTAATATGGAGGGATCCAGAGTCCCCATCGCTAAGTTTGTTTTGGTTGATTACCCATGATCCCCTGCTGCAGCAGGAAGTGCTGTAGCTGTAACAAACACACCAAACTCTTGATATTTTCAGTTTCCTGGCTGCATATCAGAGATGAATGCTGTTTTTTTTAACCGAACTACAGTTCAATATTACAAATCATTGCTCAAAGCAGATTATTTCTTTATGTTTTCAAACATAATCTTGAGACATCTTTAAAAGACACCTCTGGTTTATTAGAGTACATAGAGTTTTGGCCTTTTCTCTCCAACAACACTGTATCCTCCAAAATAAAAGCTGAGAGTTTTATCTCTTTTTAACCACTGTCTTTGGAGGAAGAGCTGAAGGATTTAAAGAAGTTATCTAATTTGCAAACACAAAAACATGCGTATATTACCCATAATCCCCTTCTACTTCTGGAGCAGGAAGTAACAAACTGTTTCTAACTCTTGATGTTTCCATCAGTTTCCTGGATATCAGAGATGAACGCTGGCGTTTAATGACTTCTAAGTCTTTTTAACTGATCTACAGTTCAGCATCAGTCTGAACTCTCTGGGTCTGATTCCAGCAGTTTAAGCTGCTGACTATCACTCAGTTAGAGGGAGATCAAACCTGAAGAACCAGAGTTATACAGAGCAACAACAGAGGCTCCATTCTCCCTGTTACACTGAACCATCACAATGATCCTGAAGCTGAGATTTTCAAGTTGTGATGGGTTGCAGTACCATAAGTGACCACTGGGATAAATTTCGTCAAATCAAACTGTCCGGTAGAACAGCAGTCACCTCATTTTTCTTGCCGCAAATGACAATAACAGAGATGAAATAACGTCCAGTGGCTTCCTTCATCCACTTCCTAATCACACAGGACGTCTGCCTCCTGTCCCTGAGCTCCCTCCTGCCTGCAGCCACCTTCAAGGCTTTTTTACTCCGGCCGCTCCACTCCTGGATTTAGCTGTTAGTTAACTGGTATTTAAATCTTAACGACTTCAGGGCCGGTGCAGTACTGTTGTCTTATTCCTCTCACACATAGTTAGATCGATGACTGTCGTAGACCGGCCTCAGAGTCCCCAGGTCTGGACCGGCTGAGGATTAAAAAGGAAAAACAAATAAAAAACAAACATGCATCGTTGCAGATGTGGAGGTTGCCATGTAAATAGCATAGCTGTAGTTTAACTGACCGATCTACGAGCTCGAGCTCAATCAACCCACCAGATGATGTATTTATTTTGATGTACTGTACATGTGATGTTTTATGCAGATTGATAAATGTACATTTTCATTATGAGAAGACAAATGTTGACAGTTTCCCTAAATAAATGGTAAAATTAAAATAAAAAAAGGACAAAAGATTCTTTCTAAACATCGAGGCGTTCTGTTGAATTCTTCTGTTTTTATTTCAGAGACTAAATGTGGAGTCTGTTGAAAGCTCTTTGCACAGTTTATGCAGGAGCAGAATTATCCCCAGAGGTCTCCTCCTCTTCAAAACAAACGGAGCAGGTGATTAAAGCAGGTAAAAACACTGAATAAAGCAGCTTCACGTTAAAAATCAGTGTTTCTCCGATGCTGCTCGTCAGACACGGGACGTGTCGGAGGTTGATAACGTTTGTGGTGTTTCTGTTTCGGGTGATTGAAAACTGAGAGTCAGCTCTTTTCAGTAGCAGCAATGGCGACAGCTGAGGTCTGTCCTCATCTTGGGGAAGAGGTAGAAATGTGAGGACGATAAATCAGGCGAACAGGACGACTGCAGGAAGGCCGGTGTCGTCCTGAGGTACATTCAGTCCAGGTATGTGACAGTTTTGATAAAATGTTAGCCTCCCTCTGGTTGTATTTTCTGGGGGTAATTTGGTGCAGCAGGAATATGTCTCTTAATCATCCTGCGACCCCTCGTGGGGCCCTGACCCCTAGGTTGTGAACCACTTCTTTAGATTTCCAGCAAGAGAAGATTTAAATCTGCTTCATTGTGGTGAAAAGTTTCTTTGAAGTATGAACCACTTCACTTCCACCACAGGACGCAGCTTCTGGCTCCTGTTCACTTTGACAAGTCCCTTTTTTTTCTGGACTGACTGTTGTTGTCTTGTGAATATATCCTGATGGGTGGGAGGCAAATCCTGCCCCACAGCATTTCCCTACCTCCGACCCATTTTAACAACCTAATGATTCCTTCTGTTGTCGTCATGAATGCTAATAAGAAGATAATGCTTCCTGCCACGATTGCAATTTCCAGAGGCTTTCCTGCTGCGTTTAATTCAACTGTTGAGAAGCTTTTAACCAGATGCTTGATGATATTAGGCGCTCTGAGGAAAAAAAACCTGAGTGCTACCCACACAAGCTTAATGAACCAAAGGCGTTCACAGAGCCAGAAATACATTACGTTTATGTCTGCATTTAAGGCGTTTAGTTGGCGCTATTATCCAGAGAGACTTGTAATGAGTGCAGCAACACGAGGAGATCATTAATATTACAAGCAGCTAACAGCATGGGTCAGACTTCACACCGCCGAGGCAAACAGAGGCACAAAATATCTGTCAGGGGCGTTTGTGTCTAACAGAGAGATGCAGGTGAAAGATGAGGCCGATCTCCACAGTGGTTTAAAGTTTATTACAACTTTAAAAGGTCATAACTCAGATCTGAACATGATATCATCACCTCTGATGGTCCTAAATCTGCTCAGCAAGAACTGGAAACAGCTTCAGAACCCGCCTGAAAATCATCATGTTTTTAAGTTTTCTTCAGTATCACAACAATCCAGTGACAGTGTGTCTGTACAGACGTGGGTGCACTGCAACAGCAGCTGCTAATAGCTAATTCAGCATACGTTTAATGGTGCTAATGTAAACAGATAAAGATAAAAACAGTCTCAAGTTGCGGCTAACTAACCTCTACTTCCTGCAGTCTCATTTTATCCTGATGCACTGATAATAAAAAGTTTTATTTTGCAGCTTTACCTCAACTTCATTAAAGTATTTCTACATTGCATCACACTGAAAAGAAGAATATAAGTGCAGTTATATATATAAATAATAAAATGCTCCATCCCACAGGAGAGTACATGACACATGTTAACAAATATAAATAAAAACTTCCAGCTGCAAATCAAACTGTACATGTTCCTAAACCTAAAATAAAAAAGATGCTTTATCATGTTCAACACAGACACTTAGTCAAAATCTAATAAAAAATCAGTTAAAAAATAAATAAATAATATTAAAATAATAATTTCAAAGCTACCTACACCCAGACATGAGTGTATGATGTGAATAAAACATTGTGTGGCTGCAGAAATGTCAAACACTTCCTCTAAATGAGTGTTAATGCACTTGAATGTGTTTTTAATGATGCAGGTGAAAATTAAAATGTTGTGTCACTCGTTAGTTTTACAGACATGAAGAAGTAGTGTTGTTTTGATCGGGGCAAAATCTACATCCGCGCAGGCTGTGAAACCTCTCTTTATTTACCTCACTCTTCTTCTAAAACACTCCCAAGTCGTCCCCTTAAAGACTTTACCTATATTTGTGTAATTGCACCGGGAGTATTGTTGTTTATTTTCTTCCGGTATTATTTTTTGGTGTGTTTGTAGATGATATATAGTTCCACCGGGCGTGACGGCGGAAGGATATCGGGCTCGTTGTCTATAAATACCGCCCCGCTGCTCTTTCTTTGTTAAAACGCTGATAGCATCCGGAGCAGAGAGTTGTCATCACCATCGGGAACAATTTGTTTGTAAGTATTAAGCGCTTTTTAAAGCAGAATCACAGTATGTTCTCCTTCTTTTTCACATGTATCGTTGTGTGATGTTATGTGTGCTAAATTAACGTTAATTTAGCCGTTGGTGACGAATTAATCGGTAGATACGTCAGTTGTTTTGGTGGCTAACCGGGCTAGCCGGGGCCTAGCATAAAAGAAAACGTCGTCAAGCAACAACTTTTATCCTAAATAACATTTTAATTCAGTTATTTTAACTGGTTGAGAATGAAAGGTGAATCATAAGGTGCTACTCTGTAAATAAGACACCTTGGTGGGTAAATTTACGCCAAAAGTTGATCGCTTCTTGCCGCATCCGGTTAGCTTAGCAACGTTAGCTTGTTAGCTTCAACAGCTGTTTCGTCAGCTGGCGACACGAACGGGAAACGCCTGGTAAAGGTGCTGCTGACTAACAACACAATCACTTTGTGTTAAGTTAAATGCTCTGACGCGTGCGCGTGTTTTCCAGAACGCTACAGCTGTTGTTTTCTCAAATCTTCGAGCAGGAAATGGCAAATTAAACCACAGCATCGCCTGCTAGCTTAGCAACATAGATGATTTTACAGTTTCAGCGATTAATCGGCGGAAAATTTAAGGAAAATCTGTGTTAATCTGACAGTGCCTGGATCCAGAGGAGTGGCAGCAGATTGAATAGACTGATAAACCAACTTCAGAGGCAAACGAAATACTTTTTTTTTTTTTTTTTTTTGCTGAAATTGACATTAGCTATCCCACAAAGCAACTTACGTTTATACATTAAGTCAAAATCTGAAATAACACTAACAAAACAGTAATTATTAGTTGCAGCCCTAAAATAACAGAAATCTCTCTGTCGATTTTCAGTGTTAAGATGCAGATCTTTGTGAAGACCCTGACTGGCAAGACCATCACTTTGGAGGTCGAGCCCAGCGACACCATTGAAAATGTCAAGGCCAAGATCCAGGATAAGGAAGGAATCCCTCCGGACCAGCAGAGGGCTGATCTTTGCTGGCAAACAGTTGGCACCCGCCGCACCCTCTGACTACAACATCCAGAAGGAGTCCACCTCCATCTTGTGCCCGCCTGAGAGGAGGCATGCAATCCAGAAGGAGTCCACCCTCCATCTTGTGCTCCGTCTGAGAGGAGGAAACTAAGCAGCTCCTCATCACAAAGATGCTTCAGTGTCAGAATCACTCCTCTTGATCCACTCAGTCATTCCCCTTTTTAAGTTTCAATAAAGGTTTAGCATTCCTGAATTTTGCTTTCAGTGGCTTTTAATAGTGTCACTTTGCTTTTCACCTGCATCAGCTGACAGATTTGAGTTAAATGCACAAACACAAAGTAAAGATGATTGATCAGATGCATGTTTGTGGTTAAAGTGGTCCAACTAAGAGTTCACTGACAGGTTTGGGTTAACACGTTGGCTGATCTGTTCATTCTGTTTTTATTATGACCTTTGAAAGCAAAGCGTTTGTGGAAATTCTGCTGTTGAGTGTTGAACATTACAAATAAACAGCTTCTCACTGTCACCTGCTCAGTTTATTATTTCATATTTAAGCTGAGGTATCTGGTGATTACTCGGGCTGCAACTAATGATGATTAAGGAATATTTTCTCACCTGTTTGTAAAATGTCAAATCGTGAAACACTCATAACAGTACTCTGAGACCTGGTGAGACATTTTCAAATGTCTCTTTTCTAATGCTCTAATACCTTTTGAGAGATTCATCTTAAAATCATGTGAAATAAGCAAAAAATCCTCTCAAATAAGAACATGGAACCAGGTAGTGTTTGACATTTTTGCAAGACTATTACAGATGAAATGGATGCAGGCTGTTATAGCACATAAGATTCATTCAAATATTTTGTTTATAAACTTAAAAATTAGAAATAGAAACGTTTAACTTGCACAATAAGAGCTGATGTTTCCTGATGCTTGAAGGTTTTGTGTTCCTGGGTCTTGGTGTAGTTTGGATATTTAGCCACTAGGTGTCACCAGAGACTGACTGAAGTCTAATACTGCAACATGCTGTGGATTGTTGACGGGACATTTCACATGTTGTTCTACTGCAGCTGTACAGTATTTATATTTTCTTGTATTGAGAGGCTGACAGCAGATAGTTGGTTCAAACAGAGCAGAACACGACCTGCAGGGTTTTAGACATTTATTTTTATTCAAAATTTCTATTCATCAAAACGAGTATAATATCAGAAATAAAATCAGGATAAGTTCACACATTATTTTGTCCATGTGATAAAACCAAACCTACAGCCCTGATTGTAAAAAGAACAATATTTCTGCAACATAAAAATCCATCAATACAAATATTCAACAAACATTTAGAGACAGAGAAGTTTCTATTTTCATGTGGAGAAATGTCACTTTAGGTGAACAACAATCATCATGAGCAGTGATATCCTCCATGGCTCCAGAACCACCTGAAGAAACTCAAACAACACAACAATAAAGGAGAAGATGATAAAGAGCTGACGATCAGTGTTTGATTGACAGGTGATCTCTGTGCAGAAATGACACAACAATGAGCTTTTAGCAACAAACATGGAGACAAAATCAATTCAAGGACTAAAACACTGATTTTGACCCACAGCCCCTTAAATGACTTTTGTCTATTTCACTTTACACAACTCAGCAGTGTCTCCAAACCAGCCAAGACAAAGTCCAGCATAGAGAGGCTGAGTGAATGTGGTCTGGACTCTGTGGAGGAGAGTCATGGTTTCAGAGACGCTGTAGAAGGACAGAATACCTGCTCTGTGATCCAGGTACACTCCTACTCTGGAGGACTGAGGACCTGAGACTGGAGTGCTGATATTGTTGAACAAAAATAAATATCTGTTTTGGTCACAATATAACGCCCATGATTTGTCATTGAATCCAAATCCACGTTCATCTGAGCTCCCTGCTCTGCTGATATTCTTGTATGCGACTGCTACATAAACTCCTCCTCTCCACTCCACCTCCCAGTAACAACGTCCAGTCAGACTCTCTCTATTCAGGACCTGAGGCCGTGAAGTGAATCTGTCTGGGTGACTAGAATAAGACTGTTGTTGCCTCATATATGTTGCTCTTCTGTTTCCCTCAGATAATAACAGACATGTGTTTGCAGTGTTTGGATCCAGTGTGATTTCCTGTGAATATCTTAAGAACTCAGCTCTGGTCTTGGGCTCTGGTTGTGGCAGTAAAACATCCACTTCAGTCACTGTCAATGAGATGTTTGTCCATTTCTCTCTCAGAATGTCCTGTAGTTTATCTCTGAGCTCTGACACAGCTGCTGTCACATCCTCAAAGTACCTCAGAGGACGGATATTGATGCTGGATGAGTCTGTAGATTCACTGAGTTGTGACAGTGAGGGGTAGTTGTGTAGAAACTGGTTGTGATCCTCTGTGTGTGAGAGCTGCTTCAGCTCAGCGTCTTTCCTCTTCAGCTCAGTGATCTCCTGCTGCAGCTTCTCCTGAAGCTCTTTGACTCGACTCACTTCAGTTTTCTGCTGGGATCTGATCTGCTGCTTCACATCAGACCTTCTTTTCTCCATCAGACGGATCAGCTCAGTGAACATCTTCTCACTGTCCTCCACTGTTTTATTAGCAGAGCGATTGATAGCCTCCACCTCCTGCTGAAGCTCCTTCACATCTTTCTCTCTGTCCTGGATTCTCTGCTGGATTTTTTGTCGACTCAGCTCGAGCTCTCTCTGCCTCTCAGTCCTTTCTTCAGCTGCTGGGACTGTGTCGTGGCCTTTATGTTCACTCATGGAGCAGAGATAACAGATACACTGCTGATCAGTGCGACAGAAAATCTTCATCACCTCATCGTGATGAGAGCAGATGTTCTCCTGGAGCTTCTTGGAGGGGTCCACCAGCTTGTGTTTCTTTAACTGAGATACATTGTGATGAGGCTGCAGGTGTTTCTCACAGTAAGAGACCAGACACTGCAGACAAGACTTGACAGCTTTCAGTTTTCTCCCAGTGCAGAAATCACAGGCCACATCTTCAGGTCCAGCATAGCAGTGATCAGCAGGAGCAGCTTGGAGTCCAGTCTTCTTCAGCTCCTCCACTAAAACTGCTAACATGGTGCTTTTCACCAGGACAGGCCTCGGTGCAAAGGTCCGCCTACACTGAGGGCAGCTGTGGATTTTCTTCCCATCCTCTTCATCCCAGAAGCTTTTAATACAGTTCATGCAGTAGCTGTGTCCACAGGGAATAGTCACCGGATCCTTCAGTAGATCCAGACAGATGGAACAAGAGAAGGTTTCCCGGTCCAGCTGAACTCCTTTCTCCGCCATTTCACCTCTCAGTGACAATGACTGTCTGAGTTTCACTTTCTTACAAGTGAAACTAGTTTGAGCTCTGATCTGAACAACATGTGTTTGTGCAGTGAACGGGGCCTGTCAGCTCTGCAACTTCACCACATGTTGGTTCCTCCCATCTTCAAACTGTAGATCTGAAGGGGAGGGAACAAGGAAATAAATGGACAGAGTGGAGCTCGCTGTGTTTGAGAGCAGGAGGAGCGCTTTGATACCATGTGTTTAACCCTTTCTTACCTCTTTTCCATGTGTCCACAATTTACTTTGTCCAGTTTGATTTTGTTGGAGGGCAAAGCTGCTTGTTCCATTTCTAATAATGTCCATATTTTCTCTGAGGCAGTTATCCAAACAGTCTTTTGCTGTGTTTTCCAGTTCATTGAGATATTTTAATGACAGAAATTCAGATGTAATAAGGCACTGTGTTTTCTTTTTCTTTACATTCTTATATTTTCAGCCTATGATTTTGACAACAAGAGTGTAGGATAAGGATTTAGATGACGTCGAATCGATTCGACCAATCAGAGGCGGAGCTAGGTGGGGCCTAATCACCCGACCAATCAGCGCTCTGTCTGCCGACGTTGGCTGACGTGTTTCGTCATTGTGCGTGCCGGACGTTAGGGAGAGCAGAGCGGCAGAGAAACAAAGCCGAAAAAAACGAGTGAAAACACGGAGCAAAACCAACGTTTGAGTCGTTGTCTTGTCGCTTTGTTTTGTTAAAATGCAGAGAGAGTTCATTACTGAAGCCGCCTGGCCGCTAAAACAAGCTCTGGAGCGGGTTCTGTCGAACGCGAGTGAGGCTGAACACACCTGACACTGAGGGTAAGGCTAACAAGCTAACGTTAGCATTAGCACTAGCAGCCAGCGCTAGCATTAGCCTCGTCTTGTAATGATATTGTTTGGTCTTATTTTATGTCACTCATTCTTTTGTCATGGGTCAGGGTGTGTTTGTGTTGCGGACGGATGATAAGAAGACACCGGGCGTCTCTCGGTAGTTTGTCTACAACTCGTCTTAGTCCGTTTGTGGCGTCTTAACACGTCATTGTGATTGACTCAGTTTTTGTCTCTTACCAGGCTGATTTACATTGTTTATGGTTTTTACAGCTTTTTGTCTTTTTCTGGCTGTTTTGTATCATATTGTGTGTCCTTGTGTTTTTCTGTTCGTTCCTGTTCATCGACGTTTCTTTGTGGACATGTCTGTGTAGGTTCTTAGTCATTCAGGTCATGGTGGTCTTCAGTGCTAAAGTTGAAGGCAACTGGACTTTATTACGTTTCGCCTGTCATCCAAAAGCCCCCCCACCCCAGTTTGGGGAGTCCCAGGTATTTAAGCTCCTGAGAGTCGTTGACTGTCCTGTGTTGTGCCATGCGCTTTGTGCAGTGGTTGTTTAGTTGTACAGGTCTGAGTGTACATCATTGCTCAGCTTGACCTCGGGATGAACCAGTTGTTGCCCGAGGGTGTTGCCTGGTCTGAAGTGCACCGGGATGTTGTGCTCTTCTCTGACCTGATGAAGGTCCAGTGAGGATGACCACGTTTCTTCACCGTCTGCCTCAGAGGGACTGCTCAGGTTCTGATAACACCAAGTTATTGTTCCAGTGGGAGTCAGAGTCGGTGTTTCCAGTTTCTCTCTGGACATTTTTGTTTGATTGTGACAGTTTAGTTTCTCCTTGTGATCATTTTGTGGATCAGTCTTTTGTCTCTTTGTGTTTGTTGTTTTGAGCGTCTTTGTGATCAGTTCTTTTGTGTATATGTTGCAGGTTAAGACCTCTTGTTCGTGGTGACTTGATACTTGATTGAGCTCAGTTTTGGGTGAAACTTTACAAGTTTGAGCTGCAAGTTTAACTGTACGAGATATCTGATGGAGATCATTACATCAAAACGAAAATGAAAAGTTTTCATTTAAACTTTGATAATGAGAATGACTGTTCCTAAATTTAAAAAATCAGATTTCTCTCTGAGATCTTAATTTAATTTGATTGTCAGGGTTAAGTAAAGGTTTTAGTCTTTAGTTTTCACTGTTTCAGTTTTGGTGGTGAAGAGTTTGTTTTACCATCAGGTAGTTTCAGAGTTTCTCAAGTGTTGTATTTGTGTTTTTCAGGTCTTTACTTGTCAAGCTGCTGCAGCCTGGAGGAAACACCAGCTCTCACCTCACAGAGCAAACAGGTCTGTGTCCTGAACTCTTACTCAGTTATTAAAGGCAACAACAGCGTTACTGTTTAAATGTCAGGTCAGACCTCAGTGAGCAATGACCTCTTAACCATGTCTACAAAATGTCTGAAAACAGCAACAGTATTTAATCTACTGTCACATGAAAACGATGAATTGTTCACATTTTAGAAGCAAATATTTGAGGAAAAAAGGTCTCTGAGCAGCAGCTGGAGTCTTTCATTGATAAGAAGCAAATACGCCTGAGAAATATCTTCAGTTTGATTGGATATTATATTATCTTGGTTTTTATTGGTATAAAAATAATAAAATATTGTAACTGATGTGTATTCAGTCATTTTAACTGATTTTAATTAGTTCATTTTAATTAGTAATGCACATAAAAGTCAACAAATACTAAACTAAATATTTAATTGGTTTTTATTCTTCAAAGTAAATAAAGACTTTTAAACTTAATTAAATGTCAGTTATGTTTCTGTCTGTGGAAGAAGAACTCTGACATTTTACTGAAATTTAATTCATAAGACACAAGCTCAAACCTGCACTTTTTTATTTTACAGTTCACAGTAATAAACATGATTCCATCAGTGAAGAGTTAAAATGTTCTGCTTCAGTTTCTATGTTGAATATTTGTGTTTTTTAAACTGTTGAAGTAACAGTGTGTATTTCTCCTTTATTTCCTCCAGGTGTCTCCACTTCACCCATGAGTCCAGAGACCAGACCAGACCAGGATCCATGAGGCCTCCAGGTGATTCAGAAACAGCATCACACAGAGCTCTGATGTAACTGAGTGTGTTCAATACGCTTTAGAAACATTAATAAAGTTTATTTACAGATGTAATGTTTGAACAGTTCAGAGCAAATAAAAAATAATTTACAAATAAATCAGAAGATTTTGCAGAATTTAAAGCTCAGAGCGACAGAAAAATAAATGATTTTATTCAGAATTAACAAGGAGTTATTTCTTCATGTATTTTGAAAACAAACCTGGTTTTAAATAAATGTTTTTTTTTCCTCAGGTGGATTCACAGAAACAACTGGATTCATTTGAGGTAAGAAAATGTTTTTATTTACACCTGAACTGTTTTTATTTCTGTTCGATGGTTGATCAGTGTTTGAGTTGGAGCGCTGCTTCAGTCTCCTTGGAAAAATGAATCGGCTGCTTTAAACTATTTCCAGGTTTTAGTTTTTCTGGTTTCAGTTAGAAACCATGACTGTGTCCCTGTCTGAAGATTCAAATCCTGAAACTTTATTTAAACCACTTAGTATAAACATAGTAAATATACTAACTCTATTTACAGAAAACCAAAACCACATGTAATTCAGAAGTAATCTAAAATATTAGAGTAACCTGTAATATCAATCTGTCTTTAAGTAATTTAATAGTAGAAGTAATATTAAAGGTATAGTCTGTAATGATAAAAGTCATGTTAGATGAAATTGTAATCTGTAGCAATAGAAGTAATCAGTAATATTAAGTCATTGGAAATAGAAGTAAGCTGTAATGATAAAAGTGAAAAGTAATCTAATAATAAAAGTGATATTAGAAGTAATCTATAATACTGGAAGTAATCTGTAATAAAAGTAATAAAAAGTGATCTTAAAGTGGAGTAATTTAAATGGTTATCTACAATTATAAAATGTAATCTGTAATGTTAACAATAATGTGAAAAGTAATCTAAGTATCTAAGAGAGAGTTAATTTCCAAATTATATTTAGAGTAAATTGTTTAAATAAAGTTTCAGGATTATTTTAGGACAGAGACACAGTCTGTTTCTACTGAGACTCTAAAACCTGGAAATAGTTTAAAGCAGCTGATTCATTTTTCCAGTGAGACTGAAGCAGCGCTCCAACTCAAACACTGATCAACTATCAAACAGAAATAGAGACAGTTCAGATTTATTGATTGATTATTGATCAGTTGATTAACATGTTGTTGTGTCTCTGCAGGAGGAGGAGGCTGAAGATCTGGACCTGAAGAGGGTCAGAGAAAACAACACAGACATGAAGCTGATAATTAAACAGTTTACACACCACAGACCTACAGCATCTTAATGCCCCACCCCTCCTCTCCCCTCTCGTCCCCTCCCCTCTCGTCCCCTCCCCTCCCCTCCCCTCCCCTCCCACCACCAGGAGGCGCTCTGTTTCATGTGCTCACAGCTACATTAGTGTTGTAGTGGAGAATAAAACAAAGCGCCTCCTGGTGGTCAAACATCTGTCATTATCTTTGCTGCAGTTTGTTAAAATGTTGTCCAGAACTAAATCATTAAAACATTATCACTAAACTGTTCCATTGATTTATTATTAACATTACAACATTAGAAATACAATTACAGATTACTTGTATAGTTACAGATTACTTGTTCCAGACGACAGTTTGTAAAGAGTCAAACTGCAGCAGAGATAACGACAGTTGGGACACTGATCTAACTCCTACACTGACCTTCAGCTTCAGCTCCGTCTCTTCTCTGAACTGATGCTTCAAGTCCTGACGAGAAAAAACACAAACGACAAACATTAATACGAAGCTGCAGCAGTTAAAATGTAAAAGCACAGTCCTTTACATCTAAACAAGCCAAGCTAAATGTGACCTATGACGCTTTTAGCACATTTCTGATGCCATATTATCAGAGACCTCTCTGCGCTGAAGAACACCACCTTCATTGAACTGGTGCTGGCTGCTGAGTCCACGCAGAACGTCATCCATGTTTGTTTCATCACGCCACAGCTAAAGACAGCAAAAGAGAAGAGAGAGATTTCCTGTTACTCCAAAGTTCCAAATGCTGACAGATCAGGAGACATTCAGAAAACCAGAAGCAGAATTAATCATGATCCATACATGTCACTTCCTTTCTGTCAATCAATATGAACTAAATCAGATGCACATCTGTATTTTGTGTTCACATGTAACACAGCACTTGATTAGGATAAAACTTAAATTTGTATTTTTTGTTTTTTGTTTCTCTTTTTTAATATACATGTCGCCTTTTTAAAAGTGATGCTCAAAACAAAAAGTGTGACAAAGTAGTAAAATTTAGATTGTACAAATCACATCCTTACATGAATGATGTATCCAATGTTTTCAAATCATTAAATAAAACTTATACAATTACTGATTGTCCTGTCCAGTTATTTATTTCATCCCTGGTAATGTGTCATGTGATGATGAATGACATTTTTGACACCTTACTATACTATGACATTTTTAGACCATTTTTCATGCCTTACTATACTATGACATTTTTATCATATTTTTGACGTCTTACTATACTATGACGTTTTTTGACCATTGCTGAAGCCTTACTATACTATGACATTTTTATAACATTTTGGATGCTGTACTGTACTATGACATTTTTATCCTCTTTTTTGACGCCTTACTATACTATGACATTTTCTGATGGTTTGGCCCATACGTTTTTGACACCTTACTATACTATGACATTTTTTGACCATTTTTGACACCTTACTATACTATGACATTTTTTGACCATTTTTCATGCCTTACCATACTATGACATTTTTTGATGGTTTTGACACCTTACTATACTAGGACATTTTTGTGATACATTAACGCCATATTATGACATTTTTCGCACATTTTTGATGCCATGCTATACTATGACATTTCTGTGACATTTTTAATGCTTTACTATACCATGACATTTTAAGCACATTTTTGACACCATACTTTTATATAACATTTTTTGACCATTTTTCATGCCTTACTATACTATGACATTTTTTGATGGTTTTTGACACCTTACTATACTATGACATTTTTGTGATATTTTTGACGCCATACTATGACATTGTTCGCACATTTTTGACACCTTACTATACTGGGACATTTTTGACGCCATACTAAGACATTTTTAGCACATTTTTGATGACAATACTATACTATGATATTTTGGGTTTCATATATTTTGCAATTACATTGTAGAAACTGATTAATATTAATTAAAACTTCTCAATCTGAATACTCAGATTCAATGACAAACTATTATGAGACATATCTGAAAATTAAAGTTGCTCTGGCTTGTAAAAGCTTCCTCAGTCAGTATTGGTTTAGCAGTTTGCTTTCAGAACTAGGATCTGAACTAGAACCAGAACTAGAATGAGAACTAGAGCAGAAGGAGCCTGATGGTTACCTTCACCTTTGGCTTGTAGTACAGTGAACCGAAGCTCCATCCCGGGCTGATCAGGTGTCCTCTGATGGGGGAATGATCTGCAGAGTGCAAGAGAGAGAAAATATTAGTGGGCTGGGGAGGACGATCTGATTGGCTGACATGTCAGTTGGAGCCTCTTCACTGGTCAAAACAAGTGTGACATGACATGAATATGACGTCACATGCCCTGAAATGGTGTTAGGATTGAAGCAGCATGTGTCAGCCACCTTGGTAACAAGATTTGGCACTCTATCTGGTGCTATGGTCTGTTTCTTTCAGTCGCAATTTTGCTTGCGACTTTTGCACTTAAAGGGTTAAAATAATAATTTGGGAACTGTTAAAGTGATTATGTCTATGACATTTCTGTGACACCCCCCCCCCCCCCCCCCCAAAAAAAAAAGAAAAAAAGAGAACAACATTGTGGTTTTCAGATCCTCTGATAATTTATTTATTTCTGCAAAGGGCAGAAGGGAAGTAGCTACACAGTCCCTCACTCTGACACAATATAATTCATTGAAGTATTTACAGTCATCATCATCACAGATTAAGTGGTTATCTGTCAAACTCGCATGGGCTTATGGAATATTTCTATGACTGATTAGTTCCATGATTTTATAATACATTTTTCAACAGAAATATTAAATAATATACACACACCACAGTTCTCAACTTCTGTTTTCAGCTCAGAAGTGAAAGGTGAACCAAGGTACTGCTGGTCCATCAATGTTTAATTAGCAGGTAGGAAGATAGAAAGTCACTTTAGTACTATACTTAAGTACATTCTGTAGGTATTTATTCAATGTATGGTACTTCATACATCTGCTCCGCTACATTTCAGAGGGAAATATACTTTTTACTCCACTGCATTTGTTTGACAGCTATAGTTAGTATTTTACACAGATGTCATAGATCACAGGCTATGAGTGGCCAGAGCTCTGCTGCGATTTACATGAGGTCTGGAAAGGTCCTGAAGTCCTGAAAAATGTTGACTTTAGCCCTTATTTTATAAAGGTAATAATAATGTGTTTTCCTGCACACATGAGATTTATTCTAAAAAAAAAGTCAATTTCAGGAACTTTTGGGGTTCCATTATTTAGGACTCAGAGATTCTGGATAATGAGAACTTTTACTTTGGATTCATTAAGTAGGCTACATTTGCCAGAAATACTTTTGTACCTTTGCTATGCCTCCACATTGGCGACAGTCATGGGTTTTGTTTTCAGGTTGTCTTGTGCATTAAACCCATTCTTGTTTGGTAGCTGATTACCTGTATTATTAACTTTAGAAGGTGATAACATGTCAGTGTTCATAGATTGTTTCTACTTCCCTCAGATTCAGTGCAGGTGAGAATAAGGTGTAGATGTAAGTTTGCGGAGGAAATGAATAGCATGAGCTCATGTGCAATTCAGCAACAACTGTGTCATGTCAAACACCAACACACTTCCTGCCACAGTGCTGCAGCATATGCACCAGCGGTCACTTACTTGCCAAACAGACAACCAGGTCACTACATTATAATATTTCTTTCTAGTCTATAATTCATGTCCTGGTAGAAAAAGAAGTTTTACATTTTGACGTTTTTTACACGTTTAACTTCGCTTTCCACATTTGCCCAAAACTGGTCTAGGGTCCAACAAAATGAAAACACCTCCTTTGCGATAATTATATTTATAATACCGATCTGTAGCATTCAGGTCTGTCTGTCTATGGTAATTTCCTGTAATGGAAATTACACCAAAATCCCCCCCACATTTGTGGTTGTTAAAATGCAGAGGTGGGGGCACATTTAAAGTACAAGTGCAAAGATTTTCCCAAGTGATTGCATCATATCCAGCCTTATATCCTTTTAGATATAGCCACTGTCATTCCCTCCAACCTCAGCAAAAAAACACCCCAGCACAATTAAAGGTTGCAACGCCTCCATTTTGAAGTCTGGAAGTTAGTTAACATATAGACAAAGAAGATGAGACAAAATGAAAGCTCTGGTCAACATCTGACTCAGAGTGCGACAGTTTGATGGTTTCCTGAAGCAGTAGATATAAGTGCGAACCAGATTAATACCGAACCAAAAGAATCTGTGCTAAAGATTCAGATTGTTAAATTAATATTTTATACTATACTCAGCCACTGTGTGGAGGTAAAATGGCCAAACATCATGCCTGAACATTAACAATTTGTTTTTTGTTTTTTTACAGCCAAGCTTTATGAGTTCAAAAAAATAAAACGTGACAGCTGGTTTCTCTTTTCTCAACCTCAAGACCCAAAACTGGTTAACCCTGAGCTCTTCTTCTGTGTCATGTCACTTCCAATCATGATTACAACACGTGTTGTCTCTGTGTGTAACCTCAAGAGGCATGAATAATCCTAACCTTTACCCTGACCCTCCTGAAAGAAGAACCAGCGGTTCCAGGATTGTACAAACAGACTGGCCCTAACCTTAACCCTCAGTTACAGAACAAGGACTTTGGTACAATCATTAGTGATCCTCTAACTGTCACCTACGAGTTGACGGCATTCCAAGTTGAGAAGTCAGGAAAAAATGTACACATGGAGTTTAAAACATATGTGCACACCACCTCAAGAATACCTCACTTGTTAACATTAGATTTTAATGCAAACATTTCAGAATGTTCTTAAAAGCCGTTCAAATTTAACTGTAAAAAAACTTAACATTAAGCCACGAACATGAACCGATTCAAACATATCCCAGACTAGCCACTGTTATTGCTAGCCATTGTTAGCAATACCAGTTGATAACGACACTCTACTGGAGGTTTTTTGCTCATACAAACAGCATAGCAACATGTCCACAGATAAAAACGGAAAAGTACTATGTGTATGACTGACTTAACGTGAATAAGACTGAACTGCTATAAACATTAAAATTAGCAGAATGTTCTCTACTATTGATGCAAGTAGCAGCCATCTTGAATTCTTATGTCGGGATTGGTGGAATTGCTACGATTTTCCAAATCAGAAATCCAACTTCAGGGGGTGTTCCAGTTGAAAGAGCACGTTGCCATTACTGAGACACTTCTAGGCCATTTCAGTCAGTTAGGAACCTTCTTAAACAACCCAACTCAAGTAAGTTTTCCCCACCCCCCCACTGATAACCTGGGTATCAGTTGGTGGTGAGAGCAGTTGTAGTTGGCTTCTTCTGGTCACAATGGGTAACAATGTTAAACTGATTCCACACTCAAAAACAAACTTCAAGAAGGTGAATCAAAGGTGCTTTTCAAGCTGGAAGGTGTTGAAAACTATTCAAGACTTTCAGGATGAGGGCTAACTGGTTGTTTCCACCTTACTACGTTACCATGCTAACACACTAAACTAAGATAACGAGCATGGCAAATGTCACTTCTAAACACCAGCTTGTTAACATTGTCACTGTGAGTATGCAAGCATGCTGATGTTAGCATTTAGCTCGGGGAGTCTCACAGAGCCATTAGCATAGACTCATGTTTAAATATTATTTTTCAGTCGAGGAAATTACCTTCACTTCCACTGTATTAGGGAGGAGGCAGACGTCTCAGAAACAGATCTCTCAGAACTCGTGAAAATAAAACTTAATTTAAGTTTCTTAATTATTAATGAATATTTTGGTGAATGTTACTCATATTTACTCTCCTGCTGTTTTGGTTTAGGTAGAACACTGAAACTGATGTTTGAAACCTCTGAGATTATGTTTGAGTGTAAGTTTTCACGTTACACCCTTAGCCTTTACCCGTTTCATCCTCACACCTCAAACACATTTGAGGTTTCCCTAGCTAACACTCGTGCCTTTGCATTTGCCCACATTTGTGTCAACTTGCTACGTTAGGGGGAAACTGGTGACACCAAAACCTCTCAAAGCCCCAACCCCTTGAATAACTCACTGATGGATCTGCAGCAATGTTATCTCATGTTTTGTTTTGTCTTTTTTCACAAGTCCTCGTGATAAATGTTTTGTCCCAACATGTACTGAAACTTTTCCAAATTGGTTTGTTCTCACTTGACCGAGTACTGCCTCAGCCTGAATCCATTATACTTTTTCCTCCATGGTGGCATCATCTTGACATGCTTCTCTTTAACCTACACCCCCCACAATCCTTGCCCTAACCCTACACCCCAACACTCCCTCCTCATGTCAGTGGTTAGAAACTGGAGGTGGGGGAAGGTGTTTTTCTAGGTCAAATGACTTCATATTACTGGAAGACGCATACACAACAAAACCACATAAAATCACATGCAGCCATGATAGCCCAGTCTAACGAACTGAACCTGCAGCCAAATGTAAAATGTCTGATTGTATTTAAAAATCTAAATGAGTCATTAAAGATAACTGGTATTTTTGAACATGGGCCTTATTTTACATGTTTTTGAGCTGCCACAGACTACTGCTTATAAGTGTCTGACATTATGGATAGGATTCCTAGAGACAGACCTTTTATTAAAGAGTAAGATCCTTTTTGTTTAACCAGAAATATCACTATATATCACTACCAGACTCTATTCACAAAAACTACTTTTACTGATATAAAGAATCTGAATACTTCTTCCACCACTGAAAGTCACAGAAACGTCTTCACACTGCAAATTAACCAAAACATGGTTCAGTTTGATCTGAACCGAGACCTCGTCTTTTGGTTGGACCAATATTTGGTTATTTCATCCAGACATTGGTCCAACACACCTTTTTTCACACCTGTTATTTTGATTCACACTAAATTTTGGTCTTTTGGTCTGGACATCAGACCTTTCAGACCTACAATTTTGGTTCTGGACCAAACAAGGATGGTGTGAAAGCCCCCTAAGACATTTCTGGTAATTGGTTCATAAATGACAATTAAAACCATTGATTGTTTGATTTAAGTGATAAGAAGTGATCCATCCCAGACAAAGCTCTTTGTGTTGAGGGGCTGCACTTTTTCACGCAGCTCAACTTTCGTCTCGTCACAACATATTTCCAGTTAACAAATATTCAACTCATCTGCCTTTCAGTGCCACCAAAACCTGAAAATCGGACAAATTATTTAAAAAATATTTATGAAAATATTTATTTTCTGCATCAGAAGCAAAACATCATGTCCTCCCAAATGCTAGACCAAGACCCTGGCTTTTAACATGTTTCTCAGCTTAAAAACAAATCTGTTTGACTTTAACTTTCTAGCTTTCACACGGTAAAGATCAAACACCATTATGACTAAACTACATGTGCGACATGGGAGGACAATAACAGAAAGACTGGTGGTTCTCAGCAAAAGGTCTATAACATTTGTTCTGTTATTGTGTCCTGTTTAAGAAAAGAAATGAAAACAAAACTACTGCAGAATTACTAAAGAAGCAAATGTCTCATTTTACAGGAGCCAAAATAAAGGCTGATATACTCAACTCTGAACTGGTTACATATTAAGTATAATTTCCATCACCAAGAAGTGACTGGTGCTAAATAACAAGTGTGGTTTGAGACAGTTTCCATCTGCACAGGTAAAAACTGGTTATGCTAGTTTCTGATGTCACCAAGAGAGAAAGTGCACGTGTGAGGTGACAACAATAAGGAACCTGAGAGGCAGCTGCAGATTATAAAAGGGGAAGTGCGAAGCTGAGGAGCTCAGTCAACCTGCAGCACGGCAAGTGGACGGGTCGAACAACAACAACAGACAAACTAGTGACGGAGAAATTCAGTCACTTAACTCTTCAGACTATCGGAATTTTGTATTTTATATCATGGCAATGTGCAAATTTGATTTGTCTCAAGCTCTGGACAGGTAAGTTTAAGATATTCTACCTTAAAGTATTTTTAACCTTAACCTTTAAACCTCTCTTTCTATTGGAAACATCAAGATTATAGGTTAAAAACATACAAATGTGGGATTTCAGACTATACTTGATGTGTTAGGGGAGTGTAGAGCATGATACATGTGTTGAAGTGATCTACTTCATCAGCTGTGATTTATCTACCATTCAACTTAGAAGCAGGAGTTCCTGAAAATCATCTACACACAGCGTTACACTAACTCCAAAAAGGGAACAGCTTCCAGTCTGTCTGGCACCGTGTTTCACTTCTCACTCATAGCATCTTTTCCTTACAAAACAAAATGGACAGGCATGACAGTAAGAAATAGCACTGAATCAAGCCAAAGCCAACAATGGAACTTGTTAAAGTGTATTATTTATCGGGTCAAATGTAAGGTTTGAATTTGAATGGTATTTTTAATACTTATCTTTATGTGTGTGTGTTTCAGTTCCTTCGGATCGGATGACAGAGTATTTAAACCCTACAGCTTCGACAAGAAGGTAAGATGAATTATTATTTATAACAACAAGTGAAGTATTAAATATGTTTTTGGAGGATATGGACAGGACTAGCTGTGTTACTTGTATCATACCAATGTCATCCTGTTATTTTTTTACCCCTCTATCTTTTTTAATCTTTGCTTTGACATAATATATCACAAAAAACCACAAACATTTCAAGCTCTCATGTGGGACATTTAAAGACCTCTTTGGTGTTCTCTGGTGGCCACAGCACACCTATGCGGGTGAGCAGTTACTTTATAAATCTGGATTTGGACCAAACTGCATTGAGGTGTACCTCAGTGTTAAGACTAATGTAGAGTTCATCCTCTCAAGAAAAACTACTCGTTAGTTGTTTCAGTAAATGCCCAGATTCAACAAGTCATCTCCAAATTAAAACCACAAAATGCATAATTCGTAACTGTCCTCTAGAACGACACCCAAGCATTTTCTGATCTGATACTACGATCAGAAGGTCTGCGCTTTCCAAGACTATTCACAAGTCCCTGCTATGGCCACTGGAACGGCTCGTTTAGGGTTAAAGAAGGGTCATGGTCAGGGTTAAAATCACATCTTTCTTGAGGTTAGGAGACCTTTGGCATCAAGGTCACCACTTCACGGGGTTAGGGAACAATGATGATCGTGGTTTAAAGAAACCAGCACTTACAAACAGGAAACAAAAAGTTGATTATGACGTCGAAGTCACTGTGTCGACCCATCTGACCGCACCAACCTCTATTTGTGGACTCAATGCCTGAGAACACCACATGACTTACTTCCTTTACTCAATATATGTGTACAAGGCAGCAAAGGAGGAAATAATATGAAGCTACAGAGCCAGGAACAAATTGCTGTACTTTGGCACAGGAGACAACCGTTTGTTTCCTGTTTCTTATCACGATATCCGTTTCTTTTAATCATGACCACCATTGTTCCCTGACCTTAACGAAGTCTCTATCATTCAACCATGGTGCCAAAAGTTTCCTTGACCTTAATGAGGGAAACGTGATGTTAATCAGGAAAACTTGTTGGTTCTCCACCCTTGTTTGTTATTGGATTTCATGAGCAGAGGATAAAAATACAAAACTACATTGTGTTGAAATCTTAAGAGTCACAGTCCAGAAAAGGTTTGAACATGAACAAAAAAGTTCTCCATACAGCCTCAGCTATTCAAGAACACAATCTTTAGCTGCTTTTTGCATTTTTTCTTATTTTTGCAACAAATTCTTGAAGCATCATCACAAACTTTAGCACCATCAGCTCTGTGTGACTGAGATCAGAGGAAACACCTGCAATACCATGCCACGTGTGGTTTCTATATGTTTCTTTGTTCTGTGTGCAGAGTGTGCAGAGTGTTCGAGATGAGACCATCAAACTTGAGGAAGGACTGGAATTGGTGGTTTCCCACAACCCAAGAACCATGCGGGGTGTCGCTACCCTGCTGCTCGCGGCGAACAGGATGAAAAACTCACAGACTCTGAACGGCCAGGAGCTCAGTAACAGTGAAATTTGCAGAGCGATCATGGACAGCGTGGTAGAAGGTGGGTAAAGACAAGACACATGCTGATGCTGCACATCATTACACTCTCCTTTAAACATGATAAGGAGCCAAAGTGAACGTCTGGTGTCTGTTAAAGAAGTACGAAAACCTAATTCAAAATCAAAATCCCACTGACATTTGTAATGATTTAAGGAACTAAAAGTCCAGTCCAGCAAACTGAGGTGAAATACTGTGGAAATTATCGGTGACACTGAATAAAAAGTACATTAATGTACGTGCTTTGGGGTCAATTCTCAATGTAAACATTAACATTGTTTAATAATTCACCACGTTAAAGGATTCCTTTTACGATTTACAGCATTAGTTCTCTGAGAATCTCTGTCATATTCAAGCAAAATTTGGTATTGTGACTGAAACATAACTAAAGTAATCGATACTGAATCGAGTTGCATCAGAAATCAAATCAAATAAGGACGTTGTGAATTGGAAATCAGCAGCATTACCCTGCCTTAATCTTCACATTAGAAAGTGAGGGCTAACAGAGCTACAGCAACTTATTTAATACTCACTTTGGCAAAAAAAACGACTCACAGATCTCATGTTTATTGGGATTTACTGAGACATTTTGTTCAAGAGACCAGGTCAGAGTAACCTATGGCCACCAAAATCAAATCCAAGTCTGAGTGAATGTTTGTACCAAATTTCATGAGATTCCCTCAAGGTGTTAATGGGATGTCATGTTCATGTGAAAAGTATGGACGGACAACCTGAAAGCATAATAATAAAAATAAGAGACTGTATCAGAGGCTCGACCGGACGCAACAAGTTGAATTTACACTTAGCACTTCTTTTTTTATGAGAGCTCACGTCTAACATCTCGTTCTTCCTCTCCACAGAAACAATCGTCAAGGAGGTCAAGATCTCCCCCATGGGAGAGAGAAGATTTGTCTTTGAACGCATCAACAGTCTTGAGTGCACTCTGACCGACAACTCGCAGAAAGACATCATCTGCACATCGGAAGACCTAAAACTGCAGGCCGTCACTCTGAAAGGAGGAAACTGCAGTCGTAAAGGTAAGAGGATCACGACCGCAACGATGAACAGTACATTTACACAAAGACTGTATGTAATGACGTCCAATACACTCCTGTTGTGTATTTAAATTGTGTTGTCTTCTTTTTGTTTTAGTGAATTTCAAACTGGTGCAGTACATCTCTCCGAATGATGGTCAGACTGTCGTTCTGTCAATCAGAAACCACAACTTGTACATTTCCTGCTCGATGACAGGCAACAAGGCTGAGCTGAATCTGGAGGTAAAAATCAAACACACACACATTGTTGTTCTAATGTTAACAAATTAGTCTGAAAGTTGTCCCCTGTCCATGACAGAAACACTTCCTATAGTTATGAGGACACTCACACACTCTAAACCGGATGATAACCTGAACCCTGAAAACAACTCTTAAATGCTGACAGTCCAAAAATTTATCCACCTGACCACAGAGAGACTCTCTCTATATATATACACACACACACATATATATAAACTCAAGTACAGTGCAAGTATACTACATATACATATATATATATGTAGTATACTTGCACTGTACTTGAGTGTTTCCATCTTATACTAATTTATACTTAAATTTGACATTTATAATTATTTATTGTAGTGTAATTCTAAAACTCTTAACACAATTATACTACTGCTCACACATTCATCTGTTATTTGATTATCATAACTAATAATATAATGTTCACAGGGGCCCATTCCACTTCTTAAGTGATAATTAAATTTTTGATACTTGAAGCACATTTTACTGATAAAACTTTAACTTTTTTTACATTGTGGTATTCAGTTTTTATCTCATAATTTCAACTTTTATCTAAAATCCTTGACTTTATCTTGTGATTTAGCGTTAGAACGTTGAAGTTTGACTTTTTGACTCAGGATTTTGGTTCAGTTAATTGACTTTCAGTTTTTATCTAATAATTTTGACTTTGTCAAAACTTTCATTTTGACTTTTAATCTCACAATTTTGAATTTTTATTTCAAAACTTACAGTTACACATCCTGATTTTGACTTCCTATTTTCTGGCAGAAATATGAGTTAATATGAGACATTTCCTGTTTATCTCTTTTGACAGAAATGCAGCGAGGAGGACTTGAGGGCCGATCCAGACATGAAGCGTTTCCTCTTCTTCAACAGAGAAGGACCAGAAATCTGTCTGCACACATTCGAGTCCGTGAAGTATCGCGGTTGGTTCATCAGCACCGCCTACGAGAAGGAAAACGAGCCTCTGGAGATGTGTCAAGTGGACTCTGCCTACCGTCTCACCAAGTTCAAAATCAACTAGAAATATTGTTTTTATTAGCTGAAGGAGAGGTGTACAATTTGAATGTACCCAGAATTATGCTTTATTGTACCTGACCACGAGAAAGGGCCATCACCTGCAGTAATACTGTGAAATCTGTGACCTATAGATAACTAATAATTCAGTGTAAATCACAAAAAACCTGCTGTGTAAGCTGTACCTTCTTTGCTGGGAGAACGTTGTAACAGGATATTCCTAAAAATGTGTTCTCATTTTGTTTTTAATTATTACTGACCGTTAAATTCAGTTTATTATTATTCATCTGTCTCGTTTCATTTTTAAGTGATACTCCGTTTTATTCTAAGAAAATGAAGCTGAAAAGTTATTTGCTGACTATGCCTGGTTATATGAAGAAAAACTGTGTTTCCTATACTTCTGTTGTTGTTGTTGTTTCTGTTTCGTTAAACCTTTTTTAAAAAGTGATTAAAAGCTTTTTAAAACACAGAGCTTTTGTGGGTGCTTCTTGACCAGCACTGTGCATCTTTGTCATGTCTCACTTTAACTATTTTAATGATTATAAAATACTAAAACACCAAGTGTTTTACGATATTTGTAGATGGGATACATCAGAAAACACCACTCTTCAGCTTTAAATAATATGACCACAAAACAAAATACTGCATGTTCTGCTGGGATTTTTAGTTTTAAACACTATATTTATCATAAAAAAAGGTGTTAAAATGACTTAAAATGACAGCTGACAACATGTTAGTTTAGATTACAGAAGATGGAAGCAGGAAGTCTGATGATCTTGAAGAAAAAAGTATATACAACTAATATAAATGTTATTTTCTTCATTTATATCCTGTAACAAATAAGAAATACTGTAAATTTATTATATATCTATTTTACTGTCTTTCAACTGTCATGTGACTATTTTTGGTCCAATCATGATCGAGCAATGACACCTGCAGGAGTTCAGACATGGTTTACTGCCCAGGGGCCTCAGACTCCCAGGGCCCCCAAAAGCCCCAGGTTTACTAGATATTAGTTGGATTTACATAATTTGATTAATCATACATTTCTAAAAAAAAAACTGTGACCTCAGTTACCTCAGGTCTTTATTCTTGTTGGTCTAAACTGAGTTGTTGTGTTTCATTAATCTGTGTGAATATTTTTAGTAGTAAGTAATTAACTCAGAGAAAACCTCAAGCATGGTCCTACTATTCTGTAAAACTGCATCCAACAATCATTACTAATTATTAATGTCAGAAAATGTAAAATGGACATTTTAGCATTTTTGGGAGTTTGAGGTCCGTGGGCAGTAATCCTTCTTCCAGACACTTCAGGGTCAAGTCAGTCATTCAGTGCAGTCATTAGTTATTAGGTTTCAGTGCCATCTAGTGGTGAGGGTGATGATTGCAACTGACTGAACACGTCCATTCTCACCACCCCTCCTTTTCCAAGTGAGTAGCAGAACCTACGGTGGCCTTCAGGTAACACAGAAAACATGAAGTCCCTCTCTGGAGCCAGAGTTTGGTTTGTCTGTTCACTGGCATCCTGTTAAATTCTGGTCTGAATTTAAATTCCTCCTAACTACTTTTAAGGCCTTGGACTACTTGGCGCCATCATACATCAGTGAATTACTGAGCCCATATTGATCCACTCTCAGGTCACCAGGATCACTGGTTGAGCAGAGCTTAAAGTTCAAGACCTGTGGTGGAGAGTCAATCAAACACCAACAGAGAGATGCAAAACAGGTAAAAACAAACTCAAAATGAGCAAAAACTGATGCAAAATGAGTAGAGACTGATGCAAAATGACCACAAAGAGATGAAAGATGAGTACAAATGAATGCAAAATGAATAAAATTACACACAAAATGAGTAAAACGTGATGAAAACACCCTCAACGGCACAAAGATTTATAGGAAGAACACAAAAACTAGCAAATATTCATGTTTAAGTTGGACTGAGTGAATTTTTGTAATTTTTCCTTTAAAAAACATCAATATTTATGTAAATGAATAATTTCAGCTCTAGCCAAAGGAAACAAAGAAGTGTAGTAAAAAGTCTAATATTTCCCTCTGAAATGCAGTGAAGTGTCATGACATGGAAATATTCCAGTACCGATCCCTTAAATTAATACTTTAAAATTTACTTAGTTACATCCTCTCGCTGAATTGGAGGATTTCTTGATTTTCAGTCCAAATACAGGACACACACACACACACACACACACACATAACAGCCTGTAATCTGAATTTCACAGCACTCACCAAATTAAATGTCAATCTGTTCTTACCCTTCACAATAGCGGACTTAAAGAAACTCAGCCAATCAGAGCTTGTTCGGAGGAAGCCGACTTCTCCTCATTGGTACAGGCTGCGCGGGTTTGCATGGCGACACCTCGGGTCGTTTCTTGACTGAACGGGAGATGCTGAGCTCTGCTCTGTGGCGCCGCTCGACATCCTGGATGCATAAAGCAGATTACAGAGGGATGTGCATTTAAGTTTAAAGAAGCAAAGCAGCATGGGGGGGGGGGCATATCAAAGCAGTTGTGATTTTGATGCAGAAAAATCTCCCTTCCTACAGTTTTAGTTGTTGGGTAAGACATTAAAAAAAATCACATGTCCGCATTGTGTGACAGACAGAACAGTCATGTTTATGTTTGTGTGTGTGTGTGCATGGACACAAGCATATATCACACACACAACCTCACATCTAATCACTAAGGAAGTAAAGGAAAGTCATGTCTGAAAAAACCTTAAACTGAATCCCTGAAAGTGGCTCATTGATCTGGGAACACACTCACGTGTGCAGGAGTGCATGACCAGCAGTGAACCTATTGTGTGTGGGGCTATGATTGAGTATGTGTGTGTCTGTGTGTGTGTGTGTCTCCCTCTGCCATGCACATTCCCGGCACATGGCAACAGAAGCTAAATATAGCCCCAGCAGCCCGGCTTCACAGCGGGATCATGCTTCCTCTCGCTGTAACGTCGGCTCGCTGCCTGCTGCTGTCCCTCTCTCTCTGCTTCGTAACCAGCACGGGTTCCTCTCGTGCACCTCCTGCTTTTCTTTTCTCTTCACTTCTACCCCGCCATCATTTCCTCAGATACTCTCCATCTCTCTTTCCCCCTCTGGATCTCAGCTCCTGATGCACTGAATTTACAAAACACTCAACCAGCTGCACTAAAAGGCCGTTTGAGATCAGAGTCTGACTTAAAATGTGTAATTTATGTGAAAAAATAAAAATAACAGCAGGTAAAAAACAAACAGCAGTGACTCCAATGGGGCTAGTTAGAGCTAGCTCATGCTATAGCTTTAGCCACAGCTGATTTACCTTTTTTTAATGTTTCATGTCTTTGAAAAATCTATTTTGATGCTCTGAAATCTTAGATATCGAGTTTGCTACAGCACATAAATAACACAGCAGCTAAGTCTGGTCATAACTGAGGAAAAAAACAAACAAAAATTAGCGTAGCTTAGCTTAGCTTAGCAGAGTCGCCGTTCCTGACACATCTGCAGCCTCTGACTCTTTGAAGAAGAATTTCTCAGATTTCAGAGCACAGGATTTGAATGTCTTTTAGGTTTTATGAAAAGTTATTAACAGGACCTGTTCACACCAGGTCCTCTGGGTAATCTGATCACAGCTCTGAGTACAGGTGTGAAAAAACCCAAGAGGCATCGAGATCCAATCGTCAAATCAAGAAAGCTGCCTTTTGTCCACGACGTCTGAAAAATTACAGAAGCCCACAGATTTATTACGAGTGGAGATGGGATAAGATTTATCGCCCATTGCGATAAAAAACACAATAAGTTGATCATAGTGATGAAGTGACGTAGTTTTACTTTTTATTCACAGGCTTTAGTTTCTATTTTTTCACTCAGCCGACAATTTACAGTCCACTTCCTCAAGGAGGAACATATAAAAAGCTGGGGTACATCAGTGCAGGTTTCAGGTTAGAAAGCTCTAAGAAAAGAGGTGAAACATCTCAGAATAATGAGGTTATGTGCAGCCTACCATCTTCACTACAGTGTAGGTGTTGACCTCACAGTAATACATGAAGTATTGCCTCTTGCTTATGGAGGTATTAGGTAAGTTTACCTCCATAAACTGTATTCTCACCTGCAAAAATCGAGTCCTATCACCTTACTTACTCAAAACATATGAGGAAATACTCAAGTACAGTAAATATATTCCTGTTTTTTCAATGCAAGTCAATTAGTTACAAGTATTTTCTGAAATTATATAATTTTCTGTGTTTTTCATGCAGCCACACACCTGATTCTTTCAGGAAACTCAAACTGATTTTCACTTCATTAAGGAGGCGTTTTGTTTTCAGTTTGTCCGTCCGTGTTGTTTTACTAAATGAAATATCTCACCATCACCTTGAAGGAGCTTCCTCGAATTTTGTACAAAAGTTCACACAGAATCAAGGATGAGTTGAATTTCATAGTCAGAGGTCAAAGGTCAAAAGTCACTGTGACCTCACAAAACATGTTCTTGGCCTCGTGAGTGCGATATCTCAGTAACGCCTCGAGGGGATTTCTTGAAATCTGGTACAAAACTTTCACTTGGACTCAAGCATGAACTGATTCCACTTTGGTGGTAAAAGGTCAAAGGTCACTACACATTTTTGGCCATAATTCAAGAATTTTCACGCTGATTTACTGCAGCTCGACTGGTTGGCGGAGGCATACAAACACGAGGCGGTAACTATAAGAAAACAAGGATTTTAGAGGCTGATTATCACCAGAATTATCTGTATAACTTCAGGGCTTTTGCAAAAATAGACATGACGTAGTTAAAATTAGCTGCACCTCACCCAGTTTCACAGTAGTAATAATAATCTGATAATATAACCTATATATAGCACTGTGGAATGAACCATTCTTCAGTATTTTTATGTAAATTTAAATATTTTTTAATCTTTAAAAGCAGAACTTTTATCTGTATTTTTACATTTTTGTTTTATCACTTGAGCAAATTCTCTGAACACTTCCTCCACCGCTGTGTGAGGGTCTGACACATTGATACTAACACTCATACAAGTCAATGAGGTTGTATCGGAGCGATCCTAGCGTGATAATAATGGACTGCTGGGAGCATGTGGTGTAATCCTGGCTTGGTTTGGCATGCTGCCTAGTGAGGTATTACATTGCTCACAGGCTGCATTAGTCCCACTGTTCGCATGTGCATGCTTGCACACATTACTGCTGCGCTGCCCGGGAGGTGAGAGTGGGATGAAAGTGGTGATGGGAGGTCACCGGGGACATGAGGCTTTCCATCCATCCCTTCTCTGAGATGAATAAATTCACAGTGTAGAAATGCACAGGGAGACTTTTCAGAGTGATAATGGATCTGTTGAGTGTTTCTGCTGGCGTGGAAACAGAAAATGATGACGCTGATTATGGGTATCATATAGCTTTAGTGGAGAAGTGGAGCTGCAATTATGACCGCCCCTCCAACGCTGGGCTGTAATGTACCACTAAGAATGTCTGAGCACCAGGTTCCTGAGACAGTTACAGGGGTGGAGAGTAACTGAGTACATTTATATCAAGTGCAGATTTGAGGTACTACAATATTTGGCCTGGGTGATAAAAGGATCTCAATCTGGGTTTGTGATAAAATTTACGTTGATTAAGACGATAAGCTCGGGGTATTTTTATTCAGTTTGGGCCTTTTATCCTAACAACCTGTCACACAGCAGCATTAACGCGACAACAGCGAGTCAGGCAGCAGCTGCACTTCAAAGTAGGAAAGTAAGACGGTCTGAGAAACATGTCGCCATCCGCTGCCAACAAATCTTTACAATCAGCTGAAAAGGTTTCATCCCAGCGACCACACAGAGAGGATGAAGATAACGTTTGTCCATCCACAACAAGTCCTAGCAGGGCTAACAGCTAACGGCTAGAGAGAACAGAGCTGAACCAAAACTAACATCTATCCTGTCATCTCTCACCATCCATCAAAACTGATCAAAAAGTGTGGCTATAACAAACACAGTTTCCTCCCTCTCAGTTAAAGACATGATGCCTCTGAGCTCAGCAGAGAAAAATGTCTTCAGGAAACTGATTAAACTCCCAGACAGGAAATACTTTTCACAAACTGCTGACTGACTAATCTTCTCCTCTACATAGAAGGTCCTGTCAGAGAAATCTGTGTCACAGGTTTTTGTTTTATTTAAATTTTTTGAGACAAGTTAATTAATTTTAATGTTTAGTTAAAGCAGATAAAACATGTTCCCAGAGTAAATTGTTTTCTGATGTTAATAAATTATATTCTCAGAGTCATTATCAGGACACTCTTCAAACTCAGATTATATATTGTGATAAAAAACGATATTGATCAATATTGGGTAAAAATAATCAATCACTACATTTTTCTGACGCCTGGAGTTACTAGTTACCTTGAAGAACAAGATTTTACATTAAAAACTCATGATAAGTTTATAAAATACAATGAGCCGTTGAAGATTAAGCCAGTGATTTGCCTTTTTTCTTCATCACAAAAAAGCAGTGTCACATTGGGGCTTCTTCTCATGTAAGAATGTTCTTTTTATGGCACTTTATACCTCTACTCTACTACATTTCAGAAGTAATGCAGGATTTTACTTGTAATTGAGTATTTTTACATTGGTGTATTGGTAGTTTTACTTGTGGCCTCCTGCTCCCTTCATGTGACGATGGAGCCGACCTATTTATTTATGATGTAACAGCTGAACAGTGTGGTGCAGTACCGACAGATACACACAAACACATGCTAATGTGTAAATGCATAAAAATAGATTTGAATAATTTGTGAATTGAACTGTGTACAAAAAAATCAGTGGTTGCATAACATAGTTTTGCAAATGTGAGAAGTAGGCTAAACAACAACTCCACCCACCAACCACCCTGTCCTGCATGCAACAGATTTAACACGTGGATGTCATGAGGGACACTGGTTTTGAGGTTTTACAGTAATTTACTGTGAAGTCACTGGTTTTTCTATTAGTATGAACACAGTAACTTTGTGTAACTGTGTCTGCCAGCTACAGAGCAACATTATCAGTCATTTGTAGTCATGTTTGTGTCCACGTGATGAATCTAAGTCCAGTATTCCCTCTCCTTTAGCTGTTTTTGTTTCTCCACCCCCTCCTGAGTGAAACATCTGGCTCTTAATTCTCCACTACGTTCACCAGTGTCTCTCTGAGTGAGCTAAAAGATGCTAAAATGCTTTGATATAGTGATATTGCCATCAGACACATTGCTACATATCACTAACCAGACTCCATTGTCAAAAACATGAATTTTGCCAAGCAGAACACAGGAGCTGCTGGAATACCACTGCCTCCATCTGTTAGTGCACAAAGACATGTGGAATTAAGGCCCAGGTTCAATAATACCAGAGTTATCCTTTAAATAGAAACAAGATGTTGCTTCAAAATGCTTGTGGAAATCAGTCTGAGTCACTGCACTGTTACATAGTCCACCTCATACTCACACAGACCACATCTGTCAATACTGAGCTGCAAGTCTTTTTATATCATCTCTCTTTATGTAAATGTAGTGAAAGCAGCGTGGAGGGTTTGTCCTCTTTAGCTGCAGCAGTGTGTTCTCATTAAGGACCACGAGGAGCTGGCCCCTCACCTCAGCACTGGAAAATGAAGTTGTCCTGTAATGTGCGACATTACATGCTGCTTAAATATTCGCAGAGGGCCTCATTAATGGAAGAGCTAGCAGAGTACCTGTTAGAGCATGCTCGGCTGCACTGTAATTTCAGAGAACATGACAGGAATTGTTCTTACTCTTAAAACTGAACTCCCTGACACCTGACAACCTGTTCTCGTCTGTCCCACCTTGGGACATTTTGTCTGAATAAACATTTTAAGTGATTATTCTTTTAGCATCTGCCTGGATATTTTAGCAACTGCATCAGACTGAGGCTTGTTAAATTCAGCTGTGTGTTGGAGCAGGAAACACTACAGGTTTCCAACTTTCCATGGCACTGCAACAAAGCTGTCAAATTCAGACAGCCACCAAAATTAACAGCAGATAAACAAGTCTTAATGGCTGCTACATTACAGCAGTGTTTGCATAAAGGGAAGGACATAATTTCATGTCAAGCCAAATTTAATGAATAGTGTAATGGATTTAATTTGTACTGAGATTAATGGAGTTTTCTTTTCTTGCTTGGTTTCAAATATTTACTGTAATACAGAGCCTTTAAAACTTAGTCAAATCTTAACGCACAGACATGAAACACATATTGTTAGATAAAGTGTGACTTACCTTTCCAAAGGATGTCAACATCTCCAATATTCATCGGGAATAGACCTCCATAAATCCGCTTGGAAATCCCGAAAAAAGACGCTCCAGAACTCCCTAGGAATCAAGACGTTTTTAAGTCTTCTTCGGTATCAAAGTAATTTAATGACATTTGTCTGTATATTCATGTGTATCATTGTAAAAAGGAACTGCTAACAGCTAATTCGGCACATTTTCACGGTGCTAAAAAACACGGGTTCAAGTTGTACCCCCCAGCTTAATTACCTGACTCCGTTAGCAACTTTAACTTCCAATTTACACCCCCCAACGCTTTATGGGAACCTGAAGCGTGCTTATACCCCAAACTGAGTTTTGACAGTAATAAGCTCATAATTTGCTATTATGGGACTCATTTGCACATTTTTTATAAATACAGAGTGAAAATTGACGTTAGCGGCAGGACTAACCTGAGTGGAAACACGGGAAATTAGAAAAAGGTCGTTTTTATGCTTGGCTGAGGTGGAAAAGTTGGCGTGCCGACAGAAGCAAACAACGACAAACGAGGTACGTCATTTGCCGGAAAGCGGTATGGAACGTATCGAACGTCTGAAACTGGAGCTAATTCATTGGTGCGTCGTTTGCGCCTGCGCATTGCTGTACACAGGTACGCGAACTCATGGGATAAATAGCATGCTACTTTTAGGAACATTTCATATGTCGTTACTATGAGTTTCGAGCTTATCGCACGTCATTTAAGGCCGTTTTGGGTTAAGGTTAGAATTATTGAATACAGAAATAACGTGACGTGAAATTAAAAGTAATAAATGCGTCGTGATTTAAAAAAAAACGATTCAAGGAAATTCATACGTCATTTGGTGATACGAGGCTAACGAATCACATTGCGACCTTTTGCATACTAATTAGGTAGATTTAAAATGTTCTCTGGCCACAACCGTCACTCAAAAAAACTTTTACGTAGGTATGTAAACGTCACTTGTCATTTCCAGTTGCTATTTATGTAAGTTGCAGCTCAAAAAGCAGAACTTGAGCATAAAATAGAGATGACAAAGCACAAAAATAAAGAGGAAACTGGTTGGGAAGGAGTCAATATATGTGCCAGAGCAGTTTTTCAAGCCAAGCAGGACCAATACATGGACTTAGAAAGAGTAGAGAGGAAGACGCTTACAGGAAATGTTGCCTATTTTTCATATCCTTTGCCCATTAAGAGACATAACCTAATTCATCATGGCATGAAAGAAAAGAAGCCAGGACAGATTCACTAATGAGGAGGCCATGGGAGGCTTGGGATTGTGAAATGTATGCAGATATATGTAGGTCAA
Source organism: Lates japonicus (assembly GCA_033238685.1). NCBI lineage: Eukaryota > Metazoa > Chordata > Actinopteri > Centropomidae > Lates > Lates japonicus. The sequence continues at coordinate 2,989,476 of BRZM01000027.1, read as the reverse complement.
AAACTCAACGAGTCCTACCAGAGATAGTCAGCAGCATCTTCTGAACAATACTTGGTGCATGTTTACATTGTCGATATTCCAGTTGATTTCCATCACTAATAAAAGAACAAAAATCCAAGATGATACTTCAGCTACATCTCAACAAAATATGTGATTCTAGAAACACTGATGTGGGGATTATGTAAGGCGAATTTGCTATTAGGAGTTACTGTTTGTTATGTACCACTGGATTTACAAACAACTATCAATAAATTACGTAATAAATGATGAAAAGCTAAAAGTCTGATTATTCTCAGGGAAGTTTGCAATGTACATCAGAGATAATGGAAGTCGCGCTGAATCTGAAAATATGTGTACAATATTGTTTAAGATGTTTAACCTTTCATCTTTGCCACATTGGGTAGTTTTCCACCCAGTTTGGATACTGTTTCTTTACTTGGACAGGTAAAAATGGGTTCTAGGTTTCAAAGGGTGAGGTGCATCATTACATTACACTTTACACCAGTTTGAAAGTCATTACTCTGGTTACCTGTGGAAAGTGTCGAAATCTTTAAATGCAAACTTAAAACTTCTCAGCCTGCTTTTGATTAAATATGGTTCATAGACATTACATACTTTACTTGATTTACCCATTTTATCTTTATCCTTTTATGTGTTCATTTTTATTTTAAATGATGCTCCTTATAGCTGTAGGACTTGCCTGAGAATTGTCATATTTTTAAGTTTTCCTCAGTATTAAAATAAATAAGTGACAGATGTCAGTAAATCTAATGGAGCACAGCAAAGAGAAGTTGCTAATTGTGAATTCGGCTTACTTCATTTTCCAAAATGTAAACAAATAACAGCTAAGAAATGTGCCTCAAAATATAACCCACTGATTCCATTTTATGTCCTGTTTCTGTCTGGTCAATCTGTTCATTTAAGTGACGACAGTTGGGCCAATTTGTGTCATTCTCGTCGGGTTAAACAACTTTCTGTGCTCTAACCATGTGCTGGAGCTCGTAGGAAACCATAGAAACAATTAGGGACTAACTAACTGTTTACGAACAAAACATCTGTTATAGCCACATCATGTTGTACCTGCCCGCACACAGCCGAGTGTGTTTCTGCAGGAGGATCTTGTGTGAGCCCACATGTGAGCAAGATCTCTGCACAATCGCACCGTTGTACGACTGTGTCCCCGGGGCAACGAGGTCCCTGACGGCACAGCTGACTCCTGCACCAGGAATGTCAAGTCTGACGAGGCCTCCCACATTAAAATAGCCGGCGTGCCCTGTCAGCAGCAGGCTCTTACAGCGGGACGGACGCATGGCCTCCCTAACAGCTGCCAAACCTACAGTGAGCGGGGGCATGGAGGAGGAGAAGGAGGCTCCAACAACAGGAGAACAGATCAGCACGAGGAAGGGGGGAGATGAGGGAATCAAATTACCCTCAAGTCTCCCCCCTCCTCACCTCCTTTCTGCTCCTCACATGGAGTCAGAGAGCAACTTCAGCTCTTTTATTTCCACACATCCATCTCATGAGGGACGAGGATGTTATCGGGTGACCACGACTAAATCGCCCATGTTGCTCTGGTTCTGTGGATTTTTGAGAACGAGCTCTTGTTGTGCGGAGTCGTCGTTTCCTGTTCGGTCTTTATTAACTCGACAGACAGAGAGCGAAGGAGACAGCTGCTGCGTCACGCCAAACGCTGTGTGGATGTGTGGGAGGAGAGAGCAACTGTAAAGCACATGCTCCTCGAACCCGACTGCAACGACCACGTCCATCATTTTACTGCTCAATCTGCTGCTTATTTCCTGCATTTATCAGTAAATGTTTCCTCTGTAAATGGTGACTTTTGGCTTTTTCCCAAAGCTAAAGGTGGTGTTTTTAAATTCCAGGTTGTATCCGAGCATTAGTCCAAAACCTAAAGATACCCAAGTCTGGATTATCAACTAGGGAAGGCCCCACAAAATCTCCAGCTTCACTACATATTGTTCAGATCGCCATAATTTGCTTATTAACTTAATTTATTTGAAACTTTACAGACTCTCCATCCCCCGACCTCGCAGCCTTGTTCTGTAAAAACCTGTTTCAGTTTATATTCTGCTCATTTGTTTGATTTTTTCTGTGTGTTAAGTGACTAACGCACAGAAAATCTATAGCAGGAGAAAATACCATAGTAATAGCACTTGATTAAGTGTGTAAAATGTCAGAAAATGGTGACGTTTGTCTGTTTTCATGAATCACACGAGACTAAAGGAACATATTCAGATGCTTGTTTGGTCAAAAAACCCACAAATGTTGAGTTTACTGTCACAGAAAACTGAGAAAATAGCAAATATTCACATTTGAGAAGCTGGTATAAGTGAGTTTTTGGCATTAATTGAGCAATTGAGGGTCTTTTCCCTGTCTAGCAGATTAATCCGGCCATGAATCATTAATGATAGAGAAAAGCAGAAATTCCTCACATCTGAATCTGAAATCAGACGATGTTTTGATATAGAAAAAGAATTAGTTAATTAATCAATTGACAAGGTGAACAGCTGGTTAATCAGATAGGGCTGCAACTAAAGATTATTGTAAAGATTAAAAACAGACCATCACAGATTCTTAGAGCCACTGTGAGATTATTGGCCTTAATCATTTCAACATTCAATATTCAAGTAATCCTGTCAATCAGCTTCTTGTTTCAGCCCTAAATTCTTGCATTAATTAACATACAGCATGTTCAGTTTATAAACGCAGTTAAAATTAGCGCCATCTCAACGAGCTACAACATTTTGGTAGAGTTAGGTTCATCTCATTTCTGAGCAAAAGTAAAAATAAATTAATCAACATTTACACATTAAGAGGGAGGAAAACGTTTGCAGAGCTTGAGATTTTTTAAAGGAAGAACAATAAAAACCCTCCAGTTCCAGCTTCTGAAACATGTCTCCTCAGATAATTAACTGAACATTTTTTAGCTATTGAAAATAAAACACCTGAACACATCATCGCTGCATTCAAGAACCTGAGATTTCCACTGATTTCTGACATTTTATTGACCAAACGATTGATTGATGAAGAGAAGCCTCTGACAGAATCTGTGGACTCTTTTATTTTAATCCTCACACTGACCTCTTCAGTGAAAACCCAATAATCCTGGTCTGGATTTGATATTTACTGGATTTCCTGCTGTAAAGGTTTCACTGTGCATCACGCAACTTCTGACAGAATATCAGCCAGAAATGATGAGATATTTAGATTTACAGAGACAGAAAAACACCAAATATTCTCTGGTTCCAGCTTCTAATGTGATTATTTCTGTTTTATATCATTAAATCATGGACATAATTTAAAAAACAAGCAACATTCAGAGGTCTAAATGGCCTCTGGGAACTTTTGACGAGCATTTTCTGACACTTTCTAGGCCAATAAATGAAAATAATCCCATTTCTTTGGCTCCTTCTTCTTCACACTGAGTAAATCAGGCAGTGAGACAAATCAACCAACTTTAAATCCTTAAAAATATACAGTCACAACGTTTGGTTATTGCATTTAAAGTAGTTTTAATTAAGGAAGTGTTATACTTTCACTCTAGGAAAAACAAAATGAAAAATAATCTGGAGGTTTGAGTCACAACTTTGTTTTAAGAAATTAACCTTTTCTTTTTATTTCTTTTTTTTTAGTCTTGAAATTCTTTTTTACACAATACATTTTCCTTTATAAGTATTTCAAAATATTTGTTTTGCTGGTTTGTTCGGTAATATCTTTCCTATAAGTAGAATCTCATTTCAATATAGTTCTCTTTTGAAAAAACAAAACAAAAAAAAGAAAACATCCATCAATGCGTTTCTGTCCAGGGTCTTCACGTGTTGGAGGATGTTGTCAGTTACGTCAGAAAACGGCCCTGAGGCTGGAGGAGACGGACACCCGTCCAGCTCACGACCTCGACAGAGAGGATGATGGGAAAACTCTGCAGTTCTGGGCAGAGGCTCCACTTTGCATCTGATGCTCCCGGACATTTGGACCCTTTTGCTGTGGCGCGTGGGAGGCGAGTGAGCATCGTTTAAAGTCCCATAAATATATATTCATATATCTGTATGTTGTCCCAGGTGGGATGGGCTCCCACATACACAATGAAACACAAAATAAAGACAGTCCTCTCTCGCCACGTGTTGGCGGTGGTTTCTCAAACACCAGGGATGCTCTGGTGTCAGGAAACATGGCCGCTCCTCCTCCTCGCTGAATGTGAACGTTGCTGAAAACAATGTGAATTATGCTTTGAAAACATTGCCAAGATTGTATGTATAACATAAAACCGAGCTGATCCGCACTGTAATTGACTACTGGAGTCAAAAGCTTTAATTTAAGTCCACGAGGCCCTGGTCGTTTGGGCTTACAGATAATCCTCTCAGTAACTTCCCCTCTAACATTTTGGGTAATCTTTTCAATTATCGGCCTGCTGCTGCTGCTGCTGCTGCTCGGCTCCATCTCTTAACACAAAAAAACACATCCCACAGAGTGACAGCAGCTTTCTATACATTCCTCTCAGCTTCATCTGACTGACTTGCATGAACCCCACACACACCCTCACATACACTGAGCCCACTGAGGAGAGACCTGGACCGGAACAGGAATACAATGGATGCTCGTTCTTCTCTCCTTTAAAAGTGAGCAAGGAAAACATCTTAAACAGGTTGACTCCTCACTCTTTTAAATAGAAACTATGCTGCAAATAGGAAAGCATTCATTGGCTTCATTTCTAGTTATAAAAACCAATTTGCTGGTTTTAGTATAGGTTCTCTCTTTCCTCTCTTTTTTTTAAAACAATAAAGCACTCTGTTTTCAACCAATGAGATATATCTCATTTACACATTTAGTCCACTTTTTTCACTTTCAGAGATGCACACAACCACTCCAACCCTCAACCCTACAAACTTTAGGATAATACACCAATAATTCCCTGCACATGTACTTTTTAACGCCACGGATACTTTACTTTAGTAGGCTATAACAGCACGATTTGTCATGCACTTTCTTTTTTTTAATCTTTAGCAAAATACCCCTATATTGCAGATCTGTCATGTAACTGGACTAAACTTTTCTCCCCTCAGTCGTCGTCCACGTCGTCCCCCTCGGACTCGTCTCTCCGCTCGTACATTTTATCCCGCTGCCTCTCCTGGATCTCCTTCATCTCCTCGGCGTATCGGCAGAAAGCTCCGCCGAATTTGCTCCAGGCTTTGAACGGGATGGTGATAGAGTTCCTGTAGCTGGGCTTCACCTCGCTCACGCGCAGGAACACCCCGTATTTGTTGGAGCCGACGTCGAAAAAGAACCGCTTGGAGTCCACCATGATGGAGGTGCCCTCGGGGAGCTCGCCGTAGCCCCCGGCGGCCGTGCCCCCGGTCAGCTCATCGTCGTCTCCCCCGTAATCATCTATGAGCTTGGCAAGGGCGTCTCTAAACTCTATTAACCCCTGGGCCGGAAGGGCTATGGTCTGGCCGGCCAGCATGCCGCCCACGGGGCCCCCGACTCCGAAGCCCGGTCCACGGTTTACGGTCTGTCGGATCCGCAGGAACCTCCCCCGCTGGTTCTCCTTCAAGTCCAGGTAGTACTTGCGGTTTTCCCGGACGAGAAACTCGCTCTTGAGCGCTCGCCTGGGCCCGCCGTCCTCACCCACAGAAGCCTGGGCTATCTGCTCCGGACTGCTAGGCCCCAGCTGGGCGTAGTGCTCGATGAAATCCCCGAGGTAGTCACGGAACTCCGCCGCCACTGACAGGGAGAGGGTCAAGCGACTTTTGGAGCCCCCGGCCCCTACCTCGGCGATTTTGATGAACCTGCCCTTGCTGTTCTGCTTGACGTCCAGGTAGAAGCGCTTGTTCTGGATGTCGAGGCGCTTGGACGCCAGCTCCTGGGTCTCCTGGTCCCTCTGGAAGTGCTGGAAGCCGCCGCCGCCTCCGCCTCCTCCCCCGCTGCTACCACCGCGCTCACTCCCGCTGTCGCCATCCGCCATCTTCAGCTCCACCATTCGGCTTCTGCCCCTCTCTCCTGCGTAGCTGCTTTCTGCGCGTACCCGGCCAGCGCGCGCCCCCTTTCACGCTCGCCGCGAGTGCACTCCGGGGAGCGCTGTGATTGGTCCGAACGTCTGCCACTTTCACGAGTTCACACGGTTACGGCTTTCCCATTGGTCCGCGGAATTTGTCAGTCACGCCCACATGTAACATCCCTCATTAGTGATTGGTTCAGGTTGAGGTTCCGTTTGCGTACTTCTTGTCAAACTTATTTTTACCTACTCCCACCGGTTGTGAAATCTAGTTGTTTTCATGACATAATATGTTGAAAATTATGTTTTTATTTTTTTGTCTTCAGGATGTCGACATACCTTGTTTTTCTCCACACAGTTACAGTGGAAAAGAATCTGGGAATATTTATTTATTTAAGTATTATCAGCAAAGTAAAGTATTAAAAAGTAAAAGTACTCGCTGTGTAGAAAGTTATTTAGGCTACTTTACATACCACTGGGTAGTTAAACCTATAATAATACATAATATTTTGTACATTGATTACAGAAAATCTTATTTTATTACAAATCATAAAATATTATTACAGTATATGTAATATCTTATTTTGAAAAGTACTAAAACTAAATCAGTCAGATAAATATAATGGTTAGTACAAAGAAGGAGAAAGTGGGGATACTGACTGATGACTGATTCTTTTTTTTTCTTCTTTTTTTTTTTGCTCCACTTATTGACATGAAAGAACGTTAAACATCCCTGAAAGTGGGTTTCAGACAGTATTTGTTAATGTAATCTCAGTTTGGGTCACCTGAGTAGAGCTTTAACCAAAATGCGCAGCCTTAAAAAAGTTAGAAACCACTGACCTACATGACACAACACACATATATATTAATACACATCATAACCTGTCCCTCTAGTCATTAAATCAACCCAACCATTTTTAGAGGCACTGTAACCAACAGGAAACACAATGATTACACTTTTAGAAGTAGTTTTACTCTAAACAAGTACAGTTTTAGGTACTTATACTTTAGTTGTTTCTTTTAAAGATTAATTTTATGCTGCTTTATATTAATTCACTACATTTCAGAGGCAAACTGCATTTGTTCCTCTTGTTCTAACAGCTGTAGTTACATAAAAAATATGACACATGAGAGTGCTTTAACTTGTAATACTTTAAGTACATTTTGTTCCTGATGCTTCAGCACTTAAATTAAGTTTTTAATGCAGGACTTTAACTAGTAATTGAGTGTTTTTACAGAGTGGTACTGCTCTGAATACTTCCTCCATCACTGGCTGTAGCTGTGGGTGATGGTGTGTACTACATTACCCAGCTCTGCCTACAGATGGCAGTGTAGTTCTACTCAGGTGTGTTTGCAGGTTTTGCAGTTTCCTCTCAGCTGCACCTGTCAGTTTACAGTTGCAGTATAAACTACAGGCTTGTGCAGCTGCTTATTTCACTTTGTGTGTCATTTATCAAACAGATCTGAAGAATCTGGTTTCACTTTCTGCAGCTTTAGTTTTTTTTTTTTATACAGAAACCTCCAGAATTTAAACATTAAACATATTTAAGCAGAAAAATGTGTTTTTATTGGTTTATGTTGTGGACCTAATGTCTATATTTGATCATTTTTAGTTATTTTACATATTTGTTTTGTTACATTTGAGTCAATAAATCAACAGGCTGGTGGCTGAAAAATAAACAGGAACATGACCTCAGTGTTCTCTGTGGTGTTTGTACAGACCTGCAACAGCAGATGGAAAAAACACCCAGTTCAAAATAAGATTTCTGAGTGATTGTGCAACATGAAAACGATCCAGTGTGTATGTTTGTTTTTACCAGAGCAGGATTTCACAAACACACAAATGCAGAAACACTGGGAGATTGTCTTCTTCTCTGTAATTAACAAAAAAAGAGGTGTTTTCTTTCAGAAAAGTCAGAGGAAGTAATTCACACTGTGAGCCCACAAATACTCCATTACAAGTAAAAACTCTGCATTCAAAATCAAAGATGCAAGACATATTATTAAAGAGTCAGATCCTTTTAGTTTAACCAGAAACATCTCTATATATCACTACCAGACTCCATTGACAAAAACAGGGATTTTACAGAGCAGAACACAGGAGCTGCTGGAATACCACTGCCTCCATCTGTTGTGTGTGTTTGTGTTACTGTGTGACTTCCAGTGGTGGAAGAAGTAATCAGATACTTTAAATAAGTAAAAGTACCACACAATAACACAAACAAAGCAACAGATCAAGGCAGCAGTGGACCAGCAGCTCCTGTGTTCTGCTCAGTAAAATTCCTGTTTTTTTTAATGGAGTCTGGTGGTGATATATAGTGATGTTTCTGGTTAAAAATATCACAGAGAAATTAAATAAACATTAATTAAACAAGTTTTTTCTGATGCTTAAAGTTAGATGAGGTGGAAAAACAATAGTGGAGGAAGTATTCAGATCCATTACATTACAGTATTATTATATATTTGACTGTTGGATCAAAGTAAATGTACTTAGTTACTTTTTTTGTACTTGAAGTTAAGACACATGAGATGACAGATGCAAAGTTTTAATAACATTTTTTATTTTATCAATCTGATTTCACAGCGACATAAGAACAAAAATCTAATAAAACACTTCATAGATTTTAAATATATCCAAACTATACATCAGTTACACACACATACAGTAAATCACAATATTGCACACGACCGTTTGATTCAGTGAGGTTTTAACTGTGCCACGTTCCACAGCAGCTGCTACAGGATCATCCTCAGTAATACTGAGGGTACGTAGGGTAGGTGGACGGCAGCACGACGCCCGGGAGGCCGCCGTACTGGTAGAAGGAGTCCAGGGGCAGAGAGGAGACGCTGGGCAGAGGGGAGCTGTACTGGAGGCTGTGTGGGTGGAGGTAGGAGGCAGCAGCAGCTGGCGCCTCCTGTCCTCCTCCTCCTCCTGCTGCTGCTGCTGCTGCTGGGTGGTACCTGGGGTAGGGTCCCGGTCTGTAGGCCTGCAGCTCGGGGTAATGTAGGAACTGAGAGGCGACGTTGGCCTGACAGGCGTGAGCCAGGGCGTCCTGCACCGTCCGCTTCAGCTTCATCCGCCTGTTCTGAAACCAGTTCCTGATCTGAGGCAGAAAAAAAAGTTTCATTAGGGAAAGTTTCACCATTAATAAAGATCAATAATAATAAATGTTTTAAAGAACAACAAATCAATTAAATATAGAAAAATAAATCTAATGAATATGAAATATTGAGCCCAATTACAAAAAAACTAAGATTAGTACACTGACATAGATAATAAAAATATGAAATGCTGAGTCCAAGACAAAGATAAATAACTCTAATAACTAAAAGAAATAAAAGAATAAATAAAATACAAAGAAAGAGAAAAAAATGACATCATAAGTAAATAAATAAAAATATCAAATACTGAGTTCAAGTCCCACAAACATCCCTGCAGAAAGTCTTTAAATAAAAAATAAAATCAAATAAAACATGAAATGTTTGGTCCAAAAATCTCAAATAAAATAAAAAGAAATGAATAAAATAATACAAATAAAATAAAATCCTTGTGTCTTTATTTGTAGAGTTTTACCTATGTCATATATAAAATAAAATTCAGAGGACCTGACCTCAGGTGATCACTGATACATTGATCAGGTATTGATTGTTACCTGTTTGTCGGACAGGTTGAGCTTCTTGCAGAGCTCGGCCTTGTCCTGTGTTCCCAGGTAAGCGTTCCTCTTGAAGGCTCGCTCCAGGCTGCTGATCTGCTCCGCTGTGAACGCCGTGCGGGGTCTCCTGCCCGAGGGGGGGGATGGGGGGGAGGCGGAGGAGGCGGAGTCGCTGGGGGCCGAGGGGGAGAGGGAGCGACCCCCTTCGCTCTCGTAGCCGGACGTCTCCTCCTCTGTCCCGCTGCTGAAACCGGCCTCTGACACTGAACACAGGAAGTTACATTAACTTCACATCTTTAAGTTACTCAGTTACTCCTGAGTAACATCATTAATACATGAGGTAACTGCAGTTCAGAGGAGAGTACTTTTACCTCCATTACTTTTTAGTTACTTTACAAACCAAACTCTTCACTTTTGTAATAGATTACTTTTACCCCCATATTTAACAGTAAATAAACATTTAATTAATGGTTTAAATAACACATTGTCATGTTGTAATCAGATGTAATAGAGTACTTTGTGAGTAGATAATATGTAACATATTTAACAGCAGAGTTACAAGAGCAGTACTTTCCTCAGAGATGTAGTGAGGTCTAAAATAATCAACTAAAGTACAAGTATCTCAAAACTGTACTTAACCACAAGTACTAGATTAAATTTACACCACTGAAAAGTAATCGCGTAATTTAAATTCACTTCAGGTCCCAAATACTCACAGGAAATCCCATGAATATAAACTCCACTAAATACCACAAGATTACTATAAAGTAGAAGTAGAGAAGTACTCAGATACTTTACTTCAGTTAAAGTTCAGCAAAATATCATCAGTTTAATGCACATAAGGAATCAATAAAAGGAAAATCAGTGGTGGTATAAGTACTGGATTAAAAGTACTTAGTTACTTTGGAGCTGTTATCAGGAGACAGTAACCTGACACGGGCTCATTATAGGACAGAAAGTCAAAGTAACTGAGTAAAAGTACTTTACTCGCTCACCTTGGTTACTGTGAGAGGTCTGGTGCTGCAGAGTGCTCAGTCCGTACTGACTCCTGCTGTCTACCTGCTCAGGTAAACTCTCTGACCTCTGCCTGCAGTAAAAACCAGGCAGGCTCTCCGAGTGCGTCCCGCAGGCCGCCAGTCCGGATCCGGTCGATCCGGTCTCTGGTGCCGAGGTCTGGCTGCTCTGGGCCATCCACTCGATGGAGAAGTGTCCTCTCATGGCTGCGGAGCGCTGACGGGTCCGGGTCCTCAGGTAAACCTCCTCCTCAGGTAAATCCTTTCAGAGTCCAGAGCTGGTTTTTCTCAGGATGCTGCTCAGTCCTGGTGGCTGGGAGAGTCTGAACTGCCCCCTCCCTCCCTGTCCTGTATTTATAGGGGGCATCCCACCTCACTCCAGACTCCCTCAGTCCCCAGAGATCAAAGCTCACATCCTCCCCTCCCCTCCCTCCTCCCCCTCCCTCAGTTTTCACAACTGGAGTAATTAAGACGTCTCATTCAGTCTCAATGAGGCTGTTACAACGTGGCTCCACTGAGTCTGGGAAGGACCCCCCCCCCACCCCGTCCTCACCCCCACCCCCCACCCTCCCCTCCTTCCTGCCTCCAAAAACAGATAATAGACACACTTCACCCCCAACAAAAAAATATCTGAATACGTCAACTTGCTTTTCTGGCAGATTACAATCTTCATTTTTCAAATTTGAATGAACTTTTAAAAACTAAACAGTGAAGTGAATCATGAATAAAATCACCTCTGTCTTTGAGGAAACTGTGTGAGGATTTTACTCCGTTTTCTGCAGATTAGATTTAAAAAAGAAAGGAAAATAAGAAAGTTGAGCTGCAGCCGTGAGTCTGTTTCTTTTCAAACAGTCATTAATCAAAAGTGTTAAGCTACTGCTCGTCATTAGCTCAGGCTACAATCACTTTTAAACTGACAATTAAACTAATGTGAAAGGATCAATAACACGACATAATGATCAGTGATTGGACAATAAACAGCACCAAACTAATCCGGGATGATCCCCAGATTAAAGGCGACCTGTCTGAAGTTACTGATATGAATCAGCTGGCTTCAGCAATGATCTCTGGTTTAAGTTGTTCATCTCTTTTAATTGATTAGACTGGGATTCAAAAGGGCAGTGCATCAATGAATTCAGACCCAGCGCCACAAAACCTATGATCTCTGTAACTTTACAGGATTAATGATACAGGGCATATGTCAGTATCATCAAAATTTTAAATGTTAGAAACTTTAAAATGAAAACAGAGCATCGATCATCCAAATAAAGAGCAAGATATTTTATTTCAATAAATATCACAGTTTAAAAATACTCCATTACGTATAAAGTTACATATACAGTCTACATTTAAATTACAGTATTGTCAGCTAAAAGTATTTAAAAATATTGAAAGTAAAAATACTTGCTATGATGAAAGACTGTGCTCTGATTATTAGATATTATTATTATTGCTATATTGTCAACAGTATTTTTATTGATGCTGCAGTCAGGTTAAGTTACTCTTATACCAGTAACTACCTTAAAGTAATTACCAACAAAATAAAAAGCACCTTAGGAAATAAAATAAATATCCCAAGATTACTATGTAAACCAGTAGTGAGGAAGAACTCAGATCATCGACTAAAGCACAAAGTAGTGACAACACAATGTAAAAAATACTCTATTACAAGTTAAAAAGTCCTGTACTGCAGTAAGTTTTTCAGCTGTAAAAGAACTTAATTCAGTGAAATGTCCTTTTACTTGTGCCGTGTTTGATCATTTTACTTATTCATGCTGTAGTGAATTAAAAGTCTGAAGTTACATGAAATCAAATCACTCAGAGTAAAGCTCAGGTACCTCTAAAGGGTGTTTTTGGTAGAGTAGTTGGTCAAATGTGCTCGGTGCTTTGACCATCGTCTAATCTGTGGCGCCTTAAATCGTCCTGTTGTCTCCTTTATTATGGAAAACTGGGGATTTGAGATCAGGTTAAAGGCAGTAACGACCTGAGAGATAGTCCACCTGTGAAGTGACTCATTACATCATCTCCAGACAGATCACACAGTCAGGACTATTGGACGGACTCCGAGAAGGAGGAAGACTGGCGCTGTTTTGTGTGCAAATGGTGCGCGGGCCTCAACACTGAAGTGGAGGATTAATCCAGGTCAATCACGAAGTGGACCCCAAAGATAATATAATGCGAGAGGACTCGGGTCGAGCTCAGGGAGCGGATCTGCAGCGACTCCGCCGGACGCACCAGTCTGAGCCCAGGCAGGCAGAGGAGGAGAGCCGCGGTGCTAACAGCTCGTGTGGATCACAAGAGGACTTCAAAGGCCGCGGCGCGCGATTACCAGCAGCCCACCCCACCCCCCGACACGAGACAGGACAGACCCCCAAATAAAACCCCTTCACATCGTCTTTAATCGAGGATCTCCATTTCAGAGCGGAAGCAATATGACCGTTACATCATTAATAACGTTACCCAACGTACTACTACTCCTCCAGTCTCTGGAACTTCAAGTGAATTTTGTTGATAAACTACTTGTGTTTATCTCTGTGTGGAATAACTGATGGGTTACTCTGGATTTGGCTGAGTATTAATTTACTCCATCTTTATATCACAAGTCGTGATCTTTTCACCAACAACAATAAAACACATGAATAAAATTTTATAAATAATAATAATCACGATTTCTGTATTCAATTACTTTAAGTATTTTTTGCTGATAATACTTTTTACAGTTACTTACCTTTAGTATTTTACACTCTTGTACTTCCACTTATACTAAAAGTAAAGGAGCTGAATACTTTATTTTCTGCATTTTTACTTTTAATACTTCTAAAGTGCCATGTGCAGATAATGCTTAGATTACTTTACTTGTGTAGAACTTTTTCCTTGTAACTGATATTTCTGCATTGGTGTACTACTAACTTATCTAAGTACTTCCTCTGCCTCTGCTTCATAGTAATCTTGTGAGTGATATTCAGATCGTCTGTAGGAAGTACTGAGGAAATAAAATAACGTTAATACTCCTTTACTAGTAAAACTCTTGTGATTAAAATCCCATTAAAGTAAAAAGTACATTAGTACTGTGAGTAAAATGTGCTCCAGAGGCGAAATTTTTCTGATTGTGTGAATTACAGTTACTTTTAAAGTATCTGATTACACGTCTCTGCCTCAGCGTCCTCTACATCAAGAGCAGATGAGGATGGAAGGGGCGGTGGAAGGCACTGATGCTTCCTCCACAGGCCAGAGATCAGGGCTCTTTGAACTTTGGACTGAACCAATCACTGTCTTTATTCCTGCATTATGTTCGTTTGTCTCTTATTCAGTTTAAAAATGAAAATAATCTCCTGTCTCTTCATCTTGTAACAGTATTTACTCTTTCAGTAGAAAGTAATAATATCACAGTGTGGAAGTACTCTGTTATTAAAGTAAAAGTCCTGCATCAAATCTCGAGTAAAAGTACACAAATATTCACAGAATATTATAATATTCATTCACATTCATCTCCAAAATACAATACAAGTACAAAAGTACCTGAATATATGGAATGGATTCATGCTATTATCACTCTAGTGATGCTTTGCCTTTTCTATTTAGTTAACTTCACTTTTATTTTCAGTTGGCACTCTTTAATTTCTATTTAAATGTTTTTTTAAATTCTTTTGTTTTGTCTTGATGCCTTTTATATTTTATATATAAACTTTTTAATTCTACTCAGATAAACGTCCTTTTCAAGAGAATTAAAGCTGTTAAATAATAAATCATAATGTATAAAGTGACTAATATCTGCCTCTAGTAGTGAAGAATAAAGATTATATAATTTAGAAAAAATATAAATAAATATTACTTAATTACTTTCTTTCTCTTCTCTCACTCTGACTGATATTAGCAGTTAATTATTATTTGTGTTCAAAGAGTACTTTATTAACACAGCTACAGTTGACATGATTTAATCAGGACCAATAATCTGTTAATGCACTGTTTTATTTTTTCTAATATACATTTGAGAATGTTTTGGGCATACTTGAACAACAATGGGTTTCCTCTCCGTGTTTTTCTTGTTTATTTTTGATCATTTGTGCGAACTGACCCTTTAAATCTCCTCATTATTTGAGTGTTTTTCTTTGTTTACATCTGCTCTGCTCTGTCGTCTGACACGAAACACACACCTGGACACGCCAGCTCAATAAAACTGATTGTAATCCTGATGTGTGTGTGTAAATGTTCCTTATCCATGTTGGGGAGGGGTGGGGGTGAGGGAGGAGGGGGAGGTAATTCATCCTCCTCGGCCCCAGTCCCAGGCTGCTGCTGTCTGTGGGGTAACAGTCTCCTGCTGGGTTCGTCTTTGATTGGCTCCATTCAGACTCTTTCATCTCTAATGGGCCAGTTTGCTGCTCTGTTATGGACACAAACACACCTCCACCCCCCACACTCCCCAACCTCACCCCAACCCCCCCCGCCTCCCAGGGCACTGACAGGAAACACATGTCCCAACACAGATGGACCTGGTGTTCCAGATCTCTGCATACAGACATTAATAATAAACTAATATCTTAACTACTAGCTTCTCTCTCTCACATAAATCTGAAATAAATTTTAAATAATATAAAGTTAAATTTTAAAACAAGCTCCATAATTTCTTACAACAGCTGCTCACTGTAGTTTTTACCAAAATTACTCAAACAGGAGAAACAGTACATTTGTTGAGGACTATTTCCATCATGGATAGATCCACATTTTGGCATCTAGGTGGGAAAAACATCATATTTATCATATAAAAATATCACCAAGGATTAATCTTTTATTATTTTATTATTCAAATACTTTTCATTCAATAATCTAATTTATATATATATTTACTTATTTATGTTTTTATCCATCTGATATGATTCTTACACATTCTACTTTGAATACTTTGTTTACAGACTTAGAGTAGATTTACTGTTGAAATTAGAAACTACTTCTATTTATCTGCAGTATTGAAATGACAATGCATTCTCTGTACTATACTGTACTACTCTACTATTTACTCAAGTATTTTTAATTTTATTTATAATTTAATTTAAATTTAAAGTTATGTTCTTTTTACCAGCAACAATGGAAAAACACTATTTAAATTAACAGATTATATAAATAATGGTATTTCTGCATTCAGTGCTTTTACTTTTTTTAATTTTTGTGGATAATAAATAAAACAATGTAAAAAAAAATGCTCAACTGAAGTGAAACTCTTGCAATTAAGTAAAAAGTGAAAGTGCTATCAGTAAAATATGGACTTCAGAGGTAAATACTGTGCAGGAATACTGGTAGAATTCAAAATAAAGTTGAAATAATAGTAGGACAAAATATTTTAACACTAAACCAGACCTCTGCCAGTGTAATACTTTCCCTAGACCTCGCTAACTATATTAATAGCCTAATTATCAATCCCTGGCTGAGATATTTAAAAGTTTTGTTTCCTTTTGCCCACAAGATTCGTAAACAAAGAATAAAATAAAAAAATCACCAGACTCATCTTTAAAGATCAAGCAGAAAAAGCAAGTTAAACTGACTGTTTCACAGTGCTGAATTGGTTCTCTATACAGATCAAAAGCGGTGATGGCGCCCAATAATCATTGATCTCCATTACCGGCAGTCTCAGCAGTTACCGCCCGTCTGTAACACAGTCAGTTGAGCTTCTTCCCTGTCCATTGATCCCTATCAACCTCATCAAAGGCTCCTGGGCTGATAGGGCCATGAGACTAGTCCCGGTGAACAAGCAGGCGCTGCGACCCCTCCACCCCTCCACACCCTCATCAAGCAGGGAGGCGGAGGGAAGCAGGAGAAGGAGAGGAGGTTTTTCAGATTGAGGAATTTTAAATTTCTGCTAAAATCTAGGAGCTGGGCTGCAGCACTGGGGAGTTCCTGGGTTTTATGGCAGGTATTGTGGCAGACATCCTCAAAGGGCTTTACTGTCATTATACGTAACTGATGGTAACCTCAACTGCAACAAAAGAGACGAAACAAGATTGTTATTCAGTGTCTGACAACATTCTGATAGAGTTCCTACAGAGACAGAACTTTTATTAAAAGAGGAGATCCTTGTAGTTTAACTCAGAAACATCTCTATATATCTCTACCAGGCTCCATTGGCAAAACAGAATTTGCTGGGAGCTGCTGGAATGCCACTGCACTCCATCTGTTAGTGTGTTTGTGTTGTATGCTTATGTACTTTTACTTATGTAAAGTATCTGATTACTTATTCACCACTGGAAAGTCACGCAGTAACACAAACACACTAACAGATGGGCAGTAATATTCAACTCACTGTCCTCTGTTTTATCAATGAGTCTATTCTGATATATAGAGCTGTTTCGATCATCTGTGGAGAGCTGAGCCAAGTTTTTTTTTTTTTAGTTGTGTTATTTTACTTTGGTAAATTCTCAATTTTGTGACTACATTGAGATTGCTGATGGTAGAAGTAACTAAATAAATTTACTCCAAGAACATTTCAATTTATGTTAGATTTATATTTCTCCACTACATCTGAGAGAGAAATATTTAGCCTTTTACTCACATACATTTATCTGACAGAGGACATACTATAGGTTTATATGACAAAACACATTGTAAAATTAAACCAGTATTTTCCTTATAAGTTTCGTTGTGTTTTTGTCACGTTTCAGGCGTCTGTGACATTCAATCACCTGAACTTTGTTTGAGGCCTAAAGGTAAAATTATCGAATATATAACAAACATGCAAAGATTAGAGAAAAGTACAATAAAATGAAATAAATCTGTGAATCAGGCTTTGTTTTCCTCTTTACTCTCCCATTAAATCTCTGACGACCCTCAGATTTATCTGGTGTCCCTTTGAGGACCCGACTCCTAGGTTAAGGAACCACTGGGACTAAACTATCTAACTATATAAAAGCAGTTGAAATGGCTCCGCACATGGCTCAACACTGATGCTTTGGAATCTGCTGTACTCTCACTTGTAATAAAGTATTTTTTCGGTTTTACTGCTACTTTTACTTAAGTAAAGTATCCGAATACTTTCTCCACTTCTTCCTTTTCCTTGCACAGTGATAAAGCTCATAGCATACCAGAAGAAGTGTTTGAGTTCAATAATTTCAATTAGCAGCTTTACACAACAAGGACATTTTCCTAGGAAACAGGGCTCTAACTGCTCAATCACAGATTCATTAATTTACATTTACTCAAACTACATCCTCTTTCCTCTCTGTTCTCACAAATGCATGAATTTCGTAGTCTCACTTGCTGCAGAATGATGCTGCTCTCATGTCTCCTGCCTCCCCAGAAACTTTTGGGTTCACACATCGTCAAAACAGAGGCGTGTCGGCCAGTGATTCCAGAAACTAGAAGTAAAGTAGTTGTTTTCCCTCTGGTGACCAGGCACCACATACAGCATAATGTTTACCTCCTTATGGTTCACCTGTATTAAATTTGTGAATGAAGTCTCTTTATTTTTGTAATGAAATGTCAGGATATTATGAAGTGTGTGCACCGTCAAGTGGGCGTGAGAGAGGAGACTGGGCGTGGCGCCAAACCTGACCTTTGATATTAAACTGGTATTTAGAGGGTTAATGAGGCTGTATTGGGAAGGAATGAAGAGCGCCTTCACACACACACACACACACACACACACACACACACACACACACACACACGGGAAATGTGTGTACGGCCTATAGTGAGCCGACTATAAATAGCATCTTATCTTCTTTAAGCGTGGGTGAGAATCTATCAGACTGATCATCTGAGTTGTTTTCAGGATTTAACACAGGTTAAAGAATAAATGCACATCCTGCACTTGAGTAAAGTACCAGCCATGATGTAAAATACTCCATTACAATTAGCAGGCAGTTAAACATCCTGTCTCATTAAGTTTTGTTTGACCGAAACCAGGAGGAGTTTTAAAGAAAGAAATCACAACTAGAAACTGATTTTACCGGAATGAGCGTAAAACAACCGAAACTACTGCTAAAATCTTAATCTGAAAAGTAATGACTGCAGATAAAATGCCAGTAGTATAAGTGCAGTAGCATAACATGGAAGTACTCTGAGTGAAGTAAAAGTACCTAAACTGCTGTGCTAAATCACGTTCCTCTGCTCTGCACAGCCGTGTGGTTTTCCTCAGTGAATGTTCAGAAGTGATGAGGGCGTTATGAAAAAAAACCAGGTCAGTGAGTGAACAGGTGTATGCGATCAGGAAATACACTTCTCCCTTTTCCTGAGCGACACACGAGAAAACATGTCACACTGTGAGTCCACAAGAAAACTTGTGTCAAAACAAACTAAAAGAAGTTATTTCTTAAATTTAAAAGCATACTCCATGTTTGATTAGATCAAGTGTGATTCTTTACCCGTCTGTTTTCTGACACGATCTCTGCCGTTTAATCCCATCTTTTCGGAAACTGTTCAGGAGAAATAAGCTTGTTTCTGTCTACACATGTGAACTGATAGATTTAACTGATACAGATGGCGTTATGATTCTGCTTCTCCTGCCCTATCTTAACCCATCATTTGGCGGAGGTGGGGTTTAAAGAACAAGGAGCTCTTACTCATGCACTGGTCAGCCTCCACGAACCAGTGCTGCAGCTGCAATTGAGTGCAGCAACCTTGACCTTTGACCTCTGACATTTACCAAATTTAAAGAGATTCCCAGTGTTCTGAGATATCGCCATAGAGTGCCTGATTTGTAAACGCTTCGGAGAGTCAGCGCCCGTCGTCGTATTTCTTATTGAAAATTAGGCGTTTCTTCCTCTCTACCATGACTGCATCTTGTCAAGTTTCCAGCAGCGTAAACACAACTTCGCGTCTTTGTTTTGAAACGTGCGGCTATCGAGAGAAACACACGGGTCCATGAAAGAATACAGTTGAGATTCTGATAATTTGGGGCGTCTCCACCACTAAACGCTAACTGGTCATTTCATTTAGCTCTGAGCTCTTCTACAAAGCCTTTCTTCTTAGAAAGTTAGTGATAGTTTGAAAGAGCGTGGTAGAAACACTAACGAGGCTATAAGGTGGACTGGTGAGTAGATGGGTTTTCGTATTGCGTCCCGACAACTGTAGTCTCATTTAGACACTTTCGTTAGCCGCCCACGGAACACGTAAAGCACAACATCAGGAGTGGGGTTACTGGCCCATTTTATGTCAGATAAAACCTGAAAATATCTTGAGCTTCATATTGAAACCACAGCAGACCTTCTTCAGACTGTTTAACCAGAAACACACTGACTTTGGGACGAGGGAACAGGAAGTGCTAACATGCTGACTTACTTCCTGGTTTTAGAATCAGTCCTGCGGGAAGTGTGTTTAATCTCCAAAGCACAGCTCTTCAATCCAAACTGAAATATCTCATGAGCTACTGCACAAACTTCCACGATATTTAGTCACGATCCTCAGAGGATGAATCCTCATGATTTTTGTGATCCTCTGACTTTTCCTCTAGCGCCACCATGAGGTTCAGACCAGAAGAGAATGTCAGATCAGATTGACCCTTTCAGGTTTTAATTCGTACACCTTTAATTGTAACAAATAATCAGTGCAAGAACAGATCGAAGAGTTCATGTTACAGAGGTAGACGGAAGTTCACAGCATGGTTTGAAATGAGGATAAAGTGGTCAGTTTATTAGGAACACCTAGCTAAAGCTAATGCAGTCGGTCATCCTCCTTCATGAAGGTTATGATGTTTAGTTTTTGTTTAAACTGATGGGTGTTATTTTGTCAGGTGCGACTGAGGCGAAACATGCAGTGTTTTTTAACGTCTGATAAACTCCTGTGTCTGTCACTCAACTCCACCTCCCTCCTCTCTCCAGGTTGTAATCCTCAGGTGGTACTTGCGTGACCGTCCTGCAGCAGCGCATCGTCCGGTCTCTTCAGGCGTTTCTCTCTGATGGTGGAATAAACTCCAGACCGAGATGAGCAAATATCTCCTCCTCTGACGTCGCTCGGAGATACCTGCTCTGTGAGAGAGACGGAGAAAGAAAAGAGGGAAAAAACAAAACATAATGGATTATGGACTTTAAAATCTTTACTGAACAGAACGACAGAGCAGCTATAAAATGTCTGACTGAGAAGTATTTACCTGTGTGTTATCATACAGAGCGTGGCTGCTCAGAGACATGGCCTTCTCGTGTCCCGCCCAGCGTCGCAGCTCTCTCTCAAACAACTGTGGAAAATATCAAATCAGTTAAAGCAACAGAATGTAACTCTGCTGAGCAGCAGCGCCCCCCGCAGCCACGAGTGGGAATTATTAATCTGTTTGGCTCTGAGTCCGAGCGGTTCAGTGGTTTTCATGTGCAGAAAACAAAGCCAAACAGTGTATATTACCCATGATCCCCTTCTCCTTCTGGAGCAGGAAGTAACAAACACCGAACTGTGTTTCTAACTCTTGATGTTTCCATCAGTTTCCTGGATATCAGAGATGAACGCTGGTGTTTAATGACTTCTAAGTCTTTTTAAGTGATCTACAGTTCAGCGTCACTCTGAACTCTCTGGGCCTGTGTTAAGAGTCTTAAAAAATGATGGAGGTAAGTTAATAAAAAGTTCACCTTGGATCCGGTCCAGCCCAGAAGAGCAAAAGCAAACTGGCTGATGGGAGAAACCACCAGATCCACTCTCACAGCTCTCCACGGTTTGTGTACAGCAGGTTTTGTCTCCTCCTGACCTCCATCTTCACCAGACACACGGCGTCTCTGTTCGTCAGCCGGGATCTGACTCTGTGGAGGCGTATTTTGATCTGTCTGTGAACCAGAGCGGGCTCCAACACTGAGCGTGTCCTCTGCTGGATTTGGATTTCGCTCGCCGTTTTCTGGCTGTTCTGTTCCTTGTCTCTCCTCCTTGATCAGTTTGAAGATGGAGAAACACCTCTCGAAGCGGTCCATGTTGGCGGGGGGCCGAGCAGGACCGTCCTTTGACTCCAGGTACGAGTTCCTGGTGGTTTTCTGGTACAACAGGAAACCCTGGAGAGACAGGCGAGGACTGTTCACGTGTGGTTTTCATACTACACGACTGATCAGTGACGGGAGCACAAACTACAAGATCCATCATCAGGTTTTGTCACGAAAACAGACATGAAAACTCGACGGGAAATGAAGCCGCTGACGTCTGAAAGATGAAAACAGCGTGATCTGTCCATGTGAGTTTTATACCACAACTTGTAAAATACCACTTCAATAATGTTAAAACAAACTCTGTACACTTCATTAATCTAATCCAATGTTGATTCATTGATCATTCAGGCAGTGTGGCTTCAATTTAAAGTCAAATAGAAATGTTTTTGTTTGCAGTTTCAGAGCCCGAAGCAGTGGATTTACCTGAGACTCCAGCCAGGACACCACCTTAGACATCAGCCCCTCCTCTCTGCCTTCGTCTGGGTGAGTTATCAGGAAGTCGACGTCATGACCGGTCAGTTTTCCTCTGAAAAACAGTGAAAATGTTGTTATTAAAAGTTTAAAGACAGAGGAAGAGGAAGCTCTGAATGTTTCCTCTTGTACCTCCTGAATCCTCCGGTCAGTGTGATCTGTGCTCCTGGTAAAACAGAAACCACGGCTCTCTCCACGATCTCTCCGATAGCCTCGGCCTCGGCCACAGTGAGCGGCCGGTTCAGGTCGTCGTAGTGCTCCAGACCTGACAAAAGACGACGAGGTGTTTGTTTAACTCAGACAGAAACTACACTGAACACAGCACGAGCGAGTACAGAGGACACACACCTGCTTGTTGCGCTCGATTGAGTGACTGTCCTGAATCTCGTAACTGCTGAAGAGTGTGAATCCCCTCTCTGATCCACCGGTCTGCTGTTCTTGATCCAACTCCAAAGATGCCGGTTAAAACCTGAGACACAAGAGAAACGTTTTACTGTTCGTCCTGAATCATCAGAGGGTTTTTCAGGCTTCGCCATCGATTCAAGACACAATGAAAAGTAGTGCCACTAGATGGAGCTAAAGAAATCGGAATTTCTCGTCTCATCCAATCCCTGTCAGAGCAGCTGAGTCAGATCACTCAAATATTCTCTGGAAACACAGGGATATAGGGATCCTATGAGCTGTGTGGTGATTTATCTAAAACGTAACTGTGATCATGAGAGAATGAAGGAATAATAATTAAATAAAAAAAAAAAAACATAGAGGCTACAAGAAGCAGAACTGTGAGAAAAACTGAAATCAGAGCAGAACTGCAAATAAACAGGATGAAGGGAAATCTGGGTTTTTTTTCTTCTTTTTTTGTTACTGTCACTGTTTAATCTTTTCCAGATAAAGATTTACGTGGATAAGAGAAGAAAAAGAAGCCACGTTTAAGAGATGTGACATTCAAATGAAGATAGAAGATATTTTTTTCATGTTTTTTCAGTCTTGGGGAGATTAAATGATTCAATATTTCACTAAAAAGTGAGGAAAAACTGTACAAATGTTTGTGTAACAGGACTTTTTTATCTTTACTTCTCTCTTACTGGAATCCGTTAGCAGCTGAAACCTCTGTGGTTGGAGATAAAATCTACAGAGCTGACGTACCTTTAAAGATTTAAACCGCTCAGACTGCTTTGTAGACTCGACCTCACTCGACGCTCCATCCTCCAAAATGTCCTGCGAGACCAGAGGATGGAACGTGGATCATCAGATCTCCTCTGAGCGCGACGAACAGAGTCACAGAGCCAGGAACTCACCTTGATGACCCTCAGCGAATGCTCTCCGAGGCAGGGCAGCCCTCTCAGCTGCTTCATGTCCGTCACGGGCCCGGGGAGAGACCGCAACACAGCGGCCGCCCGGCGAAACGCAACGCCTCGCCCGTCCTCGTCGCTGAGCTCTGCGTTCTCAGCCAGGAGCGACAAAGCATCCTGAGACGGAGGAAACATTTGTACGCTTATATTCGGTTCTGACGGAGGTGTAATGAGTGAGATGTGGGGAGACGTACGGTGAGGACGGTGTTGTGGTTTTCCAGAGTGGTTCTTCTCTGACAGGCGTAGCTTGGTACTGAAAACGCCACAACCTCCGCTTCAACCTGCCGCTCCTGAAACACACACAGGAATTAAACCATAACATCTGCATTTATCCAGCTGCTGTAGGTGAATACTTTTCCTACTTCAGTGCTGATCAGTCGTACCTGTAGTTTGTGTCTGTCCAGGATCTGAACAGGAAGTCCTGCTCTCATGCTCTCTGTGTACCAGCTGACGTCCAGGAGGTGAACCGGCGTCCGGCCTCGACCTCCGCCCTGCACGTCCAGCCACATCCTCACCTCGTCACCAGAGTTGTTTTCACAAATGACGTGTGTGACGCTTTCACTGCAAAGAGACGACAAACAACACAACACATGATGTAAAACACAGGCTGCAACTGTACTGACGATTTATTGTTGAGTTACTCAATCAAATATTAAACATTTTAATCATTAATTGACCCAATAATTGTCTTTATCCAGGAGTTAATATCAAACATTTGCTGTTTTTTCTCTGCTGTGTATCAGTTTCAAGACATTGTAACAGGATTTTCCTATTTTCTAACATCCTCTAAACCAAATGATTAATCGATAAACGGGGCAAACTCTCATCAGATGCATCAATAGTTTAAATAACTGTTAGCTGCAGCTGTGAACTGTGTTAGACTTTGATTTAGCAGCTGATTGAGGAGAGTTCATCAGTTCATCTACTCTGTTTCTATTCATTTATCCAGCATCGACTGGAAAAGTCTGTGTGAAAACTGTCCTCCAACCATCTGAACAGTGACACTGTGAGATGTTGAAAACGATCAAGGAAACTTATTTCTGCTCAGACACACAACAGGAATCATGTGTTGAACACTGAGGGTGGAAATCTGTGAAAGGCTTAAAAGAAAATACTTGTTTGAGTCCAAAAATGTCTCAATGTCTCCTACACTGTGTCCAGGGTTTTTAAGAAGCTTTTAATGGTTAATACTGTGTCCTTGGCTTTTATTCAGTCCTGCAGGAAGACAAGTGACTGTACAAAACATGTTTACATACATTTTTTAAATAGTAAAGTTTATATCTGATATTATGTGTTTACCATTTATACAAAGCACCTTATATTTACTGACTTTCTTTTTGTTTTCTCTCGCCTCTGTTGTGTTTTCACTCAGTTTTATATCGGTCCTATGTTTCTGTGCTGCTGTGACACTTTAAAGTTTATCTCACCTGAACAGCTCCTCCACCTGAAATCCTTTCTTCCGACCGAGCTGAGAGAGGAAAGCTCTTCGACTCGCTCCCATTTTTCTCTCCAGCAGGAATAAAACGACCTGAGGGAACTTGTTCGGTCCATTATCTCCCCTGCTCTCAGCTTCAGTCTTATTACTCCCAGCAACTTTTCTTCGCTTTAATGGCACCATGCTTCACTCTGCGGAGAAATAAAGTCAGATAACACGCTGCTGTTAAAGCCCATAAACGCGTAAAGTCCGTGTATTGTATCAGAAACTAGATATTTTAATTGTTTTTGGCTAATTTTGACATTAGCCCACTCACTCCTGTAAAACACCCAGGACTTCTGTGTTGCTAGCTTAATTTTTAGCGTAAAAAATATATTTATTAACCATTAAATGTTACGACAGACTTCTGTAAAGTGTTCACCGTGACTCACTTCATTTTCTGAGGCAGGTTAGTGACAGAAAAAGCAGCAAACTTCTGTGTCAGACTGCAACCGGATGCAGCTGTGCTCAGGTGCCCACAAAATCAGCGCGTCACCAAAATAATTCCGACTGGAAACAGTGCACTGTGAGCCCAGACTGCGCTGTATGGAAGCCCATTTCCGCCAATACAAATATACATATAAATATTGCTCATGATAAAAGTTAAAATAAATATAGACATGATAAGTAAAAACTGGGAGAAAGTCAGTTTATTTATAGAGCAAAAAACAACAAATGTTGACTCAAGTACTTTACTCTATGGAAGCCCATTGCTGCCAATGTGATGGAAAAAAGTAATAATAATAATAATTCATTATCTCAAAATAATGAGGAACATATTTCAGAATAATGACAAACTCTCTCAAAATAAAGTTCCTCATTATTTCGGGTAAGTCTTTAAAAAAAAGAAAGAAAAAAGCATGGTGTATTATTTTATAATTTTGACTTACTATCCCATGATTTTATTTTTTTGTAAAATTATGAATAAAAATGTGATATGGAAAGTCAAAATTTCACAATTTAGACTTTTCGCTTCCTGATTTTGACTTATTACTTCATAATTTTAACATAGTTTCTCATAATTTTGTTTCGGATTTCAGATCTCTCTGTGACCCAAACATCCTCAAAGAGACATAAAATGGCCACAAAGAGAGCAGTTTTTAGGAAATAAAGTGATTTAGGACACGGCTTCAGTCTGGTTTACAGCTCAGCCCTGTTAATGTCAGACCCACCAGCAGAAGGGAAGTGCTCACAGATTTGGTTGATTAGATATCTAGAAATCTCTCTTTGTATAAAGCTGCTCTGAGAGATAATTACTGTCAAATGAGCCTCAAGCTAAAAAAAGAAAGAAAGAAAGAAAAAAGGACAGTTTACATTTTCTAGCACACAGTGTTCTCTAGAGAACCAAGAAACACTGTTGGAACGTCACAGCTTCTCCAGCTCAGAGGAACCTGTGGTAAGTTTATCATTACAGACTTGTGTTGTTCTTTAAATTTTTACTCAAGGAGCAGAAACATATCAGCCTGATTTAATCACGATCCACAGGAAATCATCATATCATTTTTATTTCAGTGTTGTGGTGCAAAAATCTCAATTTTTAAATCATTTCTCTGCCATCTGTGTCCTTATTTTATTGTGTATAAATTTTCAGGCATGTTGTGTAAATATATCTACATAAAACATATGTTTATCTGTTATCAAAACTCTTGAAATATAGACAATATATCTTAATGTCACAGTTTTACTGCAGTAACTCTGAAGCTGCTTTATGGAAAATACTGTGTAAAAACATTAAAGATATGATATCTGTATATATGAATGAGGAAATTTAGAAACAGTGTTTTCATTGCATAGTTAGAGCACCGATAAGTTTGTTTTTCAACTGTGAAACCTCCAACACGCCACCCTTCTCTAATAACAGAATTTATGGGATCCTGATTAAAAAACGTTTCCATGTTATGAGTTTCTGTTAAAAAAAAAATCACGAAATTAAGTTATTAAGTAATTAAAAAATAAAAATCCATCAATCCATTAGTTATACTAGTTGACTTTCTAAAGTAGATAAAATATAATGTAAAAAAGACAATATATTTATATCCTAATCTTTTCATTAATAAATGTCTATATACTTATAATGTAGTGTAATATTATATATAGTCTTAGAACATATGCATTATATTCTAAGACTATTATATTATATTATATTATAGCTAAAATAATACTGTTTGTGTTCTATTACTAAATTCAGTTTTTTCATGTCTGTGTTAGACATAATTTTGAGATAATCAAATAATAACTATATATAATAACTTTGTATATTAGATCCAACATAATATAATATAATATAATATAATATAATATAATATAATATAATATAATATAATATAATATAATATAATATAATATAATATAAAATCATTATTAAATGAGATTACAGTCTCCATGGTAATTTAATACCTATATCTTCCTTATATTTTACATTGAGTATTTTCATTGAAGTTGCATAAAGTCCGTGTTGTACAGCGTGTTCTCGGTCCTCACTCCTCCCACTCTCAGTCTGATCATATGACCATCAACATTTGACTCCACTTCCTCAAACTCACAGTGTGTTTTACCAGCCTGAACACACTCACACGCACATCTTCACCCAGACCAGGAAACGAAACCGAGCCTCGGTTCAGACACGGGCAGGGGTCTGTTCATGGAGCGGCAGGTTCGGGACTGTGGAGGCCCGATGACGGCAGGTCTGAGGAGCGGGGCTGGAGCGACGAGTCGCCGGCAGAAGCAGAGAGGACTCCCCGCAGCCCTCACACTCCTCACGCTGCTCACCTGCTGCGTCAGGTGTGCGGAAAGTGCCAAACCGAGTAATATTATACTCATCCTCGCCGACGACCAGGATTTTCAGCTGGGGGGGATGGTGAGTTGATCTCTCCCGGAAATCACTTGATTAATAATCACCTGTATTGATCCTGAAGACACTTGAGTTTACAGTGACACAGTCGCACGTTTAATGCACTCTTAGCTTTATAATACACTTCTGTAAGGGTTTTATAGTGTATTTATAGTCAGTTTAAAGTCGTTTTATCTATTCTATGACTTTTATCATCTTATCATCCATAAAATATAGAAACAGAGGCTTGAAGTTAAGTCTAGGTCTACTGCCCTCATGGCACATTTCATACACGAGGAAATTCAAAGTACTTATAATGCAAAAGACTGTAAGAACAGAAAAAGTGACTATAAGTAATAGACCAGCAAAATACATAGAATTAAATAAGAACATTAATAAAGAGTCAGGTTGGGATCTAATATTGTTTGTGTGCTTTCTGCAGAAATTATATATATATATATATATATATATATATATATATATATATATATATTTAAATTAAAACCTTTTACACAAGTAAAAGTATTCATACATTCAATATTTTATTTAAGTATATTTAATAAAAATAATATTGCGTTTATTGTGACAGATATTATTGATTTTCATCAAAAAATCTATTAAAAATAATGATGATGTGATTTTTGCTGAAGTCAGATACTTCAGTTAGTACACTTAGATGTAGTACACTGAGTACACAGTACACTACAGGGGGAGTGTACTCTGCAATCAAATACGACCACTGTGCACTAACCGGAAATGACGATTATAACATGCGAGCGCGATTGCCGCCCGCCGAAATATATTCCGGCTGCTTTGCTCACTTTACTTTAAAAAAAATAACATTTTACTTAATTGTGTTTATCGTCTGGTTTACGCATAAATTACTCCGTCATCCGTGCCAAACTTTTCTGTCTTTCTCGGCCGCCAATTTTCAGAAGTTGTGAAAATACGTCGGTGGTCCCTCCACTTCCGGTACGTAGCCAAGATGGCGACCGTTGAGGGTGAGATCGTCCCACAGTCAACTTTTTGATCGTTTAGAGTCAACATCCTGGTTCTTACAGTGCACTGCATGTTTCCGTACTTAAGAAAATGGAAACTTGCTTTGTTTGTAATAGTTTAATCAATTACAGTGCATCATATTACAATATAAACAACAAACCAGAAGAGCTGCAGATTAATTTATCGACTAATCAGATCTCGACTGCAGACTAATGGACAATAAAAAACAGTTGTGAGCTTCAGCTGTTAGGCCTTGTTCAGGTCAAAATAAACAGCGGAGGTCAACACAGTAACAATCCATTTAAAGAGGGAGTTCATAACTTAAAATAAGCAAAGCGTGATGTATGAAATCAGGAGTCACAGGAGAAGGAACAGTTTCATAATGTCTCTAGTTTATGGTCGTAGACTGACAGCATTTGTCAATCTAAAAGTAATTCATTTACAAACTGTAATAAGGAAATTGCATTGTCCAGACTTCTGCTTTGATCTTACTTTGCATGTCTGTCTGATCTTTTTTTCGTTCTGCAGACGCCCATGAAGAAAACAAAAGCCTTAATAGGAGATGCAGGAGCAACATTTGTGAATGCTGTGAGTACATTTAGTACTGTGTTTACGTAGATGTTTTAAAGGACCTTCCATTTTCTGCCACGTCATACTTCTTCTCCTATAGCAACTAGTTACCTTTCAGATTAAGATTTTACATTTTAAAAAGAACATATGATAAACTCAAGGAATATAATGTGTTGTCAAAGTTTATACCTGTGATTTCCCAACCTGTGTGGCTTGTGACTCTAGTTGGGTCCATTGTCACATGTCTGTCAGTTGTTTGCAGAATCATTTCTCCCCTAACCTTCTCACGTGGTTTCATCTAAACAACTATTTAAAAATTTCCAAATACTGTGTCAGACTTGTGAAATACTAAGTCAAACATTCAAAATACTAAATTAAAAACAGAAGGAAATCATGAGATAGGATGTCAACATTTAGAAATACCAACCAAAATGTATGAGATTATGATAGTAACTAAATATATGTGGTCTTAAATCTAAATTATGGGAAACCAAGTTAAGGTTATGAAGTAGTAAGTTCAAATGTTGACTTACAACATCAAAAATATGAGATAATGAAAAAATGTTGACTTACTATCAGAAGCTACTTTTATTTTTTGCATCGTTATATTTATTTATTTTTGTTTAAAAACGTTCATCTCAAACAGCTACAACTATAAAATGTTGATATATAATATAATAACAGTCACAGGAGACATTTTACTGCATTAAGAGTACTTTTACTTTTGATACTTTGAGGTAAAGTAAGTCACCTATAATTACATGTTTTAAAATGTTGAAACTGATGAGTTACACATCCTCCTCTGCTGTTTTGTTTCTTTCGTCATCTCCTCCCCCCTTCTCCTATTCTCGTCTTCCTCTTATCGCCGCTCTTGCTTCCTTCTCCTGGTGAAGTTTACAGTCACGCCGCTGTGCTGCCCCAGCAGGAGCAGCATCTTGACGGGTCAGTACCCCCACAACCACGAGGTGAGGAACAACTCTCTGATGGGGAACTGCTCCAGCCCTCTGTGGCAGAAAGGTCCAGAAACCGCCGCCTTCCCCATCTACCTCAACAAACAGAAATACCAGACGTTCTTCGCTGGGAAGTATCTGAACCAGGTCTGAACACACAAACACTTAAACCTTTATACAGATTTTCAGGCCCAGACTTTCGATCTGAGAAGAAGCTCAATCAAAGACAAATTTGCAGCAGTTTGCAGTAGGATTCATCCTCTGTGGACCATGAATTTCGTGGCAATTCATCCAAACATGGTTGAGATTTTTCAGTCTGGATGAAAGTGCTCGACTGCCTGACCGTTCTCAGAGCCAGTTAATCCACAGAACACAGTGTGAACAGTTGTGGAATCACTTAAATATAACACTTCATATCTTTTAGAACCTTGTGACGTGTCTTAAGCTGCTTTCACACATGCACTGCAAACCTGATTCCAGATTCCATGTAGAGATGTAAAGTGGTATCAATGACAACAATAGTAGTAATAACACTAGAAGTAGTATTAATAATTTTAGTTATAACAGCAGGTGTTGAGCAGGATCGTAGGAGCAGCAGGAGGCTTGTCATCACAGAGCAGATTCTACAGCTCCGGAGGCAGAAAGAGACAGAAGAGGAGAGAGAGCACAAAGCTATGGGAAAGGGATGA
Source organism: Lates japonicus (assembly GCA_033238685.1). Taxonomy (NCBI): domain Eukaryota; kingdom Metazoa; phylum Chordata; class Actinopteri; family Centropomidae; genus Lates; species Lates japonicus. Next base: position 2,958,585 of record BRZM01000027.1, on the reverse strand, counting down.
TATCGAGTTAGTAATGTGTATTTATGAGTCTGGACCTGGTTCTCTGGACATTGTCCTGGGCTCAAATGCAGGAACGTGTTTTCAGAAGGAACAAAAAACACAACAGGACAAACGTGTTGCAAAAATAAAAGCAACACATAACACTGTCTTTAACAGCAGTGTCACACTTCTTAAGTGTTGCTGCTGATGTTCATGCTGTAGAGTTTATCGACAAGACACTACACAACATATTACAAGAGACAACAGAAAAGATTGTGATAATGAAATAAAATTATATCAAAGGTGAGAGGGACTGGACAACTGACTCTATAGCTATAGACTCTCTGAAACTCTATAGCTGCTCACTCTGGGGGGCGGGGGTGTTTTAGCACCCTCAGCACTCCCACTTCCTGCAGCTCTGAGTAAACACACTTCAGTCTTCACAGCTGAGAATCTGAGTCAGTTTACCAACAGTTTTTTTTAGCTGTGGCATGGGAACTTGGTTTAGAGTGAAATATCTCAACAATTATCAGATTGATTGTCGTGACACTTTCAACAGACATTCCAGCAACATGCTAACATGCTAACATGCTGAGCATGCTGTGCTAAACATGATTTAACTGTCTCTTCTGGTGTCAGTATGGAAAGAAAGACGCAGGAGATGTCGGTCATATTCCTCCTGGCTGGGACCAGTGGCATGCGTTGGTGAGTCTCACAAACACACACAGACACACAGGTGCTATTTTTCCAGGTGCTACAACCTGTACTGTGTGATTTGCAGGTGGGGAACTCGCAGTACTACAACTACACACTGTCGGTCAACGGCAAAGAGGAAAAGCACGGAGACAGTTATGAGAAGGACTACCTCACAGACCTCATCGTGAGTGCAATGACTCCTGCTTGTTCTGAGCCTGTGCTCAGCAGGATTTAAGGACATTTATGTAAGAATTTATGGGAAGAGCAAGACTGTTCACCTCCAAACTGTCTGAATCAGCTGCTGTCATAGAAATATAAAATGTCCACTCTGCCAGTCAGCAGACTGAGAAGTTAATCATCAGCAACCGGACGATGAAAGAGAAAAAAAGGTTGTTTCTGTTTCTGTGTTTGAGTGAAGACTTCTGGTTTCTTTGTGTTTTAGTTTTGTCCTCTGTTTCAGCTGCTGCTTGTCGTCCTTATCAGGTGACACAGTGTTTACCTACTCTGCTTTAAATATAGAGTATGAGAGCTGAACTTCCCCTTTCTGCCTGCGCTGCCGGCCGGTGACGAGCTGCAGTAATGTTAGGAGTGTAAAGAAACACAGCAACAGATTAAAGAGTGTGAGGCTGTATTTAGACACAGTCCTGCTTTGAGCTAAATGCTAACAAGCTCACGATGCTAGTGCTAATGGTCACCATCTGAGTTTGGTGTGGTAGCATGCTAATGTTTGCTAATTAGCAGAGGGGAATGTCATTGGTTTTCTGTGTATCTGGCAGTACCTGTATTTAAAGATGGCCGACATGACAGCTCCTCAAAAGTGATGGTGTGTTCCAGTTGTACTCGGAAGTCTGCTGCTACTCCCATCAATAGTAGTGAACACTGCTAACTTTATTGTTTATAACAGTTTATTTCACATCAGTTTTGTGTTTTGGTAACAGAAAGACAAATTAAATTTAATCAAAATGCTGAAAAACAAAGATTTCTTCGGGCCTTTTCTCCTCCTCTGAGGTGTTCTTCAGGTGGAGCAGATCTGGTTTGATACTCTTTGATACAAACTCTGCTGCACAGTTCATTTAGGATGTTGACGGCTACGACCACAGGAAAAGGAGGATCTCGGTTTGATGCTATTTGCTGACTGATCTCAGGTCTCTGTCAGGGATATATCTTTATCTACTGACACTGGTTGCTGGCACTCTAAGAAATCTACACCTGAAAGTACAAAAACCAAAATAAAGGAAGGTCAAACTGAAAGGGAAAGAAAAAGCATCATAATTTCATTCAGATGAAGTAATAGAATACTATGCTAATAGCCTGTGTTCAGCAGCGACTGACCAGCTGTAGTTACATATCCTGTGGAGATAATGACTCACAGATGCTGTTGTTGCAGCTCACTCACTTCACTTTCCTTTTACATGTTATTTGGTGTTTGTTTCCTGATATCTGATGCTTCTGTCAAACAAAGCTGCTGCTGTTTGCCATGTTGAGTTTCTGTTCAGCTGTGGTAAATTCAGTCCTGGTTTATTTATCTTTGCAATGCAGACAAACCGCTCCATTCACTTCCTGGATGACAGGAGCCCTCAGCATCCCTTCTTCCTGATGCTGTCTCCTCCAGCTCCTCACTCCCCCTGGACGGCGGCGCCTCAGTACCAGAAGGAGTTCAGCGACGTTAAAGCTCCTCGAGACGGGAGCTTTGACAAACCAGGGAAGGTGTGAACAAGACGACGTCAAACATCGTGACATGAAATCGCTGCTTTTTAAATTGTTTTCCCAGTGAATCTTTATTCGTCTGTGTGTTTCAGGACAAACACTGGCTGCTGCGTCAACCCATCAACCCCATGCCAAACAGCTCACTCACCTTCCTGGATAATGCGTACAGGAAAAGGTACATCTTATAGTCTTTTTTATTTTTTATTACACAAGTGGGAGCTCCGACTTTGAGTGGCGTTCAGTTGCACTTTTTCTAGTAGGAGGTCGGAAAATCTCGACTTTGGAGTTGTCTTGAACGCAGTATAACTTCTCACCTTGCAACACTGATGGTCTCAGCCAGATGTTAATTTACTGTAGTGAATATTATAAAGGCTGTAATATATTTTAGGAGAGATGTTTTTACTTTCTTAGTTTCTCTCAGAGTCAGTTCTTCTGGAGGTGTGTTGAGTTGATCGGTATCAGGGCCAAGCTGAGCATTTTTTAAAGGATTTGTATCCACTGAAACAAAGCAGATCAAAATCCAATCCTTTATTTACTGACCTCAGTGTGTTAGTGCTGCAGACAGACTCTACTCTGTGAGCATTTCACTGCATATCAGAGCTTAAATTGTCTACGACTGACTCTGAGTTCAGACGTTGAGGTTGGCAGAAATGCACACAAATTAGCAGCAGTTTCTTATTTGTAACTGTCGCTTTCACAAATTAAAATGACAAACACTGGCAGCAGCTCACATCAAATTACATCCGATCACCTTTCCTAACCACTTTGACCTCAGTGGAAACTGTCATGAGCGATGCTAGCAGAATCTGAAAGAACTTATATGAGGCCACGTACACGTGTGATGAGGGTCGCTTTAAATGCTGCTGCTGCCAGGAATTGTGAGACGGCATTATCTCCTTTCCTTTCTTAAGTTTGGTCCAGTGTATCCTCTGCTAAAGGAGATAAGAAAGGAACACTGAAGCTCTTCTCCTCTTTCAAAGTGAAAGAGACTTTTCGACGCAGCCCAGGTGTCGCTAATTAGCTTTAACTCCATTAGCTCCAGTTGTACTTGAAAGTGCAAAAATGCACAATAAACTAAAGAAAAATCAAACAAAAGCCAAACTTAACCAAAAAATAAAACCCTACACCCACTCCCCTCTCTCTCCCCTGACAACTTGGAGTCCTGTGGCTGCAGTTTCATGAAAACACGCCCTCTGGAGCTTAAAAGAAGAGAGAAAATAAACAAATGATCCTCTCCTGTGCAGGTGGCAGACCCTGCTGTCTGTGGACGACATGGTGGAGAAGCTGGTGAAGAAGCTCGACAGCATAAAGGAACTGGACAACACGTACATCTTCTACACCTCAGACAACGGCTACCACACAGGTCTGAGCGCGCTCCGTGATGACCCTCAGGTGATCTAAAACAGCCCGTCTCCTCTCAGTGATGTCGTACAGTAATCACCTGTCCTCACCGTTCCAGGTCAGTTCTCTCTGCCCATCGATAAGAGGCAGTTGTATGAATTCGACATCAGGATCCCGCTCATGGTCCGCGGTCCGGGGATCAAACCAAACCAGACGCTGCAGGTTACGAGATATCTGTTGCTCTGCCTCTTTACCTGTAATCCTTCATTTGATTTATGTTTCTCAGGGTTTTTAAATATATTTTTCAGGCTCCAGTTTTAAACATCGACCTGGCTCCGACCATACTGGACATATCTGGTCTCAACCTGTCCTCTGTGAATGTGGACGGACAGTCTTTCCTCAGTCAGATGGTCAGCCCTCTCTTTTAATTGACTGACATGTTTTCTTATGCACTGCTTTCATTTTCTAAACATTAACCAAGGTTTTCTGTTCAGGCTCCTTCTCTGCGTAACGGCAGCGCTCGTCCATTTTTCCTTGTTGAATACACCGGAGAAGGACATCCAACAACTGATCCTGCTTGCCCCAAACTGGGACCCGGACTGTCTGTAAGTGCAGTGAAATATTTCAGTCTGGATCAAAGTGGACTGAGTCACTTGACATTACCATCTCCAGGTTTTTTATTTGTCCTTATTGAAACTCAACAATCATTGATAAAGATACAAGATAAAAGAAGACAACAAAATCAGTTAAAACAGGTACAAACAGAGGTTAAAAAGTTTGAGTTTATGGATTCAAAATGATCAATGATCAAGACTTCTAAATCTCCAAAGCAGAGCTGGACAGATTCTGCGGTAAAATACAAAATGGTATCATCAGCATAAAGACAAATGTTACATCCAGGTACAGTAGAAACAATATTGTTTATATAAAGAGAAAACGGAACAGGTCCTAGGACTGAGCCTTGTGGGACCCCAGATTTAACAGCGCTGGTCTAAACTGTGTCTATTGAAGCAATAATATCGTAAAACAATGAACACACACAAAAAAATGATGACAAAAGGCCTTTGTTACAGCACTGACTTGAAACGTAATTTTCTGCAGCAATGTTTCCCAGACTGTGTGTGTGAAGATGCCTACAACAACACCTACGCGTGCGTCAGGACCCTCGACAAGGAACACAACCTACAGTACTGCGAGTTCGCAGACAGCGAGGTAGAGTGTGACTCTCTTCGTGGTTTTATTGACGTACAAACACATTCATTTTGTGAAAACAGCTCTGGTTTTTTGTGTCCCCAGTCGTTTGTGGAGGTGTACAACCTGACGTCGGACCCCCACCAGCTGGAGAACATTGTGAAGAAGGTGGATCCGGCCGTCCTGCAGGCGATGAACCAGCGGCTCATCAAGCTCCAGTCCTGTGTGGGCGACAGCTGCCGCGACTACAAGTAAAGAGGCGACAGACCACAGCACCACGGAGAGTTTATCTGCTCCAGGAAGCTGCCAAACACCCACAGTGGAAGGTGAGGCTGGTTAATCTGGTCAGAGGCAACTTTAACCACAAGTATGAAAATTGCACAGACATTTTGATGTGTCTTTACAGGAAGAGCACAGGTGTGAAAAAATCCATTTTAGCTGCTTCAGTTTCAGGGTCCTGGTGTTGTGCATGCTGGCTCACTGTCACACTGTCAAGGCAAACTGGAACACTTAAAGAGAACAGGGTCACTGTTAAAGGAAAAGTTTGATATTTTGGGAAAAAGGCTTGTTTGCTTTCTTGCTGAGAGTCAGATGTATGAACTGATTAGCTTAGCTCAGCATAAAGCCTGGAAACAGGGGGAAACAGCTAGCCTAGCTCTGTCCACTTAAGCGAGTAAGTGTATTTCCCAAATTATTTTCCTTTAGTAGCACTATTTAGTAGCACCTGTGCTTTTCTACAAAACAAGCCAAGATGTCTGCTGTGAAAAAGGCCTTTCTTTCTGAGCTGTGCTCACATATCACACAACACACCTTCATGAGTTTTTATATTTTCTTTTAAGAGTAAAATCTTTGCCTCATTCATCCTGAGTACCACTGTCAGTCAGTCCATGTTGGTTAATGTGTTTCTGTGTACACACTGCACTATAAGCTTACTGTTCTTTAAAATGTCTGGGGATCACAGTACCATCCAAACACTTTACCAATCACAGACGCACAACGTGTCACCAGTATTTTTCAGATGTGGAGATTTATAGTCCAACCAAAGGTTTGCTGGTGCACGCAGCTCTCTTTAATCCAATCTTCTCTTTAGAGGAACAGTCCAACATTTTTGAAACATGCCTCTTTGTTTTCTTTGTTGGATTAGAAGATTGATACCACACTTTTTGTTTCATTTACCTAAAACAGCTGGTGAGTTTAGCTTAGCACAGCTAGCCTGGTACCTCTAAAGCTTTAGACAACATGTCTTGTTTGTTAAATTTGTACAAAAACTTGAGTGTGAAATGAGTTTGCAGAGTTACAGAGGCTGCTGTTTCCAGTCTTTATGCTAAGCTAAGCTAATTAGCTGTTGCCTCTATCTGTGCAGACATGAGAGTTGTGTCAGTCTCCTAATCTATATTTGTGCACGATTTCCCAAACTGTCGAACTGTTCCTTTAAAGTAAACTTTTGTTTCATCTCTGCAGCACTTTGAGTGAAGGAGTGAAGACAGAAACTCTTTCATGAACAGACACCGTTTGTTGTGTCTAGTTAATTCTCAGATTTTGTGCCTCAGATTTAAATTAAGGACACAGCAGCGTTTTAAAATTTTAATCCAGATATTATTTTTTTTTTTTGGTTGTGAAAATATTTTACACTGAGTATTAATGAGGACATTTGTAAAGAGCCGTGTGGAGGATGGAAAAAGTGCTGTGTGTTTGGTTTTTCATCAAGGGAAATTTTGCGTGGTAACATTTGAAATGAACGCTTCAATTCTGTGTGCCTTGTTATTTGCACTGACGAGGTGCATGTGCCTTAAATGTGAATTTGTATTTGCACTGTGATGAAACTAATTAAAAATAAATCAAAAGAAGCATTTAAGTGAACCTGTCTGGTGGATATTTCCTAAGAAAGAAAGAGAGAGTAAAAGGCTGTGCGTGTTACAGCATTTATATAAACAGTTTAAAACCCATTATAATGTAATTCTGAGTGGGAATAATAACTTTTTATTAATTTGCTGTATTAATCAGCAGTCAGAACCTCTGCTATCAAGACATATTTCACATTATTGCAGCTGTTTTACTACATTAGTTTATTTTCTATTTATACAGCAGCCTCAGTTATGAGTGTCCACCTGTAAACCGTTTAGAAACTAAGCTTAAACTAAATTAATTAAATCATATAATAATGAAATAAATAAACACACAAGACTTGAAAAATTCAACCTGACAGGTTGGTGTTTCTTTGCAAGGAAATAAAATAATGAGCTTTTTCTAGGGATAAATTCTTTATTAACTGGATTTTGTTGCTATGCAACTTTGTTTGTGTGATTTAACAGCCTCATCGTGGTTACTTTAATTTCATTTAAGGGACATTTAAAGACAGGACAAAAGGTGTAAATGCTGCAGCTGAGTATATGATGTGTTCAGTGCCCAGCAGTAAAAAGGAAACCTCAGGGAAGAAAACGCTGTGCTCCAGTACGACAGATTAATTTTAACACTAGTTCAGCCTGAGATGAAGCCAGGACCAGGCTCGTCTGCAAGTTTTACCGTAGTATTGTTTTTGTTTTGTTCTGTTTTTGTACATTTTTCCTGTTGGATTTTGTGTATTTCAAATGTCCATCTAAGAATGAGCATTGTAAACTAGCTTAGGTTATAAATGCTGCAGTATGTGGCAGTGATTCCAGAGTGGTCAGACTTATTTAAATCTCTTTTATTAAACACATCTACTGATAATAAGTCTGATCTACTGAACTGGAGCTGATATATTCACATGAATATATTATATTAAACCTTGTGTTTGCTACATTTGTTTAACAACTTCAGACATAATGTTTCAAAGACACACTGATGATTTTATTTTAATAACTGAAAACAGGAAGTGGCGTCACTCAGTGAGCAGGAATGGAGGAGGGAATATTTAAACTCCAGCCGTGCAGGAAACATTAAGCACTGTATTAAACCCGACACCGTTCCATCAGATGTACTTGTACACAACTTTCTCCGGCACCGTCTGAATCTCTATCTTGACGGGACACTTGTAGAAGTACGACAGTATCGTCTCTGTGTAGCCGATCAGGAAGTAAAACTTCTGTGGGTGGATCTTCTGGACCATTATAGCGCATATGACAAGCAGGTTGCCGCGCCTTTTGAGCACGATCTCATTGGCCAGGCAGCCGTGGAAGGTGCCGAACATGAATCTCCTGATGAACGTGTCCTCGACGGTGCGATCAGCCGCTCCGTCTTCTCCTTTGAGGTTACCTAGAAGAAGAGGGAAGGAGAATTACTGGCACTGGCCACAATGTTTTTCAGGATAAAAGATCATTTAATCTGCACTGATCTAAAACCGCTCGTTAATCTGCTCATTAACAGCCCACTCATGCTCACTGGTGTGCTGTGACAGCCATCCTTTGCGGTGGGCGATGTGATGAGGGTGAAATGCCTGCTCGTAGGTCACAGGTTTGTCTCCTTTCCCCACTCGGATACGAGCTGCTCGATTCTGGAGACGGGGGAAGAAGAAAGAACAGAACAGTGTGAAATATCTGAAGGCTTTAAGACGAGCAAACTGACGACTGTGATGAGCCTCAATCTGAAAGCAAAACTGCTAACGTGTGCTCACAATTTTAGGATATTACGATCATTTCTATCAAGGTGTATTGTACATAACCTGCCCTCAACAGCTTCTTCCCACCTCCCTCCCCTCCTTAAAACTGTGGTGTAATAAACTCCTGCACCAGCACCTGGAAAAAACCCTGTCACTCTCATTTTTCACTTTTATCATCTTTTTGCACTGTTACCTCTGTATATACCACCTCATTGTGTTGTGTTCATCTTTAGTTTATTTAGCATTTATTTTTTGCCTATTTATCTTGTGCTGTCAACCCTAGAGCTGCTAAATGATCTTCTGTTGTTTTCAAACAACAATAACAGCAGTGGCTGCAGTAACTGACTGGAGGATTCTCTGTGTGCACCCACTTTGCTAAAGCTACCACTTTCCTGTATGTGAGGCGTTTAGGAGACGCCTGTAAATTGTAGCTACAGAAAATAACATGGGTTACACTCTCCCACTCTAAACTGCAAGTCTCTGCATGCACATCGGTCACACACTGCAACACCCACCACCACAAGTACATTCTCAACACTACATATGATGTGTCCCTGAGTTACTGATCACAGTACCACAGTATCTGATGTGTATGGTTCTATTCATACTCTATTTTAAGCCACAAAGTTGCTCTTCCATTTTAATATGATTGGTCCTGGTTTTCCCACCTCAGTCAAACCATAAGTACATTCGACACTGCAGTCTTAAAAGGACTGAGACACTTTATAACAGTCAGACTGTTGACTGTGATGATGTGTGGAGCTCAGCGTTCACCTTGCAGCACACTGCAGTAACGTGGAGGCCTCTGCTTCCAGAGGAGCTGCACAATGATCCGGCCCTGGCTACAGCAGCCTGTGGATAAAACAGAGGAAACATAAGGAGAGTAAAAAAGCTTCTATTACTACAATAAGAGAACAGAAGGTTTTTATAGGATTATATACGGGTCGGTAAAAAGAGATATTTCCAACATTATGTATAATAAATTTAAGTTTGTGAAAGTGCAGAAAAGCTTTGCAGCTGTAGGAAAAAAAACACAGAGGATGTCTAAATACAATTTGTACAGTGTACACGTTTCTGATTTGTTAAATCAATCATAAGTGTTTGTTTCTAACGTTTTGTCCATTCTCCACATATAGGAGGCAAAATATTATAATCACATTTCAATACAGTAAACTCCAGTACAACCTCGTCACTAAATAACCTGATCATTTAGTTGGATTAAGGCTGAACATTAAAAATGTCATCCAGGTAGAATATACAGCAGTGCTGTTGTATCGGACTGCGATAGACTGTACAGGTTTTGTATTGTACTATGACGGAAACTATATACCATAATTTAACCGCTGTCAACCGCAGTATATATGACATATAAACACTATTTCAGAGAAACGTATTTCACATTAAACTTGTATTTTTCTCACCAGTAGCCTCACGCTGCCTGCGCTGCTCAAGGGCACCGCCATGTTTTCCGAATGTTTGTTAGCGCGCTATGCTAAAGGAGCTAACACCGATCTCTAATGTAGTTTATTTTCCGATGCCGTCAAACTTTCCAAAGAGGATTAAAACTCCCCAAGCTCTACAACGATTTTAACTCGTGTCAAAATGGCAAAATTGTCATTTTTCATGAAAACTGTACCTATAAACGGGAACTGTTTATTCTGGTAGTCAGGTATCTGTTTCCACCGGACGACTGGTGCGATGTACCAACCGGATAGAGAAAAATAAAATTCTTTAACCTTAAATAAACTGTTAACAATAATTATTAGCGCTGTTAAGATATACACGATGTATTGTTATACCGTTATACTTAGTTTTTTGGGTTTGTGTGTCATTAAATTTGTCGAACTTGTATATTTGTGGCGGTTGTGCACGTATTTCGAAAATACAGGACCGGAAGTGTAGTTATTGTTCTGGAAGGAAGAACACGGGCTTCAAGAAACGTTGTCCCACTTATTTATTTTTAACTTATGTTTCTTGACAAACACGCATTCGTTTTCGTACGTTAAACTGTCGGTAGAGATACTTTAACGGTCGATTTGAACGTTAAAAGCTGCGATGGCGTCGCCGCTGGAGATGACAGAGATGTACGACAACGCTCTGCTGGGAATCCTGCAGCATGTTGGAAACATCCAGGACTTTCTTCAGGTCTATTTCGGGTTTTTGTACCGTAAAACGGACTTTTATCGCCTCCTGTCCGGTCCCAACGACAAGATGGGCTTCCCTCCCGGTGTGGCGGAGAAGATGGTGCTAAAGGTGAAGTTTGTGTCGGATAAATATTTCCTCTGTCACTGTAGCCTGAAGTTATGGAGACCAAGAAAATGACAATCTGTGAATCTGTGTTCATGTCATCTGCAGCGGGGGAAGAAGTGGTCAGTCTAGTAAAGGTGTAGTGCTACAAATAAAACTCAGCCTTCACAGTTTTATTGAAGTACAAGTACACAGGTATTAGCATCAGTACGTTAGAGTACTCATTGTGCAGAATGGCCCATTTCAGATTCATTATAATTGATGCGTTCATGGGAAATCACTTTTATTTCACAGCTGGAACAAGCTGTTTACATCCTGCTGCCCGTCTAAACCTATTTGATCTTTATCTTTTGTGTTAATAATCTAAATCCGCGAAGTAACCAGTAATTAAAGCTGCTACAGAAACGTAGAGAAGTGAAAAGTAGAATGTTTGCCTGTAAACTGTGGTGGAGTAGAGGTATTAAGCGGCTAAAAGAGAAATACGGAAGTAAAGTTCAGGTTCTTGTTTATTTTGACTTTTTAATGTCGTTATATTGGCATTAATTGTGTGTACTTTTGTTTGCACACGCATTTGCTCCTTGAAGGAGGGATAAAGTATTTTGAATTGAACTGAGTTAAACTCTAGAAAGTAGAGAATCTTACATTCAACATTAAAACCAGCTGCCTGGTACTGTGTAGGTCCCCCTTGTGCTGCGGAGACAGCTCTGACCTGTCGAGACCTGGACTCCACAGACCTCCTGAGGTGTCCTGTGGTATCAGGCGTCAGATCCTTTAAGTCCTGTTAGTTATGAGGTGGAGCCTCCATGGATCAGACTTGTTTCCCGGCACGTCACGGTCAGACTGAGATCTTGGGAGCTTGGAGGCAACATTATTATCCTGCTAAGACAGGCAGGTGGTGAATGTAGTAACATCCACATGAATGTCAGGAACATTTCCCAGAGTATCACACTGCCTCCACTGGCTCGTCTTCTTCCCATAGTGCATCCTGGTGCCCTCTCCTCCCCAGGTAAACAATGCACACGCACCTGGCCGTCCACATGGTGTAAAAGAAACATGATTCATCAGACCAGGTGACCTTCTTCCACTGACAGGCTGACCCCTTGTCAGAGTCGCCCAGATTCTCACGCTCACCCATTTTTCTGCTTCCTATGCATCGACTTCAAGAACTGTCTCTTCACCTGCTGTCTGATATATCCTAATATATACCACCTGTCAGTTAGGGTTAGGGTTAGGTCAGGTTTTAATGCTGTGGGCAGTTTTTTAGGTTTGTATTCTGTAGCTCAGATTAATGCAGAGGTGTTGGTTCTTGAGTTCATGCTGCTGTTGAACTGTGTTGCATTACACTGAGAGGAGTTTCTGTTATTTCCTCTGTCCTCATTGAAATAAATGAGTCGGACACGAGTTAGATTGAAGCTCTGATCTCATTTTCCCTCCACAGACGTTTAAGTTGTTTGAGAAGCTGGCAGAGCACGACAGAGAGAGGCAGCTGAGCGAGATGCAGAAGAGAGAGGAGAGTCGATGCGTTCCTCAGGTGGTTCAGGAGCTGGAGGTCGTCGCCGAGCCTCAGGAGGAGACGGAGGAGCAGAGCACAGAGGCAGCGCAGATGGAGAGCTCCCCCCCGGATGCTGGGAACGTTTCAGCTCCTGCAGCCTCAGAATCCTCCGTCAGCTCTCAGCCTGACAGCAGCGGCAGCAGCAGGGCTCAGGCTCTGGCTCTGGCTCAGGCTCAGGCTCAGGCTCAGGCCCAGGCTCAGGGAGACCAGGCGGCTGCAGCCAGCACAAAGTCAGCAGAGGAGTGAGTAACATCCTGTGGTTTATCCAACAAAGCTTCTTGTTTCTACTGGTGAATCTGACTTTGTTGGTTTGTTAGTTTAGTGAAAATGACATTAAACATTGGTACATGTCAGGAAATGCACATGAAGTAGAACATAAAGATGGGAAACGAAAACTAACAGCATAGGAGCAAACTATACAATATAATTTTTGTATAATTAGATAGTAATTTCTATATTTTTCCATGTAATATGTTAATTTGCACAATATTTTGTAAATTTCTAATACTTTTAAATGTTTATATAGTTTCTCACTGACAAAAACTTTAGCATGTTTATCATTTGTAAACAGTATGTAAACAAGTAATAAAAGGTTTATATTTTATTCTAACACATTATAATCTTGCCATAAGCAGATTTAAGGACATTTTTGTGGGGTCAAGCCCCTTTAAAGGGTCACCAGATAAATGTGAGAGGTCATCAGATCATTAATGAGAGGAAAGAAGAAAAAAAAAATCTCTAATCTTTGCTTTTTTGTGAAATATTGGATAATTTACCTCTTAGTTTATTGTATGTTTAATTAGGTAAAATAATATTTTGTAAAGTAACCAGAAGAAGCAGAAGAGATGTTGTGGAGTGAAATAGTTCCCTTTGAAATGTAGTAACGTACAAATACCTCAGAATTATACTCAGTTACTTCATCTGTTCAGAGGGTCTCCACAGATTTCAGTAAAATAACAGCAGAGATGTAAAATGACTCTGTTCACGTCTCAGGAGTCAGGAGAGATTTCAGTCTGATCCCGACAGTTACAACGGGGCGGTGAGGGAAAACTACAGCTGGTCTCAGGACTACACTGACGTGGAGGTCCGCGTGTTCGTGCCCAAGGCTGTTGTTAAGGGCAGACAGGTAAACACAGTCATTACACCACCTGACATTCCAGGACTACTGCTCTCAGCTCAGTCATCACAGACGTTTTTGTTGTTGTGGCTGTCCTCAGGTCAGCGTCAGTCTGCAGACTGGCAGCGTACGAGTGTGTGTGAGGGATGGAGCCGAGGAGAAAACACTGATGGAGGGAGAATTCACTCACAAGATCAACACTGAAGACTCTCTGTGGAGCCTGGAGCCCGGACGTTGCGTGGTCGTGAGTAAACGTTGCTCGCGTCATCTTCCTCCACAGTAATGAATTCTTCAACGAGCCGGCTTTTTAATTTAACTTGAACCTGCGTTTGGCTTCCAGCTGTCGCTCAACAAGACCTCAGAGGTTTGGTGGAACGCGGTGCTGAAAGGAGAGAAGGAGATCGACATAAACCAGACTAACCGTGAACGAACCATGGCGTCGGTCGACGACGAGGAGCACTCCGTTCTGGACAGACTCACGTTCGACTACCATCAGAAGCTGCAGGGGAAACCACAGAGTCATGAGATGGTGAGGACACAGTTCAGATGTTCTGAATGACCAGAGAGCATCAGATAATCTTCACAGATGAACACCACTGTTCTGATGTTTGAAGCCTAAATCCAATCTCCAGAAGTAAAAAGCTAATGTTGGGCTATAAACAGCTTTACACCACTGATGGTCATGGCGATCATATACTAAGCTTCCAACTGGTCATTTCATTTGGCTCTGGGCTCTTCTACAAAAATAACTTTCTTCTTAGAAAGTTAGTGAGAGTTTGAAGGCGTGAGTGAGAAACCTGTGAGGGCTGGCAAAGGGTGGACTGGTGGTAGATGGGTTTCATGTTAACGTCCCGACAGCCTCTATAGTCTCATTTAGACACTCGTTAGCAACGCCTTTTTTTTTGAACCGTAAAAAGCTTTGAAACTGTCAGGGTGGGGATTTACTGACCCATTTATGCTCAGAGAATAAAACCTGAAAATGTCTTGAGCTTGTCTTAAAACCGGTGTAGCTAGACATTTAACCAGAAACACACTGACTTTGGGACGAGGGAACAGGAAGTGGCAACATGCTAACACGCTAACTTACTTCCTGGTTTTAGGATCAGTCCTGCATCTCTCTATTTTCCTGCAATCCAGCATTCAAAGCAGCACACAAACATGTCATGCATGGCTTAAATAAAACTATAATGTTGTCACAGGCAGATATAAGGACATTTTTACTGTTTACAGCATCTGTCAACCATCACAACTTCTCTTATATATTATTACAAGTATTTATATATAAGGCATATAAAAGCTAAATAAGGGGCGATGTATAACTAGTAAACTGTATGAAGTGTTTTCCTGATATTCAGTCATTCATCTCTGGCCAGTTGTGAGAAAGAAGGGTAATTAGTCTGATCAGGGTTATTTAACTTCTTTTTAGACTGACCTGAGATGAATCTCCCTCAGCGATGTTTCATAGTTTATTAAACAGAATTCATTTTTCTTTGTGCATAAGAGATGATGATTGGAACTGAATTTATCTTTGCCCTCTGGCCGAAGTTAAAGAGTCGACTCACCACTAGATGGCACTGTGGTCTGTATCAGCGATATTTAACCTGTGTCCATCTCTCCACAAGTGCGAGATGCTGAAGAAGGGCTGGGGCCCGAGGGCTCGCCTTTCAAGGGCAGCAGTTCGACCCCTCCATATTGACATCCCACCCAGCGCCGTGCAGTTCTGAGGCGCAGCCAAAACTCAGCCAAATATGAACTGAACCCGAGTTTATTTACAGACTGAGTCAACATTTACCTGCTGGTCTGTATGTCACAGGTTTATGGGTGCTGTAGAGCAGAGCTGAAGCTTCCTGTTGTGTTTGTGGAGGAAACACAGGCAATAGAGAACTTGTCTTTATATCAAAGGTTTATTTGATGTTCTGACAGTGTGAAATCTGATAATCACGTCTACTTTGTTCACTGTTCCTGCTCTTTATTTAATAACTACAGTGCCTGTGTGTTTCTGCCTCTACTGAGTTTTATTTTAATTTTTACTCTTCACCAGGCCACAAACTGTCCAGCAGTTGGTCATCGTTTGATGACTGCAAGACAGAAACAACCAGAACCTCTGTTTTCTGTCTAGTAATAATAATGATGCCTTACTTTGGATGAAGCAGCATAATGAACATGTAGTTCCTGTCTGTTTATACTGTGTTATACACTATAAATATATTGAACTGTTGGACATTTAAGATTTCCACACAAATAAAATGAACAAAAGATTAAATATTATTCATTTATAATAAAGCAGGATCTTGAAGAAGGAACAAACCAACTGAAAGGATTTTTTTTAAGACTATTACGGCAGATATTAGAAGGGTCGATCTATAGCTCTGATTGGCTGTTCCTTCTCTGATCAGATGTGATCAATCACTTTAGAGATGCTGTAAGTCACTTTGGATAAATGTTCACTTTCACTTTTTAAGTTTGTCCTTTTAGAGCATCTGGAAGTCTGATTTAAAAATGTTTCATAATAATAAACCTACAAAAAAGTATTTATTAATCATTAAAACCCACTAATTACAACCAATGAACTCCTTATTAGAATGGATCTTGACTAATAATGTTCTCCAGCATAATAAGTTCACTGTTACTTGGAGAAACTTTACTCTTGGCCAGATAAAAGAAATAGGTCTTCCTGTTGTATCGTTTTTTGACTCCAGGTATCTTCTTCTGCCATCTGTCTACACAGCGGATGTACCCAGTGTAGCCCTATGAGGTATCTGATGTTAAATCATCCATCCTTCCACTCAGCAAATGGAAGAATGAGTTGATAATACACTGAATGGAAGAGAGGAAAAAGGAAGATGGAAATCATGTAGGTAGATAACGCTCTGGCCTGACTCCCTAATGTAAAACATTGTACCTCCTCAAGTAAACATCAATCATGACCAATTACTTTATGATCAGAAATTATGAGTTGGCACAGGCGTTCACTAAATCAGAAGGTGGGGTGGTTGATCCCCGGCTCCACCACCACCCTTAACCACCAGAGTGTCCTCCAAGCCAAGTTACACTTCTAATAATAGAAGGGTATAAATGGATAACCAAATTAAGCTAAGGGCGCCATTGCTGCTCTACGGAACAAAGGAAATGCTTGCGTCACCATGACAACAGGTAGATGTTCTGCTTGATGGCTGTTATAAACCACGATATGAAATTAAATTTGACGTGTTTACGTGTATTTATTTTATGTCGACTGTAAGTGTATCTAACATGTATGGGTTTTATTCTTGTCGGTTTGTTTTTATATCTTTTAACACCACACATTCTATGATTTTTCTTGAAATCCGTTGGGAGCATTAGGACATTCCCGTTCAATTGGTCGTTCCGACCTGTAGCATATCCGTACCCACCAGGTGTACTATAACAACAAAAATAACTCTGAAAATAACCGTACTGTGGAGCTGCAAATATGTTGTAAAACATCAAAATAATTAGCGTTTTCCTCTGATCCTGCAAAGCCCGTCACTGCCTGTGTGTGGGTGGAGTGAACTATCTTGTGTTGTGCGCTCTTTACTCAACATGGCGGTTCTTTGATTAGGTCAGCGTAAACGGAAGCTAGATCCGCCCGAAGCTTGGTGCAGGTAACTAGAGAATGGGGGGGTTTACTGTTCAGATTGTCATGGGTTAGGGCTTCTCTGCCCTGCAGACACACTGTGTACAGTTTGGTGTGCATGCAGCAGCTTAGATGTCAGATGCTTTTAAGTGTTCAATGCAAAAAAAATCTAACAATTATGCAGCATAGCTTTCAAGTCGGGGATCACACACTCGCCCGGGGGGGTCAGTGTTACTCCAGTGAAGGATTAACATCAGCAGAACTTCTGTTTGTACTCCCTCTGACATTATGAATGGATGCATGTTTATTTTCTGACCTCTACAGTACGGTGTTGTGTACGATTCCTGCCCATCATTGAACTCTGTAGTGATTCCAACTAATCCATCCCACTCTTCAGATTAACAAACCCATTATCACATACCTGCATCTCCATCCCCTCATGCTTTCATTCCTAATCCAGCCCCCCCTTCCTCCTCCTCTCGATCTGTGCCTGTGCGTGCATCTGTGTGGAGTGTGTTTGGATTATATGGAGAATTAGTTTGACTTTTTCCCCCCCTCATGCCCTCTGCTTATCTAATGCTTTGGGCAATGGATCAGGGTTAGGAGGTGCCAGTTGGATGGAGGTTTTTTATTTTTTTTAAATGTGTGTGTGTGTGTGTTTATTCGTTGGGGTTTTAATGTCTTTTTACAGGACGGACGCACGGACAGAGGGAGGGTTTTTTTTTTCTTTAAAGGGAGGGATGAGTTCTGGTCAGTGTTTTTTTTTTCTCCCTTAAGGGTGGCGAGGGGGGAGGAAATGTGGAGAGATAAGCGTTGTCACTCTGTGTGTGTTCATTTTTTGAGATTTCAGACGCTTTGATGAGCAGGTGATTTTTACATTTTGATGTTTTTTGTAGCCACTGCATGCATGCATCACCGTGCAGCTGTGTTTGTGTGAGCTGTGGTCATCTGAAGGTGTATGATGTGTACTCTGCCATCTGAGGGTGTGTCGTTCTGCCTCTCTGCAGCAGCCAAGAGTCTCCTCAACAAGAAGGCTGATGTCAAGGTAAGCTAGCCGGTCTCTCCTCTCTCTTTCATTTTCATCTGCGCTGTTTTTCTCTCTCCATCCTTGGCCGTCCTTCCTCTGTTCAGATGCCCTTTGCCTTCAGAACTACTTTTATTATTCCATAAATATTTCGATCAAAGGCGGATGCAAAACATTGGGGGTGATTTGACTTTGTCGAGCGCTGTGGCGTTCACTTTAAAGGCGCAGCGTAACCATAATGTCTATGTCATTTCCTGCCCTTCACTTTTATTTCATGTCGTAGCTCAGAGATGCATCGATACCTCTGTCTGTCATTATTGTCTTGATTTTATTCAATCACCTTTAGATTGTCAAGTAATCTAATATTATTGACTATTGATATCATGTGAATCCAAAAAAAAGGTCGCTACAACAAGAGGAGGTTGCTGTCCAGGGATTTTCACAAACAACAGTTTCCAGAGTTTTTACTCAGAATGGAACCAAAAACAAAAAACAATCCGGAGAGCAGCCGTTCTGTGGACGGAGAACAGTCTGACTGGTTGGTCCACGACACCTCCAACCTTGAGGTGGATGGACTACAGCAGCAGAAGACCACGTCAGGTCCCGCTCCTGTCAGACAAGAACAGAAATCTGAGGATGTAGTGCACACAGACTCACCAGCACTGGCCTGTTGAAGACTGGAAACACGTAGCCTGGTCTGATGGATCTGGACGGTGGATGATAGGGTCAGAATTTGGAATCAGCAGCATGAATCCACGGATCCAAACCGGTGTGGAGCCCGTTTCTCTGCACACTTTGGACCCTTAACACCAATGAATCAAAGTTTGAATACCACAGCTTAATCTGAGTGTTGTTGCTGACCATGTTCATCCCTTCATGGCCACAGTTCAAACTGGTTTCATGGACATTTCAGTGAGTTAAGTGAATTTCAGTGACCTCCCCCAGTCACCTTTGGGATGTAGTAGAACAGGAGATTGGCAGCATGATAAATCTGCAGAAACTTCAAATAAACTTACATGAGACTAGTTACTGTGTTTATAAAAGTATGACAGGCAAACAAGACAAAATCAAACTTACTGAAAACAAGTACACCCGTAGATGTACATTCATCTGTACAGGGACTTTAAATACTTTTATTTTGAAGGTTGAATCCTCTCACTTCCTCTGCTAACTTCTCTGTCCTCTAACTGGCTGAGCTGTGTTTCCTCCTCTTCATGCCCAGACACCTCAGTTTGGCACAGCTGGCGCGTTGCATCACTCCACTGCAGACATTTTTCACCCAAAATATTTCCCCGTGCCAAAGCAAAGCTTGTTAAAGTATTGGTGTCTGCACTCTTTCATCTCCTGAACAGAGCACTCAGACGCTGAATCTGCAGTGACTCAGACCAGACTGACGTTATCGGTGCACCTCTGTTAGCTCCTTTCTCCTCCTCAGCCCCACAAGTGTTGGTGGTTTGTTGCACTCGCACTTTGCGCTGTCGCAAATGCATTTTAATGTGTGTGTGTGTGTGTGTGCTGTGGTGTAATGCATGTGCGTTTGCATGAGTCAGTGTAAACTCTGGATGAGCAGTTCAGTGTTCGCTGCATAGGTAATTGGTTAAATTTGTCTCTGATGCAGGATGTTGTGTACTGAATATTTTACATCGCTCCTGTTTGCGCAGGTTAATATCTTGTATGAACAACATTCCTGTATTGTGCGCAAAAGCTAGAGTGCACAAGATAAGAGAAATACATTTTTTAAAGTGAAGTTAATTAAAGGTGCTTTAAGTTTTTTGCTATCGCTATGTAGCTAACGTTAGCATTAGCAGCTGTTAGTTCTACATCAAACTCCATCCCTTTACTCTCCAAGAGCTGTCTGCAGCAGTGGAAACCAACACCAACTCCTTTTGC
Organism: Lates japonicus; assembly: GCA_033238685.1. Classification (NCBI taxonomy): domain Eukaryota; kingdom Metazoa; phylum Chordata; class Actinopteri; family Centropomidae; genus Lates; species Lates japonicus. The sequence goes on along the minus strand of BRZM01000027.1, from coordinate 2,938,669 downwards.
TTCTGTTTCTACAATTATTTTCCTCTAAGAAAGTTAGCTTGCTAACCAGCTAGCTCCATTTTGCCATGTCTAGTAATATCACTTTATGAGAGTGAGTCAGTGTAGCGTCCAGTCCAACATGAGAGGATGAAGAAGTAAGGCTGCTCAGAGGTCATTTTCTGACCTCTTGTCTGAATTTTTATTATGTAAACACAATGATGGCTGAAGCTCTTGGTCAGTAAACAGCTGCTAATGCTAAAGTTGGCTACGTAGCAATAGCAAAAACTTACATATAGCACCTTTTAATAATTCCTCAGTTCAAGCTACTTTTGAGAAGTATAAGAAGTGCCAGGTTGTTGTTGACAGAGTAAATGCACAAAATATGGATCTCACTTTATAAGAGCTAGGGATCCTGTTTGTACCAAAATAACAACTTGTTTGCATAATGTATGGATTCAGTTTCCTCACATGTACACAAGACGTGGATATTGTTCAGACAAGATTATGTTTATGCACACAAAATCTCTATCTTCTTCACACAAAATCATATTTTATGCACAGAGGATAAGATAATAACTTTATGCACACATGATACTGATCTTGTTTAAACAACTAAAAAGACATGGATCTTGTGCAATATAATAAATGTATGTGCACAAGATACCTGCTTTGTTCACACAAGATAATTAATACACAGAAGATATGCATCCTCTTCACACAAGATAATGTTTTGTGTGCATAATATTTGAATCTTATTCACACGAGATAAAACAAACGATTACATTTTTTGGCACTGTGGGAGCTCCGTACCTTTCAGAGTTGAATGCGTGTGAATTATGTTTAATAGAAAACCATCCGATCGCTGCCTCTCTTCTCTTTCATTAACCTGCATCTCCTTTTCCTCCTTCAACCTCTCCTCTTCCTCCCTCTCTTCCTCTGCACTCTACACCCCCTTCCCCTCCCTCCTCGGGGTGGCCTGATGCTAATCTCAGATTATTTCCCACCAGATGATTAATCTATCATTACATAATCACAGCTTCTCCTTTGCTGCACCCTGACGTCACGCCAATGCACACAACCCTGGAGCTATTTCAGTATTCCTGCATCAGAACAGGCACCCTCTCTCTCTCTCTGTCGTCCACACTCGTCTCAGTTTCCTGCAATTTCCTGTGAATATGTTTTTTTTATTGTCTTTCCAAGCAGGTGCAATAGCTAAAGGCAATCAAAGAGAGATAAAATCAATTGTTATATAATGGTGGTAGACTGTTTTATCATCCTCAGAGGAGAGCATTGGTAGCTTTGTTGTCTTAGAGTGTTATTGTAGGGAACTGCTCTTTTATACTGAGTGAACTACACAATAAGCTCTGATTCTGTGAGCTGCAGGTCAAAACACATCCAGGTTAAAACATGGATACACGTAATGTGCAACTCACCCAGTCAGTGCTCGGTGAGTGTAGTGCTGAATAATCTGTGTTTCCCAGTCCATTTATAGTGAAGCAGATCGCTCTATGTCACTTTCTACCCCTCGTTTTTTGGTTCCTGGTCTCTACAGGATGAACCCTAACGTCTTAACATTCCGGTGACCCATTGACCTTTGCTTTAGCACCACCATCAGGTCAAAATTGGCAGATAGCCATGACATTAATGAAGCACGGACTTATCGGAGCATGAGAGTACAGTATGACTAGATGAGGCTTTCAGACATGGCAGTACAGTGGAGTCATTCCCAACAGGACAGTTAATGTGTGTGAACAGAATATTAAACTGGGGATCTTAGGACCCTGGGAACATGGATACGCTCTTTTTTGAACCTCAAATAATCAATTATTTTTGAATTAACAATAGATCAGAACCAACAGAGTTAATCTCAGCTCTACACAGCTTTTTAGCGTCTTTCAGATTCTTTTAGTTTTGCAAATTTACTGTTTTGGTTCATTCTCACTGCTCTCATCAGCGTCATTTCCAGCTGTAGCAGACAACTGTTTTTCAGCAAAAAACCTCTGATAAATCGACGTGTATGCTGCAGGCCCAGCTGCAGGCCACTAGCCGGTAAAGGAAGTGGAGCATTTAGCAGCTAAAATGCTTCATATTTCCCTGAGGGTTTGTTAGAAACTGAATCAGGGCTAAAAGGAGAGAGAGTATCTGCTGGATGTGTAAATAGGCCACAGTTTGCTGCTCAGCTATAATAACTGGATCAGGCAATTAATATGTCAAAGAATTAATAGGCTAAAAAAGTCCATTGATGTTGCTTTAATTATTTGTAGTAAAATCATTCCTGATCCGTCTCAGCTCTCCGAACAGCAAGAGGAGAAGACCTCCGTATGTAAATCTGAAATGATCTTTGTTGAATCAGTGACTCAGGAAAATGAAGGTGGACTCACAGGGCCACGTTTCTCAGATGTAATTGATGTGCAAGTTGAGCAAACCCATTTTCCTCCATTTCCTACCAAATGAAACATCATTATTCATCTCTGCAGCGTTTCCTTTTCATCCTCTTAAAACTGCAGAAAATGTGATGTAGTGGTTTATGTTCCTGTAACAGAAAGATACAGTGATTCGTTTAGTTGGAATATAAATCACCTGCCCCTCCTAACAGAAACTCTCATTAGAGATAAATACGCTGCTTGTGCTTCCCTCTGTCTGGGTAGTTTGGTTGATTTGTTTCTGCTGTCCGTTATTGTTCAGCCTCTCTGATCTTGTTTGACCAAGCAACTTTTGGAGAAACCTTTTGGCCTCTGGTCAGAAAATAGATCTCTCCCCATGACCTGCTCCTCCCTGATAACAGTGTGTTCAACAAAAAGATATGATTTCTCTGTCTTTGTTCTCCTTCCTCCTTTTTACAGTCGGTATTTACAGAAGACAAGTGCCTCAGATTCCTTTGTTTTCCACTCACTGTCCTCTGTGGACCTCTCAGGTCAGCTGAGACAAAAAGCATTGTTCAACTCAGTTACATGCTTCTGCAGCTCTTCATCTGACCACTTCACCTCTGCATTACTTTTTCTTTTTTTTCTTCTTTTTCCTCACAAACCAAAACCAAAGTGGCCTGTTGCCTGTGAGCGACACAGCTTCTTCAAACTGGATTTTTTTGGCTTACAAATGCAAAATAACAGAACTTTTCCTCAATAGAAATTTAAGACATGGTCAGTAGAACTCATTACATTCATGTTTTTACAGACAACACAAAAAGCCAATGATAATGAGAATAGCACCGCACCGAACCAATCACATTAGGTTAACGCACACAGCACAGAGCGAAGGAGTAGCTGCTGGCTGCAGCAGCACACGTGTTAATGTTTAGGCGACTGCAGCTGCGCACAGCACGAGAGAAAATGACGACAGAAAATGTTAACGAAGACTTGAGGGCGAGTGTTAGCAAAGAAGACGTCCAAACGGACACAACACGAGGCTCAAAAGATGAGGAAACTGTTGAAAAGAAACGTCCAAGGAATTCGGCAGCGTGGAGATATTTTGTCTATTTAAAGTCCAACAAGAAGCAGACTAGCTGCACTGCAAAGACAAGTGATACCACTGATTTTCTTTTACCATCTCATTCACATCTCACTTAAAGAGTAAAAAGGAACCTTTAAACTTGACAGAAATAGATTAATACCATGAACTGATCGTGTTAAGATTGTTTTCCATGTCGTCCAGCCCTACTTCCAAATGAGCTTACAGAGCAAAGAGAAAGTCTTTACATCTGACCGATCCCATAGCCTTTACTTCTCCCTGTCTCATTATCCTCTTCATCCACTCTCTCAGCTCGACTCGGGGACTCAGAGCCGGTGGGGATTTCTTGTGAAATTCAGTTTTAGTTCAGGTTTCTTCCTGCTGTTGTTTTGAGCTCTCCCCACATCCTCTCCCTGTCCTCCAAGCTGCCTCTTCTCTCTCCTTCATGGTTTGATGGAGAACGCCAATCTCACTTTCTCTTTACTCTCTCCTCCGTCCTCTCACTTTCTCCTTTCATCCATCGCTCCTCCAGGTTTTCTGAGCAGTGTTTCATCCCCTCCCAGCAGACTGTATCCTACTGCACCCATCCAGTTTTTTGAAGAGGTTTAAAATTCACACTCAGTCCTTTGTCCAAGGCCAGTTAAGAGCTTCCAGTTCACCTTACCTGCACCTTTCAGGAAATTAGACGCTGACTTTACCTCAAGTTATTTCTAAATCACTTCTGATCAATTCTAGAGTCAACTCACCCTGTTAATGTAAAACCCATAATCAGCTTTCACACTGACTCAGTCTAGAGTTCATTAGTTGTTACTGGAGTTTGGCCAGCAACCAAAGTAGCCTCAACTCAACCCTGTCTCTTGGTAATTACATTCATACATTACTAAGCTGTCTTCCCAATTACAAATGCAACAGCAGGCTGGAGTTTTTGAATGAATTAAGATCAGATATTTAGGTCAAAAACAAATATGTTGTCTGTTAACATTTTACTGGTATGTTCAGTATCAACATATTTATGACTTGCCAAATACAAATCACCAACATTTCCTCATCATGTTAATAGAAAATGGAATTATGGTTGTAGATAAACGTATAGGTTTCAGCTAAATGCTAACACGAGCATGCTAACATGCTCGAAACAACAATGCTAACATAATGTAGCTTGCGTAAAGTGTAGAAAAGTACGACTGAGGTGGTTTGGAATCACAGTGATTTGGCAGGTATTTGGTTATAAACCAAAGTGTTGGACATTTTTGACCCGATGATGGCGCTAGATGAAAAGTCAGAGGATCACTAGAGTTACTACAGTTCATCCTGAGGGGACCATGAATGTCCATCTTGGGACAACCAAAATATTTCGATGGCTAGGAAAAAAGTCATCAGGAGTCAGATATGTCATAGATATTCTACAGTTTGACCTGCTGGTGGCGCTAGAGGAGAGACCACAGGTTTACCAGAGTCAGTAGGGTTCATCCTCTGGGGACCGTGAACATCTGTACAGATTTAATGGCGATCCTTCTCATGGCTCCTGAGATATTTCAGTCTGAACCAAAGTGGTGCACTGACCGACTGATACTGCCATTCATTTTTACCCGTAGCTGTACATCTGTATAGAAGCCACTGTGTTTTATGAAGAAAATACAGTTTGATTCAGAAAAGAGAACTAATTTGATCCAGACGGGGTTTTACAAAGCAGCAGGAGGAAGTGAATGAGTCCCACTCCCACTGGTCAACAGTAGGAGACTGTGGTTCTTCTGCCATGAGTGATTATTGAATGAGGCTTCTGTTGTTAGCAGTTCAACACATCAAGGCCACCACAGTGTATCAGGTCAGTTATTAGATCATAGGTCTGCAGAGTTCACACGTAGGTGAAGCTGAGTCATTTTATCGAGTCTGTTCACACACGACTCTAAGGACACCGCAGCGAAGGCTGTGCAGATGATGGATTTTAAATTTGACTTTTCATCTGAATGCTTGTTTATCCCTCTGGCTGGATCGCCGGCAGGATAAACATCACAGCAAATACCTTCAAAGGGGAGATCCGATGCTTTATAATCGCCGGGTGATTTCTGCCCTTTGATTTTCAGTGATACTAATGGGCGACCCTAATGCCAGTGTAATGCCACAGATGGGTGCCTCAGTAGCTACAGAAACTGCCATAAGCCCCCAGCTTTACTCGGGAATGTCTCCTAACTGTTTTCCCATTAGAGCTGCAGTGAAAGATTTAATGGAGATGGTTAGTTTCATTAGATATAATGGCACTGAGATGTAAGCACATCATCTAGGAGCACAACTTTAATGTTTCTTTAATGTGTCTTGATTGTGTTAATCAAAATTAAAACCAAGGATCTCAACCTGGTTGTTACCTTTATATAAATACTAAACAAGTCAAGTGCTGAAATGATTAGTCGATTAATGAATACATCAATTAGTCAGTTAAAGGAAGGTGATCGTAATAAAGCGCTAGGAGGTGGTGGAGACCAAAAACAGAGCTAAAAGAGAGGGAATACTGAACTTAGATTCATCAGGTGGACAGTGTTGTGTCTCAGCTTGTTCCACCGCCCCCAAGTGGCTACAGATATGAATTGCATACAAACAAAATGCACTTATCAAGTAAAAACACCAAATGTTAACCTGTTCCAGCCTCTTAAATACAAAGAATTGTGACTTTTCTCTTGACTTGATAAAACAAGCAGTTTATAAAAGCAGCACAGGCTCTAGGAAACTATGATGGTTGTTTTTCCACTATAGAGAGCTGCAGGAGTGTCCTAAAACCAGGAAGTAAGTTAGCATGTTAGCACTTCCTGTTCCCTCACAAAGTCAATTCTTTCTGGTTAAATGTCTGACATAAGGTCTGTGGTTTTAACACAATAAGACATTTTCATGGGTTTATTCTCAGACATAAAATGGGTCAGTAAATCCCCACTCCTGATGTTTGAAGCTTTACGTGTCTTAAAAAAGGCGGTTGCTAGTGTCTCGTGAGACTACAGAGGTTGTAGGGAGACGTTAACGCTGAAAACCCATCTACTCACCAATTACCTTTTACAGCCTCGTTGTGTTGTTTCTACTCACGCTCTTTCAAACTATCTTTCTTTCTAAGAAGAAAGGCTTTTGTAGAAAAACAGAGCTAAATGAAATGACCAGTTGGAAGCTTAGTGGTGGAGCGTTGACGTCATGTGACCGTGTGTAGTTGGTTTATAGTCTAACATTAGCTTTTTACTTCTGGAATTGAAACATCAAATTGGTGGTGTTCATCTGTAGAAGATGATCGATCAACTAAGCCTGGACTATAAACTAGTAGATTGGGCCCACACTGTTCTCAAAAGTCAGATCCTCTTTACAGTAAATTAATAAACCCAGTCTTTATGGATATGTTTTCATTTCTGAGTCATGACTTTCTTTTAGCGTTGATGCCTGTTGATGCCAGGAGCTCTTTAAATAGTTGATTAGTTTCATACCTGGTCTTGAATGTTCAGTGGCATTTGTCCTTGAATATGGACTCTTTAGGCGTTATTTATGATCCAGATGTTCAGTTTAATAACCTCAGTGACCCTCAAGATCAATTAAAGTTGCACCCAAAAATACCAAACAGTGCATTTACATATTTTTCAAATGTTCCTACATCATCTCTGAACTAAACTCTTTCTCCGACTCTTTTCCATCTTTGCCCTGTAATGACCAGCATTTTTTGTTTCTGTCTTTTTTATTTTATTTTTTGTCGTCGGTCCAACACGATTTATCAATTACAGGCAACCCTGCTGAGAAAATAACGAGCAGAAAACACAGTTAATTGGTTTCAAGCATGAAGCCGCTGGGTTAATCTGTGTGTTTGTGCATGGCTGTCAAATTGAAGCAGAGGAGTTGTTGGTCACGTCCGTGTGAGTCCTTATAAAACAGGGTGTCTGTATATTTAGCATGTCGTTGGCTGTATCCGTACTGTCTGTGTGTGTGTGTGGCCTGTTTAGCCTCACAGTCTTTTTGACCTCATCATCATCCTCCGCTGAAGACACATTAAGGGACACTAATGTCTGTCTGGAAGGCACATGGTTGACAAAATGGATGTGATGCTTGTTCCTTTATATCGACCAGATGTTGCAGAGGTGCACAGCTGTCATTGATTCAATTGCCATCTGCCAAAGCGGCATCTGCAGCCAGTGGAAAATGAAAAGCTCAGACCTGAGCGTCCGAGCTCTGCCACCAGGGGTTGATTTGGATTTTACTGCAGATAGAAATGAACTGGCGTGATAAGTTGCTTAGAAAACCTTTTTGTTTAAACAATAGTCAAGCGTGGGGAAACCTTTCTGGATCTGTGGTGTGTCTGCTCTCAAACCCTGCACTCTGCTCTTTCTACACACTATTTTCATCTCCATAGCACTCTGCTCTATCTGCTATTTTACCCGTATTACACAGTTTTTTTGTATTTGTATTATGTACCTGCCACTTCCGCCAGCAGATGGCACCTCTCACCATCTGCTGCTGAGCACTAATATAGCACTTTGTGTTTCCTGCAGCCCCAGACAAACAACACGAGAAACAGCATAGTCACCAGTCCCAAAACCGCGTCCCTCTGCTGCACTGGTATGCGCTCTGTGTCTGTCTGTCCGTCCGTCTGTCCGTCACAAACACTGTCAAATGCAGAGTGTATGTGTGTGAAAAGAGAGAGAGAGGTGTGTCGTTTTGAATAGCTGGATCGTTGTGATGTTTTGTGTTAAATCAAGTTTTGCAGTTTTAGAGGAATAGGTGACAGTTTGAAATGCTTATTCTCTCTTGCCCAGGATTAAGGACAGGTGCACAGGTTTGTCTTTCAAGTTAAAGAGGTTTACTCGCTGTAGTGTCTCTTGATCATCCTGGGCATTAAAAAGATCCGATGATAATGTGCCTCTGTTTAGGTCGGTCCATTAAAAAGTGACCAATCTGATGCATGTTGATCGAGAAGACCCAGACTGACTCACATCTGTTTGGTATTTTTAGCTGCCTCTGGTTCACACACAGGAGCAACAGAGTGTGTCAGGCTGTAAAGCATGTTGTCCAGAGACAGCGTGGGGGCAGTTCCTGCTATCACAAAGCTAGCTCAGGAGAATCAGGCTAGCTGTTTCCCCTGTTTCCAGTCTGTATGCTAAGCTAAGCTAACCACCTCAGGCTCCCACACCCACGATCAGTGATCAATATCCTCAGTTACGTTTCGACAAGTGCATTTTCCCAAATGTCAAACTAAAAATATACAACAACAGCAAAGACAGACTTTATTAAAAACACACTGCAGAGTACAACTTGTAGACTTTGCTGTTGCTGTATGAGATTAAAATGTTTGTGTATTTCATTTTTCATGACTGTAAGATTTCACAGGTTTATATTTACACAACAACAAAACAACACCGTGTGATTTGTGTGTGGTAGTTAAAGAGATGAGCCTGGTGTTGTTTGCGTTCTTCTATATTTTTGTTTTTTTGTCAATAAATTTTATGAAAAGACCAAAACCAAACAATAGTTCAGAGGGAGGAAACAGTGCGTTTGTTGGGGACTATTTTCAGCGGCGGAGTAGAGCTGTAGTGAGTCTTTGGAGCAGCAGGACGGTGTGTGTGGGACTGAGACTCTGTTGTTGGTTTTGGGCTTTTCATGGGATTTATCGACATTAATAATAATTTAAAAAACTGACATATATTAATGAAAAGATGATTATTAGATGTAGCAGAGAGACGATTACAATCACTCATTAACATTGGTCATTTGGGACTCGATCACCCGCTGCCATTAACTGTTTATAATCTTTACTCAGAACTTTTTCTTCTACTTCTTCTCTCTGTTAAACCTCCTCTTATTTCTCAAACTGAAATCATTTTGTCACCATTAAAACATTCGTTGTTGCTTCTCTTTATCTCCATTCATCTCTCCACCCACTCTCTTCTCTCCTTCCTTTCTCTCTCTTCTCTTTCTCTTCATTCTTCCTCCAGGAGCCTCAGACTACTGTTATCCATAATCCAGTAGATGGGATCAAGGTACATCCTCCTCCTCCTCCTCCTCTCTCCCTCCATCTCTTGATTTCTTGACCTTTTTTTCATTCTCGTCTTCACTCTCTCTATCTGTGTGGGTAAAGCTGTATTTAGAAAAACCTTTTTTTTGTTTGTTTATTTTTTGCAGGATGTGAGTATTTCGTTGAGTGTTTTTCTGTGTGCATCTGTTTGTGTATTTATGCATGAGAGAGATGAAGTGAGAGTGAGAGACGCTGAGAAGCTGAGAGGTGTTTGGTTGTCTTATACTGCCCCTCTGTGTTCAGATGAATGGGAGCTCAGTGGTCCTGCTGCAGGCTGAGCGATCCATGTATGTCAGCAAGACTTCCGCCAGATTAACCCCGTCCTGCTGTTCAGTTAACTGTGTGTAACGGTGGCTAAACGTCGTGTGCTGTGTCCGTCCTCACTGACTTGGCTCAATCCTCAGACGGGATTGTGCTGGTGTGCTGCTGAGTCACACGTCGATCTGTTGTGTTCTGTATCTCTGGCAAAAAATTGTGGAGTCAAGTTGTAGATTTGGTGGCAGAAATTTGAGGGTTTTGTGTTTGTGTGTGCATGCATTAATGAGTGTGTATATTTTGTGTTTGTATGCATATCTGAATGTGTGTTTTAATCTTTTTTTTTTTTTTTTTTGTCCATGCACTTTGCAGGAATCATCAGACAGCAGCAACACAACCATTGAGGATGAAGATGTGAAAGGTGAGTTACACACACACTGTGCAGGACATCATGTCGTCACGCTGGCGTCTACAACTCTGCAGACACATAACCGAAGAACAAAACGTAGCAGCAGATGATCTGATAAGATTTCTGTCTTCCTGCATAAATTTACATGTTAAAGAGGTGAAAGTGATTTTTTTTCTTTATAATATTCAACTAGAACTGATTCATGGAGATCATGGTGGGGACATGAGACAGTCCAAGTGTCACTTTTCGTCTTGATTCTTCATATAATTTACATTTATGCACACGAGTGTGACAGATGAGGATGTTGGTGGGTACAGGGAGGCTCGTGTCATTCTGTCTGTCTCACAGGACCAAGAGGTCATGAAGGAGCCTCAGTTAAAAGGTGGAAAGTCAATTAAACAACTACAGAGATGGAGAATGAACTCAAAGCAACAAGGAGACACATAATGACCGAATAGAGAAAAAAAATCACCACAAAAATGTTTTAATCGATTATAGAGTCACATATTCTGTGGTAGTAACTCACTCCACAGTGAGTTAATGATATTTGACTGTTCTCCAGATAATAGTAGTTACAGATACGGAGGCCCTGAAGGGTCATGGTGGGATTTTTTTAATTTTTATAATATAATAATTTAAAACCGTTAGCAGGTCAAACAAAACTCCATTAACTTCCACTGTATTCAGGTAAATCAGGGCACATAAAACCCAAATTCATCTGTGCACTCAGAGAGATAAGTGAGAAAACATGAAGATATAGTTTGTTAAATTTGACTGAACTGAGCCTTTTAAGTGAAAATTTGAGTGGAGAGACTTTTTAACTTCTGTAAAGTGATGTGCAGCCTCAAAGTGAGGGGGTGTATGCAGAAGAATAAAATAAACAACAAAATTACAGAGGGAGGGAGGGAGGGAAAGAGAGAGAGAGAGAGGGAGACAATCAGAGCGAGCTAAGCCTTCCTCTCAGTGTCGGGAGGAAGCGAGGGGAGAAGGACACAGTAAATCTCATCTAAAGAGCTGGGACAAGAATAGCGTGATGAGCTCAAGCAGCCTCACATGCAAACGACAGATATGATGGATGATGGATAGAGGTGGAGAGCAACGTAGCGGCTGATACGGAGCAGGAAAGGACAGTTATGTTTCTGAAAATGGGGGACATGTAGGTGAGGATTGCTTGTGTCGCTGCGGGAGGACGAAGGGAAGCAATGCAACTTCTTATATGGAAGTAGTTTTTAGGTGTGCGGTAGCATGGAGGAGATTTCACTCAGAGACACGGATGAAAGAGAGATGATTAAACAATGAGTAACAAGCTCTTAGGTGAGTCTGAACTCAGCTGTGTGTGTTTGTTAATGTTTGTGACTGAGTTTCTTTTTTTAGTCGCGGTCATGACCTGAGTCTTGTGCAGCATCGTTCTCACCTCCTTCTGCGTTTGTTTCATCTCTGCAGCTCGCAAACAGGAGATCATAAAGATCACAGAGCAGCTTATTGAAGCTGTCAACAATGGAGACTTTGAGGCCTATGCGTGAGTCCACCGCTTCTTCTTTACTGTTGCATGAAAATCTCCAAACAGGAAACTCATCAGCCGCAGGGAAAAGTGTGGTTTTAAAGCCCCTCCATCAGCCACAGAGAACCATTAACCTGATTGACATGCAAATGTGTTTTGTCTTTGTATTAAAAGATTAAAGAGTAATTATAGGCATTGTTTTATCCTCCCCCACTCTCTCTCTCTAACCTACCACACAATTAAGAATAATGCTTGGCAGATTGAGTGACAGAGGGGAGGGGTGGGTAAGGAAATGGAAAAAAAAACATGGAAAATGACGCAAATTGCAAGATGGGGAAGTCAAAGTGAGATGCTAAATGACTTATTATTTTTCCTGTTGGAAATGTGCTTCTATAAACGTCATAGTATGTCAAAGTGGTGTTGAGACATTACCAAATTGGGATGGGGACAAAGTCAGCAGCATAGAACATTTTCTTCTCTGTTTTCCTTATTTTAAAGGTGCTATATGTAAGTTTTTGCTATTGCTACATAGCTAATGTTAGCATTAGCAGCCAGTCTAAACCAAGTTCAACATCAAACTTCATTCTTTTACTCACCCAGAGCTGACTCCAGAGGTGGAAAGCAGCAGCAATGTTAGCTCTTGTTTTGCCTCTCTTTCTACCACTGCTTTTCTTGGTGGTGCTGATAACGGCCATCGGCCAAGAGCTTCAGCCAGCGTTGTTTACAAGACAAGAGGTTAGATTATTTCCTCTGAGCAGCGCTAAGACTGGACACTACAATGTCTCACTATCGCAAAGTGGTGTTAGAGACAGGACGGACTCAGGCTAGCTGGTTAGCATGCTAACTTCAGATTAAGAAAAGTGATAGAAAGGAGGAAAGAGTCATTATTGGAGTTGCTTTCCACAGCTGGAGACAGCTCGAGTTTGATGCTGAACTCACAAAGTTTCTGGTCAGTAAACAGCTGCTAATGCTAACGTTAGCTATGTAGCGAAAGCATAAACTTACTTATAACACCTTTGAAAAATGGTGTGGAAGCATACAAGCACATTTACCATTTCAAAAACATGACATAGAGTTTAAACGTGTTTTTAAGGTAGTATTCTGACCTCATCCTGCATGTTTTTACAGGAAGATCTGTGACCCTGGTCTGACCTCGTTTGAGCCTGAGGGGCTGGGTAATCTGGTGGAGGGAATGGACTTCCACAGATTTTACTTTGACAATCGTAAGACTACATTTAAATCTGTTAATGCTTTTTTTATCGACTGAGTTGTTGCTGAGTTTAATTCAGATCCATCCCCCTCTCTCCCCCATCAGTCCTCTCCAAGAACAGCAAACCCATCCACACCACCATCCTCAACCCTCACGTGCACATGATCGGGGACGACGCCGCCTGCATTGCCTACATCCGCCTGACACAGTTTGTCGACGGGCAGGGCCGCCCGCGCTCCAGCCAATCAGAAGAGACCAGGGTATGGCACCGCAGGGACAGCCGGTGGCAAAACGTCCACTTCCACTGCTCAGGAGCTCCTGCTGCCCCGCTGCAGGGATGAGGTACAACAAACATAACGATCTGACTGAACTCTGAGTTTACATACCTGGAACACATTATATTAATACAAGGTTTAGTGTTTACTATTACTTTACAGTACACAAACATTTAGTAAAAGGTTTACAACACACCATCATGTACGTCTAAGTAGATTAGGATTAGATTTGAGAGTATTTCTTAGGCTCTGTGAAACTGCGATGGTTTTTTTACTATCTTTTGTCTTGTATTGACTAAACTATTGATCAATTCATCCAGAATAATTAACAATTTATTAATGTGCTAATTTACAGTTGCAACCACATGTAAGTAAACTTTTTTGAGTGAGTGTGACTCTATTTTATGTCATTTTAAATAAATATTTTCAGATTTTGGGCTGTCAGTCAAAACAAGACATCTGAAGACGTTATCTTAGGCTCTTGGCAACTTTTAAGTAATGTATATATGTACATATGTGTTTTTTTAGACTAAAGGTTAGCTCATGAAATAATCTTTTCTTTCTTTAAAGGTGTTCTATGTATGTATTTTAGTCTCAAACATTAAAAAAAGTAACTAAAAGTATCAACAGAATGTAATGACGTCTATGTATTGAGAAGTTAGCATGCTAACTAGCTAACCCCTCTTGTAATACCATTGTGTGCCTCAAGAGGCGATAGCGAGTCACTGTCCAGTCTCAGTCCCTCAGTCCTACATGAGAAGATGAGGAAATAGTAACTGAGAGTCGGCTATAAACCTGTGTTGCAGGTGCAAAGGTGCAGTTCCTTGTTTCTAACAGTAGGGGGCAGACATCCCGACTTTCTGTTTGTTTGGAGTACTAATTCAGCAGTTGACCAGTTCTTCACACATCCCCCACTTTAATCACTATGAATAACTGAAACAAAAAGAAGTGTCAGATTAATCGCTGATGAAAGTAGCTCTCATTAGCAGAAATTATGATTATGATTATTATTATTATTATTATTATTATTATTATTATTATTATATCAATCAAAATGTTCCTCTAAAAGGTTAAAGGATAACCATGTTTTTGGTGCTGCAATGAAATGTAGGATTCCCACAGAGACAGAGCTTTTTTATGAAAGAGGAAGATCCTTTTAGTTTAACCAGAAACATCTCTATATATCACTACCAGACTCCATTGACAAAAACAGGAATTTTACTGAGCAGAACATAGGAGCTGCTGGAATACCACTGCCTCCATCTGTTAGTTTGATTGTTTTATTCAATCAGTTACATCCAAAAAAACAAGTCCCAGGATCCAAAATACACAGCTGTTTGCTGCTTTTCTCTGTTTTATGTCACTCTAAGTTGAAATATCTTTGGGTTTTGGACTGGTGGTTGGAAAAAAACAAGCAATTTAAAGATGTCACCTTTGGTTTTGTTGGACTTGTGAGTCACTGCAGCCCTAAATGAAATGAAAACTAAACCCAAAAAACTGGGACTCTTTTCTTTCCCAGGTATGAGAGACTGATGAGGAGGCCGCGAGGAGCAGAGAAGTGGATAATCAAAGAGAGAGAATCGGCGCTGAGAGAGAGGTGGAGGTGGACGGAGGGTGAGTTAAAGGAGTCTGAAGAGGCTGGTTTTTCGTCCTGAGCTCTGCACACGCCCGCCTCGCTCTTCTCTCTCTCTCGTCTCTCTCTCTCTACAACCTCGACAACAGACAGTTTAACACCGACGCTCCCGTCACCAAAACCTACAGTACTTAGCAGAGGGCTACGAAAAGGAAACTCTCTAGCCTGCGCCTCGGCTTGTACGTGGCTGCGGTCTGATACTGCAACACACCCGGACACCACCTGTCCTCCTCTCCTTTATTCTGGGCTCCGGCGTGGCTGAAGATTCCCCCTTTTACTTCTTCTTAAACATAAAGTTATTGTTCCTTCCTTCTAGTATTATCATGGCTGCAGTCTATCCTTGTGCTCTTTCAACTGTACAGTATATTTATTAGTCATTCTTTCTGGTTTCCTCCTCTTCCTCTTCTTCTTCTTTTATATGACGAGCATGACTCCTACCTGTACTCTTATTACCAGTGGCTGTTTTTCTGCACGACTAAAAGGTTGCCTGTGTGAAATGAACAAACAGTATACCACGTGTCTCACAGAGAAAGAGCGACCAGTGGGTGTATTTAATTATCTGTTTTGTTTTGTTATTCAATGGAGGTTTTTTCCCCCTCTCTTTTCTCTTTTCTCTGGAGTGTAGTTGACCCCCAAACCGACGCCTCCGTGTGTTTGCCGGACCCCTCTGAGCCGCTCTGTGAGACAGTGAAAAAACCATGCAGCATGCTAAGATATTACTGTCGTTCCTAATCGATTCTGTGTACCGAACATCGCAAGTTAACCGCTGAAATTATGACAAATGGTTGAAATTCTAGTATCACGCTGTTTATGTAAATTTCCAGTTTCATCGTGGTGACTTGACTACAATTAACGCTGTAGATGGTATTTAATTGCATGATATTCCGAGTTAATA
This sequence comes from Lates japonicus, assembly GCA_033238685.1. NCBI lineage: Eukaryota > Metazoa > Chordata > Actinopteri > Centropomidae > Lates > Lates japonicus. The sequence continues at coordinate 2,923,037 of BRZM01000027.1, read as the reverse complement.
CATTGGTAAGTTGGGTGTTATCGTGCATTTTGTTGATTTTTCTCTTTTCGGACTGAACTGCTGGTGAGCTATAACCGATCGCCTCTATTTTCTGGGCTTTGTAAGTGCATAAACTATTTTTGTGTTCATATCATAGTATAGTATAAAACGAGGATGCCGGTGAGGATCGTGACAGAAAATGCCTTTTTTAAAGAAATTGTTCGGATCAGATTTTAAAAAACGGCTCTTTACTGTATCAGAGACAAAAACTCAGAGATCCTAATGAATCAGTTTTCTCTTTTAGAATCAAAAACAGACCTGACAGGCTTCACATCAGGGGGTTTGATTCTTAATTTAGATCATTTTCAGCAGCTTCTTACTTCACACTTTTAAAGGAGAGAGTGGAAGCGATGCTTTGTACTGTTTATTAAAAATGATAAAGGAGGAACTGGGATCATGGATGTGTTTGACCCAACACCAAAAGCAAAGCTGTTTGGATTAAAGTGTGAAAACCATGTATCTCTAAGAATTTTAATGAGTTTTTATCAACCCACAGAGGAATATTTAATCCTTAAAGCGACTATAATCAATAATTTCATAATAAAGTATCAAATGACAATCTGAAATCTGGTTGTGATAACCCTACAGAGAATTATCAGCTGACTCTGTGGCTCCGATTTCATTGCGTCGTTTTCGGCCACAGCAGGAAACTCTTTTCAGAATAAAAGCCACTGCATTATTTTACTGTACCACTGGTGGAAAACATTAAAAATCTAATTGTTTATTGGCTTAAAAATGGGGGAAAAAATCACTTACATTATGTGGAAAGTAAAATCCCAGAGAAAAACACTGACGTTTCCTCAGTGCCCTCAGTGGTCTGAACTTTAAGACCCCTGTGGTGTACATGAACCTGTCCTCAGGAGGGCGCCAACATCCAACAACAGAGGTTCAGTACACAAACATGATCAGTGGTGAGTTCAGGTGGTACAGACAGGTACAGGCCATCAGTTCATTCATTAAATCAGCATTTACAGTATTTTACTGTTGCTTTCGCTCAGTTTTTTTCAGTTTGTAAAATTGTTAATGTCATAACTCCTTATTTTGGCCTTAAAATCTCTCATAGGACACAAAATATAAGTATCAGAGCTGAGATTATGACAATAATCTGTTTATCATATTTTTATTGTTTTTTTAAGCTGTTGCTGGTTCCACCTTCTCAGATGTGAACATCAGCGACTTCTCTCTTTTATTTTGTTGTAAACTGAATATTTTGGGAGTTTTGACTGTTGTTCAGGTAAAAACAACAAATCTAAAACTCATCTCAGGCTCTAGGAATCTGTAAATTGGCTCTTTTTGTTATAATTTAATCTGGAGTCTGACTCTGCACCGCTGTAAATCCCCACTCATACAAGACAAAATTACAAAATGATGATGATCTTCACTGCATCAGTTTCCTTTTTCTGTTTATGTTTTCATTTGAGACATCTGAGATATTTATATAATTTAATTTTTAAAAAGTGCAATAAAATGTTAAACCACTGTGACAGACACTGAAGACATGACAGTTCAAAATAAAAGATGTATTAAGATGTTAAAATAAGGTGATATGTTTGCAAAAACATGTTTTGCATGCAGTGATGCAGAGATATGTTTAGTTATAATAATACAATAAACTTTATTCATATAGCGCCTTTCAAAACAAAGTCAAAAAGTGCAAAATTAAAACAACAGCGCTAATGTTAAATAAAATGTGGTGTATAACTGTGCAGAAAATTAAATATAAAAGTACATTTAAAAAAAGATACTGATAAATAGAACATGTTAGAACTGGAAAAATAAAACTTTAAATTGAAAAAAAAAAGGTTTTGATAAGTGAAAGAAAAACATTATAAGCAGTGAAATCTGTGCTGATAAAGCTAAAATCTCTGCATCAAGAGTTTTTACTTTACGTGATTATATTCAAACTACACAGGAACAAGGGCTAAACAGAATCTGAACCAGAAACACATATAAACAACTAACAGCATGTTCAGAGCTACAGATCATTAAAGGTGGTTTTTGTATTACAATTGAGCCAAAGCAGTGGTAAAATACTGGAGGTGTCCAGGCTGGTGCCTGTGCTGCAGTCGCATTAACAAACAGGAAGTGAGTGGATTGTTCTGATGATCAGTCACTCTGCAGGTCATGTTTGGTGGATTATTATTCACCAAATATTATTTATTATTATTTCTTTTTTTTTATCATTTGTGTCTCTGAAACTCCCACAGACGGCGTGAAGCCAAAACCAACAGTCCTCCCTCTGACAGTATCAGTAGTTTAATAGGATTATTGGTCACTTAGAGTCATTGTCCCCTTTGGCAACAAATCCATGTCCAGTAAATTAGTGTGTAACGTAACACTAATATAACAGAGCCTCAGTTCAGGTGAGTGATCAGGAGGTGAGTTCTTTTTAATTTATTTATTTGTTTATTTATTATACTGATGATGATGATGATGATTCCTCTGGTGTGCGTTCCAAGTCTTCTAAATATTAAAATGTGATCAGATGTAATCAGTGTGTGAACCAATAAACTGACAATGCAGAGAGCAGCTCACTCCTCTCTCTTATCTCCACTCACAGCCACAGAGCGCTGCTGTTTGTTTGTTTGTTTGTTTGTTTGTTTGTTTTGTTTGTGTTTAATCAGCGCAGTGATTTCATTGGTTGTTAAGCTGTGATCCAGTCACACTTCAATCTTATTTTACAAGCAGGGGAACAGTGATCAATAAAGGGAATCAGTAGAGGTTGATCACAGAAACAGTGGTGGAAATTAACAGTTAATTCACAAGCTACTAGTGCTTCTATTTTATGCTACTTTCTGCCTCCACTTCACCAGACTCCAGAGGCAAATGTTGTCCTTTTTACTTCACTACATTTATCTGACAGGCATAGATGCTTTAAAAACATATAAACATACAAATAGTTTGTTCTCTTTTTCACTTAAAATAAACCCCAAATCTTCACTCCAGCCTCATAGACATCAATGACTCTTCTAATATTCTACCTAAAAGCCAAGATTATTTTTGTGAATGTGTGCAACAGAACTTCACTTTGCTGTTGAAGCATTTTACAAAATTTACATTTAAGTATATTTTGTTTATAAGACCTCTGAAGACAGGGCTGGAGTATTTTTACATTGCTGGTTGTACTTTGACTAAAGGATCTGAGTACTTCTCCCTAGTACAGTGTGAGAACACTGTGTGGATGAGAAAACTGTTAACTTGTCCTTCACATAATCAGTGCCTGGACAAAGGTTTATGTTTATTACCATGAATGAAGTACATCTGGCACTAGACCAGATAATAAATACCTGCCGTAAAAGTACAACAGTTACTCTGTAGTTACAGGGCGTTTGACTCGGAGCCTGTTGGACTCATTTTTTAGAAGTAGTGGAAACAGTATCATTTTGAGGTACTTGTACTTTACCACAGTATTTCCTGAAGGATATAAGCTCCAGCTCTGCTGCTCAGAGATCCAGACTAACTGGTCTGACCAGTCAAATAGACTGTGACTGTGAATATGAGTGACCTCCTGTAGAGTATGTTAATGTCCTCTGTCTTTAGTATCACAAAGACTTCATTAGCATCACCAGTAAATGTGTGTTTCCAAAACACTAAATGGCAGTAACATCAACATGAGAATATCTGCCGCCAGGATACAGAGATACCGGAGCCTCTGTGGGAACAAATTTATCAAAATAAAACACATGAAACCCATCACTTCTTTGTTTCTCCACCTGAACCAACTAAATATTAAAATATTTTATACTTTATAGCAATAGTTTTACACTTAAGTAACCTGCTGACTGTGTAGGGTGCCCAGGCTTTTGCACATGCTATAATTATAGTTATTTTCTCCTATTTTCTAAAGTTAACTAAATAAAATGTAACAAGTCATATGGGCTCGTTTTCTAATGCAGGGGGTGTAGCGTATTGTAGAACTCTTCTCACCTCAAATCCCCAACAAACTCACCCAAACTTTTGCATAAGTTGTATAGAACTGTTTCAACTCTTAATATTGGACTTCTCTCCTTTTTAAAAGTGTATTTAAATATCTCAACTGTTAAAAGTGTCTATGCTCTTTCTCCTCTTTTTTGTATTTTGTGTACTTTGTGTAGGACAAGTGCTACATAGATAAAAGTTTTACTGTTGATTTTATATTATTCATTGTTCACACACGAGTTATAGCTACTTCATTGGAGGAGCCACACTTGTTGTTGACAACTACATTAACACTTTAAAAACGTTCCCCTGTTTAAAACACCATTAGGCTGTACTGTGATATGTTTTCAACGTGTTCTTAAAGCGCTGAATGTGAAAGAGGCGGTTAAACTGCATTGTCACCTTTTAAATGACATGTTGGACTTTTCTGTTTCATTACTGTTTTTCGTACTTTCACTGTTTTCTGTTGCAACCGGACTGTTTTGGTGCTGACGTCACCGCCGACGTGACGCAGATCAGCACTAGAGTGATTAGACAGTGCCCGAGGAGCGCGCGACTCGGCCCCACCGCAGTTGACTTCACACACACCGCATTCTGCTCGCGCTCAGGACAGGACAAGACAACACAGTGCTGAGTCTGCTCCTCATCCACAGTCCGGGAGGCTGACGGCGGAGAGAGGTCCGGGTCCTGATCACAAGTCTGCGGAAAAGGTAACGAACGTCCAGTCAGAGTTTTAGCCAAAGCGAGCAGCTGAGGAGAAAGACGTTTGACTTTTAACTGATCGAATGCTCGTCGCGCACGTGACGCTACAGTTTTAAACAGTTCCAGATGCGCTCGAGCGGGAATGCTTGGTGTTCGAGTGTGTTCGAACGTGTTACTGTTGTAGGGGACATACATCCGTTTAGACGCTGAAAACTCACCTCAAACTTTGGGACAAGTGGCCCCCTTCAACATCACATTTACGGTTCGGACTTGTACAAGGTTAAGGCATTGATTGTGGCCATGTCCGGATTCAACTCTTCCTAAAGGACAGAATAGGCATTTTGTTGCTGGGGCCCCAACTGACCCCCACCACGCATGGGGTTCATTGTTCATTAGTTGGTGATTTACCAGTCAACTCACAGAAAATGAATTGGCAACAATTTTTATAGTTGATTAAGTCAATATTAAAACAAAATGCCAGAATTCTGTGCTACCAACTTCTAAATGTGAATATTTGTTGTTATTTTCCCAACAGCATATCTCGTTTACAAAAGTACAGAAATCCTCACATTTGTAGCAGACCAAAGATGTATGGCAGTTTGCTTGAAAGTGACTGAAATAATTAATTAATCAAAATACTTACCAAATAATTTTCTGTTGACTGACTTGTCGATCAATTACGACTACTTGTTGCAAGTCTGTCTCTAAGAGTTAGTCTCCAGGGAATAAATACAGGTCAATCAAAATGCTCCTCTACAGTGATGGAAACTACTTGTATGTTTATGGGGGAGGCGTTGGTTCAAGGCGTGCAGAGCTGTAAGCTGTTCCCAGAGTTTATGGTTGGGGACCCCTTCAAGACATATAGTGGTTTAGCTATATTTAGGACGTTCAGTACTTTCTGTAGTGCAGTTTATCATCTGATCTGGATACTGTGAACTAAGATAAGTTACAGCACTGAAGGTATTTACCATTTATCATCACTGAAGAATAAGTCTGGTGATGTTGACTGTTTTCATGAAAAGACCAAAACCAACAATGAATTGATCCGACTAGCAAGTCACCATCCTGCTGCCCAGATACTCAGTAGAGCACTGAATGGATTAATCCACCTCTGAAAATAGTCAACGAAATCACTATTTCCTCCTGTTTGAGTAATGTTTGCAAAGAAGACAGTGCGCGGCTGTTTTGGGAAATAACAGAGTCTTTTTAAAGTGAAATGTTATTTGTGACCCAAAGATTTACATCTTTGGGTTGACTGACAGTGAAGAAATCAGACACTCTAACACATTGTTAGTTTGAATGCTTACTATTGGATTTGTTTACATGTAAAGATACAGCCTTATCCTTTGAGATTTGCTAATTTGTACCAGTGAGTATTTCTGATGGTCCCAGTATTACATAGCCTCAACAGGATCAGTGGACCCGTCAGCAGAGGATCAGGATCTGGACCCTGTCTCACCGTTCAGCCAGACAGGGCCGACAGCGGCAGCTGCTAGCAGGAGCCTGGAGGAACTCCTTGTCAGGACAGTGCTACCGTGCTTCTCTCGGGAAGGGAGGGTGAGGGCTGTGGCAGGCAGCCATGCACCGCTTAAGGACTACAGTTGCAAGGCTTGACCTTTATGGCTGCACAGACGGCCCAGAAGCCTATCACAGCCCAGGCGTTGGCGTCGAAGAGGAAAGCAGGGCGTTTCAGCCCATAAGGCGCTTGAGCGCATCTGTGGCGCTGAGCCGTTCTCAATGGCACCAGCTCCAGCTACGTGGAGGAGATGTACTATGTGCATGGCTGGAGAGTCAGGAATGTGCACAAGGTATTGTACATCCCCTATGTGGTGTCATATCACCTTTATTTATGGTTGAAATCTGAATTTGTTTTTCAGCAAATGTGCTCCCCTTTTCTCTGAGTTCACCTCACCTTCTTCCTGAAAGATGTAAATGAGTTCTCAGTGTTAACAGATGCCTGTCCAAGGTAAGGTTACACAAATAGACACTATCAATACTGTGCGTGTGTGTGTTTGCATGTGCATGTGTGAATAGAGGCACCACAGCGGCAGCGAGCAGTAGGTCAGGAGGTGCATGGCAAATAGCACAACAAGCCAAATACTACGCTAACACTGTGAGCGTTCTGTCATCAAAATACAGTGCATCAGTTGTTTTGATCAACTAATGGATTAATTATTTAATTGTTTGACTAACTGTAGTGAACTTTGTGTAGTGTGGGATAGCGTTTCTCATTGGATTTTCATGTGTCCTGTTAACAGCTAGAGCTGACAGTGTGTTTTAGTTTGCAGAGGATCAGTGGCAGATCCAGGTTACCAGTTACAAGAAGTTTGTTCTAAATATGGAAAGTGTCCATTAATAAACTGTTCTAATACTGTGGCAACAAGATTTCTAGCACAAAGTTACTACTCATAAATGTGCCGCCAGCCTGAAGATGATTTAAATTACTGACTCCATTTCCAGCTTAATACTTGGTGTTCGTCAGAAATGACCTAGTACGTGTATCAGTCAAAACAACACTGAATGGCTCGCTGAATTAGCCTCATAATTAAGACCAACGCGACAAATCTCTAAATTACTAGAAAGGCTGAGTAAAGCAGGTCACCTAGCTATCAGAACTTTAAACTTTGCTCTTGGTCAGCCAAGTAGAACGAGCTCAGATTTATAATCAATAAGCTGATAAACATTAGTAAGTGGATTAACCTGGAGCCCTTAAACACAGCGTTCACAGTGGAAGAGGTGTCTGAACACATTAAAATTAAAACTGTTGTCCAGTTTAAGGCGTCTATCTTAAAGATTTCACCAAGAAAAACTGCTTTTGTAGCAGGCGTCCTCACGGTGTTGTTTGCTAGTAATGAGTTTTGTGCCGCCCTTTATTGTCCTTACCTGTAACAGTGTCGTAGTAAAGATGTTATGTCACATCCTACTGTAAGCTGATGGTCCAACAGAGGGCGGATGTAAAGGGCTGTATTTATGCTGTGACAGCACTGATCTTAAAAGCCTCTCACAGCAATAAGCCAGTTACTCTCCTCTGTGGTTGAAACTTAGAGAAACTTGAGTATGAATGTTTTAACCCGCCAGCAACAAGCTCTAGAGATAGCAGTGTCGTTCTGTTGGTCAGTCCCCTTTGAAATATCTCCAACTATTGGGTGGATTTCAGTGAAACTTGGGACACATTCATGATCCCCAGAGGAATGAACCCTAGTGATTTTAGTGATTCTCTGACTTTATAAAATATCAATAAACAGTGAAAAAGTGATGCCCTCAAATGTCTTGTTTTTGCCCATCGTCTGAGAAGCGAGAGCCATCACACATTTAGCATTTCTGTAGAAATTTAATTTAATAATTCATTTAATTACAAAATAATTCAATTGAAAATAGTTGCTTAATAATTTTTTGTTGTCAATCAGCCAATTGATTTGTCGACCAATGACTGCAGTTCTGCTTTTGTTTATGAAAAAATACCTGCAAAATAGATGACTTTCGTAGCTGTCCTCCATCTTTAATTTAAAATGTTACAATGCTAACAGGCTAAACTAAGACTTTGATCGCCAAGTAACATTATACCTGCATTGTTAGTACTGTGTGCTGTTAGCATGGGTAATTAACAAAACAGTGGAGCTGAGATTAATTGATTAGCCGATCAACAGTAATCACAACTATTACTATTATTATTGATTCATCGTTTAAGTAGTTTTTCAACCAAAAACCAAAGCGCTCCACTGGTCCCTACTTCTCTAATGTGAGGATTTTCTGTGGATTATTTCATTGTAAACTGAAAATCTTTGGGTTTCAGACTGTTGGTTTTGGTCAGTCAAACGAGACATTTGAAGATGACACGTTGAACTCTGAGGAAATAATAATTGGGATGAACTGAGGAAATAATTGGCATAGTAATTAACTTATTTAACTCAAATCCCCTTGTACAGCCTCACAGAGCTGCCGGCGACTTCAGTCTTAGTCTTGTTAATATGCGCCGTATTTGTTAGTACATTTCCTGTTGTGCACATTTAAGTGAATTAACATCTGACCTGGTTGACCAGGATTACTTTGCTTGAGGCTGAGAGGACATGCTGAAGGTATTACTTCTTAAAACATGTTGAGTAACTTGTCTTCTCTCCTCTCTCCCTGCAGTCCTGGGATATATTTTTCCGTGACGCTAACGCAGGAGCTCCGCCTGGTGCAGCCTACCAGAGCCCTCCACCCTTCTCTGGGACTTCTCAGGGACTGGCCAGTGTCCAGGCACTGGTGAGGGCTCAGCCCAACGACTGGAGAAGCTGGTGGAGGATCATTTAACGGTGCAGTCACTCATACGAGCATACCAGGTAAACCACAAACACATGTAGAAAAAGCCCGTTCTCCTGATATCTTACAGTTAAATGATGAGGAAGAACAAACAACAGACTGACAGTACATGGTCTTCTCAGTTTACTGGAGGTAAAAATGGATTTTACAAACCTCATCACTCTACATAATGACTCAAATTGAGGCTGCAGTTGTTATAAAAGACAATATTATACCAGTACTCTTTCAGGTTAGAGATGCACCAGCTGGTGTTTTCAACCTGTTTGTGTTTACAGGAAGTGATTCTGGTTTGGGTTATCGCACAAATATTCAGCTATATCCATTAAAGGATGAGGCCTTTAGATAATAAAATCAGAGTTATGTGTTGTGAAGATCTTTTTGTTTAACCGAAACATACTATATATCACTACCAGACTCCATTGACAAAAACAGGAATTTTACCGAGCAGAACTCAGGAGCTGCTGGAATACCTGGAACAGTTTGTTTGTGTTATTGTTGTGTGGATTTTTTCATGTAAAGCATTTAAATAATTCTTCCACCACTGAAAGTTACACAGTAACACAAACACACTAACAAATGGAGGCAGTGGTATTCCAGCAGCTCCTGGTAAAATTCCTGTTTTTGTCAATTGAGTCTGGTAGTGATGTATAGAGATGTTTCTGGTTAAACTAAAAGAATCTTACTCTTTAATAAAAAGCTCTGTCTCTGTAGGAATCCTATCCATGATAAATGTAGTGGAGTAGAAAGTAGAAATGTTCAGTAAAAGTACAAGTAGCTCTAAACCAAACCCGAGTCAATGTCCAAGTACAAATCTGTTTAATGAACTGACCCCGGCCTGTTAAATGGACATTGGCCTCCAGACAGCAGAACAGAGCAGTCTCTAATCCAACAGTGCTTCCTCTCTGGCAGCTTATTTTAACCTTTGACCCACATCAGGTCTAGATCTCTCACATACATGGAACCGTTAGGAAACCTACAGGAAGTGGTCAGCAATTTTAGAAAGCGGACAGAGCCAGACCACAAAGCACCCCCGAACTGTAATGGCCCATGTTCCGATGCGAGGGCATCACATACGTGAAGCTGGACCCGCTGGACATCAGCTGTGTGGACTTTGTGATGCCCGATGTACCGTCTCGGTTTCAAACGTTGGTGAGAAAAATAATATAACTTACTAATGTTTTCCTTCCTGTTTTCTTCCTCTGTTTTTGGATCCATTTGTCCTTATGTTCTCTGGTTGTCCCACCTCCCATCCTCCTCTTCGTTGGTGTCCTTCCCTTTTATTTCCTCTGTCCATGTACCACACCCACTCCATCCTTATCTTGTTGATCTCCCTCGCTGTCCTCCCACCTTCTTTGTTTACCTTTACCCCTTGCATGGATTAAGCTGTGATCCGGGGTCACTGCATTATTTCGGCTGGACCTCTGGGCATCATGGCTGCTGACCTGAAGCCAATTGATTCCGAGGCCAAAGCTAGACCTTCTTTATGATACCAAGATGTATGTTTTCTTTTTCTTTCTCTGTTAATATTGGTATCTACTGATTTAACCTGTACCTCAGTGTCATCTGATACTGCCATTTTGTGTAATAACTGTGGAAAGAATTATTAAAAGCTTCAGTTATTCTTCCTGGAAAACTACAGATGCACATCTGTTGTCTTACTGTACTCTATAGTCCGGTTGGACGACGTGTGTGTGTGTGACAGGGTCTTTGCAGCAGTTAACACAGCTTTCTTCTCTTCAGAAATGAACGAAAAGAACAAAATACAGATGTTCAGGTGCACAGTGGAACTGAAGCAACTTATCGAGCTGAAACTATTCAAATTAAGAAACAAATATACCCAAAATTCTTTCAAACAGCCTCTGAAGGCGTGACAATTGCTGCTTTTCCAAATATTACACTTTGTAATGTCGACTATGTGTTTTGGGTTTGGCTTGTTGGACCCATGAAAAGAAATCTGAAGGCATTTACAGTATACTCACGGGGAATTTTAATGAATATTTGTCACTATTTTCTGATATTTATGGATTAAAACAATTGAAATTAAACATTCAAAAACAGTTAAGAATCCTCTAATTATGGTCAACCCTCAAAATATTGCTGACAGAGACACAAAAAGTGTTTGATTGTGGGTTTTACATTCATGTTTTTGTGTATTTGTGTCATCATGAGCAGTTTGACCTTTTCTTTATAGACTTTAGAGATGAATGTCATTCCCAGGAGTGGTTTGTAGATGATTTACTAACATTAATCACTTATTAGAAGAGTATGTCATTAATAGCTCGTGGGTTTTGACTTTCTAAGAAGCTGAAGGATTTTTCACAACCTGGCAGCCAACAAGTTGTTTTATTGACCTTTACTACTCATCTAGGTATTAAATCCTCTGTATGTTTACTCACTAATAAAACCATTAGGTCCAACATATAATGAGCCTTAGACATGGAATTTATGTATATTTCTTTATTTAACCAGTTTTAATAAATACATTTAGTCTCCTGTATCCTGTTGTTCTTATCCTTTATACTGTGTGGTGAGTTATGGTTTCTGAGAGAAAACAGATAAGAAAGGACGCCTTATGGTTGTTGGCTGTAGATAGGCGGTGGAGCACACTAGCAGTTTACAACTGTCCAAACAGGCCTTAACTCGGCCACAGGCTCAGAGTCTCTCGTTCATTTAATCATATCTTAATGTATCTCACCAGATTGTTATTCATTAATCTAGTGTTGTTGTAAGTAATAAGTCCTGTTTGGTCTTGAACACGTTGATATCCTTTGTACTGTGAAGTAAGTTAAAAGTTTCTGAGGAGATAAGATAGCAAGCTTTATAATATAACACAGCTTTTTATACCATCAGGTGGAACATTTGGGAAATAGAATAGGTGTAATTATTATGCTCTTCTAATTGACTGGCTCTGATGTGTGGACACGTGGAGGAGCGTGGTAACTAAACATGGACTGTCAGTTTCTGGCCCAAGTGTAAAGTTCAAAACAAATAAGTACATGTGTGTGTGTTGCTGGTGTGTGTGTGATGCATGCCTGCAGCAAACTGTCATTATGCTAATAAATTTCGGGCCTCGAGTTCAAAAGGATTATTATGAGCGCAATAGGACGTTTCCACAGCTAATGGCTATTGTTGGTTTTCATGTTCTGCTGTGTCCCAGTGTCAGTGGGGAGGGTGGGGGTCACAGGGGGTCAAACAATAGGTCGGTGTTGGTGGGTCCCAAATCAGCCTGAGAGAATATGTGAAGCTGTGTGCGATACTTGACCTGTGGTTTGTGTGTTTGTGTTTGTGTCTCTCCATCCTCAGAGCTCTCTCATTATAAAGAAGAGCGTCTGTGTGATCTGACCCTCCGAAGGTAGGACGAACTCGAACCTCAGCCCGGCTCGCTGCTCTTTTTCGCGGGATACTGCTGATATTAAAAAGCTTTAACAGGCTACTTCCAGTTTGTGTGGTGTTCCTGGTACAGGACGATTTCGACAGTCTCCTCTGGTTTCTCATTAACTCGATAGTTGGAGTGGGCCCTGGTGTCCTCTTTGAGGTCAGTTCATGTCTTCTTGGGAAACCATCATTGCTGACAGAGTTTATTCCATGTCAGTGCCACTGTCGATAAAACACACCATTTACAAAGGGGTTATAATCTGTAATTAATGCGTTTATTAATGTTTTATATATATAATGCTTTATAGATGCTAGATGACATTTCACCACCTCATCTTCCCATAAAAGAGCCCCAGAACATCTGGACCAAAATCATTTGTAAACCAATATTAACATTTACAACAGTTGGGCAGTAAGAGACCTGTGATTTATATGTGCGTTTATGATTGCATGAAGCCTGATGACTTACTGTAAGAGTGTCAGGCTCTTTATTCAAACAGTTGAATGAAACGTTGGCGCCATTGTGTCATTGTTGTGTAGGAGAACTGTATTCTCCCTACATTTGTATTATGTTAGGATTATGTTAAGAACACCATAATACATCATATTTAAGAGTAAGATCCTTTTTTGTTTAACCAGAAACATCGCTTTATTTTGCTGCAAGACTCCATTGACAAAAACAGTAATTTTACCTTGCAGGACACAGGAGCTACTGGAATACCACTGCTGTGATTTGGCTAGTTAGTTTGTGTTACTGTGTGACTTTCAGTGGTGGAAGAAGTATTCAGATCCTTTACATAAGTCAAAGTACCACACAGTAACACAAACAAACTATCAGCAATATTCTAGCAGCTCCTGTGTTCTGCTCAGTAAAATTCCTGTTTTTGTCAATGGAGTCTGGTAGTGACATATAGAGATGTTTCTGGTTAGACTAAAATGATCTTCCTCTTTAATAAAAAGCTCTGTCTCTGTAGGAATCCTATCATAATGTTGTCAGACACTTAGAATAACAATCTGAACCTGTCAGAGGTGTCATGCTGGAGGAGGGTTGTCCACAACCTGGCAACCCCAAAGTTGTCCTCATCCATTATGAGAGTTAGTACAGACCTATAAAGCATAAGAAAATGGTTTATTAGCCATTAATAAAGCCATTAATTACAGCTTAAACCCTTTATAAATGGTGTGTGTGGTAGCTGTAGGTGACCTGCAGGGTGTGTGTGTGTTTGCTGGCTCCCGTTAACCTTTGCTCAGCAGCCGATGGTTTCAAACAGGACTCATCCAGGCTTATCTGTGCCCGCTTCATTAAAACGTTACTGTGATTAGATTGCACAGCGCTGGATCATTCAGCCTCTTCTCTTTGAAGCATCGTGGAAAAAAACAAGTTCTGTGTTTTTTAAGTGTGGGGCGGTTCAGGCAGCGGGAAGGAAAGTCTAAAGATCTCTTATGTAACTGAGGGAGAGAGCTGACTCGGGTGTATTGGATTGAACCCCTCTCTCCGTCCTTAGCACAGCACCCTGCACTAATTTGCTGACGGAGATGTCCAAACACAGACGTAGATACAACCCTGCTCCATATTGTCTTATCTGTGTTTGGTACAGCCAGGACATCACATGCTTTAGATAAACACAAGCTACCCCATAATGTCTCAGCCAGCTCCTCCTCAAGATACAGAGACACTGTTTAACCAGCAGATCTAACCCATCAGTCGTCCTCTCTCTGTGTCTTCTCTAATACACTGCTGAGCTTTATCATAAAGGGAAATCTACTACGTTTAAGAATTCCTGGTGTTAGCAAAGACCAGTCTGTTTGTTAATTAATTGATTAATCAGTTACTGTTGTAATTCAGTTTTTATAGTAACAACATTAATTTTACTTTTTCACTTTTCTCTAACGTTTTATAGAGCAAGTGAATAATTGTTTAATTGATCAAACAATCAGCAGATTAGACGATAATGACAATAATTGTTAGTTGTAGCCCTACACTCAGATTATGTTATGGTTATGTTCACAAATTTTATAGGGCGTCTTATCTCAAAAAAGAAGGAGAAAAACAACATATATGGCATGAAACTTTGGGAAGCACTTTATTTTGCAGGTTTGTAATTTCTTCATTGTCTCAGAAAGGAGAAATGTAATTTGTGACTAATTGTAGGGAGAAAATAAAAGCACCACAAACCTTATGAGTGCAAATGTGCAATGACCAAATAATAAATAACACAAAAGTTCACAGAAAGTGTTTAAAGTGCACGCTTTTGGTTACTCAGCTTTATTAGCTAGTAAACAGCAGATTAGATGAACATGTAAAAATGTTATGACATTGCTTATATGAAAGTATATAAAGACCTAAGTCTAAAATAATATTAGTTCAAATGGAGCAGATTGTGTGAGGAAATGACTACTTATAAATGTACTGTACCTGTAGTTCCAATGTCAAAAAAAATTATTAAGAAATTATAGACCCATGAACTAAAGCACTCCCATTCTTTACACTAATTTACAGTCATGGTGTGACGTATAAATAGAAATGTAACGCTGCACAATAAAGGATAAGACCTCTGTTGTGGGTTAAAACCGTGCAGGCAAGTTTTAAAGGAGGACACAGGACTTGTCTAATCTCGTTTAGCAGGTTAGTCAGGAGCCTGAGGGTCCGGGTAAAGAAAGCTCAGCCACTTTAAGATTAAAATCAGTTCGGTTTTCACTCTGCAGTGCCCACAGGAGAGTTTTAGTCCCATGAGAAATTAACAGATATAAATAGAGATAAAATTAAATCACAAAATGTTCCATTAAGGTGTGTTTGACCGAGTTTATACATAAAGGTCCTCTTACTCTTGATGAGGAGTGCCACTCACTCGGTGACAGCATGGTCATTACCAGGCAGGGAGGCAAGGTGCATTATGGGAAATGTACTATCCTGCAATTTCAGAACTCAAAACAATGCTAGGGCCATAGTAGTTTTAAAAAAGGAAAGAAAAGAAAGAAATGACAGTACTGGCAAAGGTAATATTCAGAGGAAAAAACTCATGTCCGAGATTAAAATTGTGAATTACAAAAAACCTCAGATATTCTCAGAGATTAATCTCATAAATTTACAAGAAAAAAAGTTTTTAATTGCTCAGCAATGTGTGTGTTTACCGGTATGTGTGAGATTTTTTATTTATTAATAAAAAAATTATTTATTAAATAAAATGTCTTAAGGTTTTGGACTGCTTTTATCAGACTGAATTATGAATCAAGTAATCAAGAAAATACGTGATATGAAAATAATCGTTAATTGCAGCCCTATTTCCTTTAATCTTATCAATAAAATGAAGAAGATTGAAGTTCAGGTCTGCGATAAATTATGTTTCTGCTCCTGTCAGCGGTCTGTCTGCTGTGTTTTGGACTAAATGTAATTGCCAGATTAGACAGCTGCACAGGAAGCTAAAACAGGGACGATGAAAATAAGCACAGGGATCACAAATTCCAGGAAGTCTTAAATTCGGTGGTGTTTCCCCAACGCAACCTTTATCGTTCTTCTTTCTTGGTAATGATTATATGTCGGTGTCATGTTCTCATGTTTTTCTGTTCTGCTCTCGTTCTCCTCCCCTGTTTTGCCTGCCTGTACTTGTCTCGTGTCTTTTTTTCATCATATCAACGTGTTTGCACCAGGTTTTTACGGGCTGGCTGAATCCGACCTGGACAAGGTGTTCCGGCTTCCCACCACCACCTTCATCGGTGGCAATGAGAGCTCTTTGCCTCTCAGGGAAATCATACGCCGCCTTGAGGTACAGTACTTTTAAATGTGCTAGTAGTGTAAAACCAAACTTTCATGGAGTAATGCAGCTCACTGTGCTTCACAAAACTGGATTAAAAACAATGTTGGGCAGGAAACAATTAATACTAAAGCAGAGTGTGTATTTCCGCCAAAATCTGGCAATGTTAAGAACAGTTCCTGAATCCGCCCCCTTAAGTAGATCCGCACCTAACTTTAATGAGTTCGGACCTGGTTCATGCATCATCCCTCCACCAAGTTTGGTGCAAATCCCTTCAGTACTTTCTGTGTAGTCCTGCTGACAAACAAACCAACCAACAGACATATAATAAGAACGAAGACAATATAACAAATAGGAAAAAATTATACAATTAAAAACTTAACAGCTGATAAAGTTAAAAAATCAAATGTAAAATCTAGTTGATACATGATAATTCCAGTAAGAGCAAAAGCAAAAAACCCTTTTAAAACTTTGTTTTAAGAATAAATTTAAAGTTAATACATACTTCATGTAACAGACACAACACCTGAGCTTAGACTCTTTACTTTCTGTTCGGCCACTCGAACATCTGTACAAACCGACCCTTCCCTCTCTTTTCCAGATGGCCTACTGTCAACATATCGGAGTCGAGTTTATGTTCATTAATGACGTTGAGCAGTGCCAATGGATCAGGCAGAAGTTTGAGACTCCAGGAATCATGCAGTTCAGTCTGGAGGAGAAGAGGACTCTGTTGGCCAGGATGATAAGATCCACCAGGTCTGTTGGTGTACCTTCACATTCCTCAGCACACCTTAGTCATTAACTGGAAAGGCATGCAGTACAGCTGGAGGGCACTCTGTTTTTTTGTGAGTTGGAGGGGTTGAGTGGGGTTTAGATGTTCTGAGCCACAGTTTAAAGCAGCAGCACCACCACCTGTCCACAGGTTTGAGGAGTTTCTCCAGAGGAAGTGGTCGTCTGAGAAACGCTTCGGTCTGGAAGGTTGTGAATCGCTCATCCCAGCCCTCAAGACCATCATCGACAAGTCCAGTCAGAGCGGAGTGGAGAGCGTGATCATGGGCATGCCTCACAGGTACACAGAGTTCATACATTTATTCATCTTTTATGATACTCTAAAATACCTGACTGTTCCTGTTGCTTTCTCTTCAGAGGTCGGCTGAATGTGCTTGCTAATGTGATCCGGAAGGAACTGGAGCAGATCTTCTGCCAGTTTGACTCCAAACTAGAAGCTGCAGATGAGGTTTGAACATTACCTGCAGACATTAGCAATTTTTATTAAAGTGTTTTCTTGTTTCTTGTTATCAATCAATAATTTTATGCCTTTGTGGCCAGAAACATGTTTTCAGCTTGTCCGTCAGTACCATTCTCCTGAACGTGGTATCTCAGGAACGTTTTTGAGGGAGTTTTGTCAAATTTTCCTCAAACGTTAACTTGAACTCAAAGATGAACTGATTAGATTTTGGTGGTCAAAGGTCAATGGTTGCAGTCACCTTTTTGCTAGAATTCACACACTAATTAACTACAACTGGACTGGTGGGTAAAATATGCGTAGCGATTTCCCAGACGCAAAAGCTTTGAAAGGATACTTCATGTTAGGAATTACTCTTGTTTGCTTCCTTGAATGACAGGATCGATTCTAGTTTTATGTCTGTATGCTACATATGAAGCTACAGCCTGGAAATGTTTACCTTAGCATAAAGACCTTACATCTCATCTGTTCAGAAAAACAAAGTGAAGGAAACCACTGCAAAGACATTGTTCTTGTATTTTTTAACGTTAAGTTCACAGGTGCTTATCTCAGAATATTCTAGCTCTGTTGTGTAAGTCTTAATTTATTTTTTGCTCTCAGGGTTCTGGTGATGTGAAATATCATTTGGGGATGTATCACAAAAGGATGAACCGGGTCAGCGACCGCCTCATCACGTTGTCACTCATGGCGAACCCGTCCCACCTTGAAGCAGTGGACCCAGTGGTGCAGGGAAAAACCAAGGCTGAGCAGTTTTACTGTGGGGACACTGAGGGCAAGAGGGTAATCAGATTACATACAACATATTATATGGTCAAATCACCTGTGGTTGTTTCCCAAACATGTTTTAACCTGATAAATCGTTTTGCAGGTGATGTCTATTCTGCTTCACGGCGATGCTGCGTTTGCAGGCCAGGGCATCGTGTACGAGACGTTCCACCTGTCTGACCTGCCGTCCTACACCACCCACGGCACCATACATGTGGTGGTCAACAACCAGGTAAACACTCATTACAATCCTGTTTGTGAACTCTGCTGGTTTGATGTTGATTTGGTTAGAATTGGTGCAGTAATCACTGAACATTAATCCTCTCACCCCCACAGATTGGCTTCACGACAGATCCCAGGATGGCTCGATCATCTCCTTACCCTACAGACGTGGCTCGGGTCGTAAATGCTCCCATCTTTCACGTCAATGCAGATGACCCAGAGGCTGTGATGTATGTGTGTAACGTGGCAGCTGAGTGGAGGAACACCTTCCATAAAGATGTGGTCGTAGACCTGGTAAGATTGTAGAAAACACTCTGTGAATAAACGTCCTAAGTTCCTAGGCTCCTATTTTCCCAGGGTTCTATGTTGCCAGGGTCCCAAGTTCCCAAGTTCCCATGGTCCTAAGGTCCCAGGCTCCTATATTCCCAGGGCTCAGTGTTGCCAGGGTCCTAAGTGCCTAAGGTTCTAAGTTCCCAGGGACCCATGTTCCCAGGGTCCTAAGTCCCAGGGTCTTAAATTCCCATGGTCCTATGTTCCGCAGTTTAACACTCTGTTAACAAATATTAATCCTTCCATTTTGTTCAGGTCAAATCAGACAGTGATTACAGAGTTTAGGAACATAGGACCCTTTGTTATGTTCGCATTATCTGCCATATAAATTTGGGGAACAAAGGACCTTGGGAACTTAGGACCCAAGGAACATGGGAACAACTCCGCCCCTTTCAAATTACAATTATCTGATCCATTAACAATGTGCAGATATGGATTAATGCACCAGATGTTAATGTGGCAGGTGCAGCCTCCTGGATGAGTCGCAGAAACTTACGAAGAGTGTTTAAAAGGCCTGACGGGTCTGTTGCCATGTGTTTACAGTGAATCACCAGAAAACTTTTTACCTCTTCATTTCCAGGTATGTTACAGACGTAACGGCCATAATGAGATGGACGAGCCGATGTTCACCCAGCCGCTGATGTACAAACAGATCAAGAAGCAGAAATGCGTCCTGCAGAAGTTTGCTGAGAAAGTCATTGCTGAGGGAGTCATCACGATGCAAGAGTACGAGGTAAACCAACCCGCTCTGCTGGAGATATCAAATATACAAATTATAAATCAGTTGACCTAGAAGTAATTGTTGGTGTCTACATTCACCTTGAGATCTGCTCAATCTGAGGATGCTCTTTCCACACAGAGGCAGAGTTTTACACTGAAGGAAAAAAGTGTCATTGATTCTGCAGAACGAGTGAGGAAAAGCACAGGTTTCACTGTCAGTGAGTAGAAGTCTGTCACTGACAGACAACTCGGCTCTTTGTGACATAATGAAGCATCTCAGCAACCTGAATGCTCAGCTGCAAGGAGAGAAACTGAGGATGTAAAAGTCTGACACAAGCAAACTGTGCAAACTAGGGTGCTTTTTAGAGAGATCAGACCAAGAAATCCTAGCAGAGGTAGTCACAGAGCCAACTCTTCATCTCTGTAAACTGTTAGTAGTGTTGCAGTACGTATAAAAACCCTGAGTGTATCAGCTCTAATCGCTTACGGCCATACCACCCTGAACACGCCCGATCTCGTCTGATCTCGGAAGCTAAGCAGGGTCGGGCCTGGTCAGTACTTGGATGGGAGACCGCCTGGGAATACCAGGTGCTGTAAGCTTTTAATCCCCATCTGTCACCAGCAGAGGGCGCTGCTGCTGCTGCTGAGAAGTTGTTTCTTCATACTTTGGCCTGCTGAACATCAGCATGTTAGCATGTTGACATTTAGCATTAAGTTCAGGTGCAGCCTCACAGAGCTGCTAGCTCGGCTGGAGACTCTTGTTCTTACTGACATGCTCAACTTATATCCGTCTCTCTCAGGAGGAAGTAGCAAGATACGACAAAATCTGTGAGGAGGCCTACGCTCGCTCCAAAGACGAGAAGATCCTTCACATCAAACACTGGCTGGACTCACCCTGGCCTGGTACAAGCCTTGTTTTCTTACTTCTACTTATTACAGCTGAAATCATGAGTCAACTAAACGATTCCTTCATCAACAGAAAACTTCTGTTTTGATTTGATTTGTTTTGATTAAACAAACTGTTATTAAACTGTTGGTCAAATAAAATAAGACATTAATCTTGTGACTGTGACAAATTATAACAGGAATTATTCACGATCTTCCACTGAATGATTCATCAATACTGATAATACAAACAGTCGTTAGGTGCGGCTGTAATGTTCGTCACAGTCTGGATTTTTCTTGCGTTGAGCTCTGATGTTTCTGTCTTTGTTTTTGTTTGTATGTTCAGGTTTTTTCACCCTGGAGGGTCAGCCTAAAAGTATGAACTGCCCTTCGACTGGCATCAGCGAAGAGGAGCTCGGCTACATCGGAAACATCGCCGCCTCTGTTCCTGTTGAAGATTTCACCATACATGGAGGTGCTCTCCTCCCTCCACCTAAATATCCTCTGAGCTCGCTGTTCAGACTCTTTTAAATCTGCCTGTGCGTTCATGTTGTAGGTTTGAGTCGGATCCTAAAGGGTCGCGGCAACATGGTGAATCAGCGGGTGTGCGACTGGGCTCTCGGGGAGTATATGGCCTTTGGTTCTCTGCTCAAAGAAGGGATCCATGTGCGTCTCAGTGGACAGGACGTGGAGAGAGGCACATTCAGGTACAACACATACACAAAACAAGTGGAATTCACTTAAACCTGATCGACCACACAGTAATCCTTTCACATCTTCTCTCTGGTTTGCTTCACAGCCACCGACACCACGTTCTCCACGACCAGAACGTGGATAAGAGGATCTGCATCCCCATGAACTACATCTCCCCTGACCAGGCTCCGTACACTGTCTGCAACAGCTCTCTGTCTGAATATGGAGTTCTAGGTCAGTGATCCTACGTTTCAACCATCATTTATGACTCAGCTGTCGTCAGAACCAGACGCTCTCTGAACCTGTTTGTCTCCTCTTCGTGTGCAGGTTTTGAATTAGGCTTTGCCATGGCCAGTCCCAACGCACTGGTCCTGTGGGAGGCCCAGTTCGGAGACTTCCACAACACGGCTCAGTGCATCATCGACCAGTTCATCAGCTCGGGCCAGGCCAAGTGGGTCAGACAGAACGGCATCGTGCTGCTGCTTCCTCACGGCATGGAGGGAATGGTAGGAAGCTGATCCGCCTCATTCTGCATTCATCTCCAACCAAATTATCACAAGACCCTCTGATAAAAATGTCAGTTCCTGATTGGTTTTCTGTTTTCCTCAGGGTCCAGAGCACTCATCGGCCCGTCCTGAAAGGTTTCTCCAGATGTGCAACGATGACCCAGATGTTTTCCCTGTAAGTTTGTGTCAGAAAATGTGATGAACAGATGATGCACTCTGAGCAGAAGCAGCGTGGACATTTTTCTCCTGTCTCAATTTACGACGTCACGCTTCATAACCTCTGAACATGGTGATTCTTGTCATGTCAGTCTGAATAGAAGCTGTTTACAGGAGTTTCAGATTAGTTAGGATTAGGATTTAAGTAAACAGTCAAAATATTCTCTGAGGTTTTTTATCTTTTGTCAGAAGGTGAACTTGTAAGAAAACAAACTGTCTGAATCAGTAGTTTTCAAGCTTGTCTTCTCTGTAAACTGTCTGTTAGTAGTGTTGCAGTACGTATAAAAAGCCTGAGTGTATCAGCTCTAACCGCTTACGGCCATACCACCCTGAACACGCCCGATCTCGTCTGATCTCGGAAGCTAAGCAGGGTCGGGCCTGGTCAGTACTTGGATGGGAGACCGCCTGGGAATACCAGGTGCTGTAAGCTTTTAATCCCCATCTTTCACCAGCAGAGGGCGCTGCTGCTGCTGCTGCTGAGACAGGACTAAAAACACTCTGCTGTGTTATTTTGCAGCCTGTGTCAGTGATCACATATGAGCTGCTGGGAAGTCGTTTCTTCATACTTTGGTTTATGTTGTGAGGACTGACTCCTGAGGGCAGCCGCAGGAGCAATTCATCAAAATAAACGTTGATAAATCCATATAGAAATCATAGAAAGAAGGTGTTTCATATAACTGCAGAACTTGCCTGATAATCATCACATTTTTAAGTTTCCTTCAGTATAAAATGAAACCAGTGAAAGTTGTCTGCACGTCAGTTGGTACACTGCAAACAGGAAGTGCTAATAGCTAATTCTGCAACTTTTAGTGGCACTGAATGTAAACAAATATAGGCTGAAAAGGATGAAGATGTAGCCCACAGCTACTGTAACTCACTGAATCCTCCCTCTTCCATCCTCTTTGTCAGAAACTGTCGGAGGACTTTGCGGTGCGTCAGCTCTACGACTGTAACTGGATCGTTGTCAACTGCTCGACTCCTGCAAACTACTTCCATGTCCTCCGCAGACAGATCCTGCAGCCGTTCAGGAAGCCTGTGAGTGACGTTCGCCGTGAACTGTGACTCAACACACACACATGAGATAACATGATTCAAGTCACTGAACGTGTTCTCTGCTCTGTCTTTATCTCTCTAACTCCAGCTGATTGTGTTTACACCCAAGTCGTTGTTGCGCCACCCTGAGGCCAAGTCCAGCTTTGACGACATGCTGCCAGGTGAGAGACGACATCAAAGATACAAAGAGGAAATAAACTGTAGTTTCTCTCTGTTATTTACAGGTTGTGTGTGTGTGTTTTCCATCCTCCAGGCTCACACTTCAAACGAATCATCCCAGATGACGGAGCTGCAGCCTCCAGCCCAGAAAAGGTGAAGAGAATCATTTTCTGCACCGGGAAGATCTACTACGAACTGACCCGGGAACGCAAGAACAGAGGCATGGACGAGGCTGTAGCTGTAGTCCGCATCGAACAGGTACCATCAGAGTCTTATTAAGGCTCATTCACTCAAACCCAGTGATCTGGCGCCATCGTTGTTTCATATATGTAGCTGTAGTAGGGTTTAGTAAAATGAAGTGTAACAACAACTGTTTCATTTTGTGTGATGAGAAAATGTTGCAGCCACTCACCTGAGCTCGTTTCTCTTCCTCAGCTCTCACCGTTCCCCTTCGACCTGGTGAAAGCAGAAACCGATCAATACCTGAACGCTGATCTGGTTTGGTGTCAGGAGGAGCACAAGAACCAGGGCTACTACGACTACGTCAAGCCGCGCATTCGCACCACCATCAGGCGCACCCGCCCCGTCCGGTACGCTCTCTTTAACTTGGTACAAAGGGAGGCTCTGCTGTGAGTGTGTGCATGCTCACCTGTGTGTGTGTGTGTGTGTGTGTGTTTGTAGGTACGCTGGTCGTGATCCTGCAGCAGCTCCGGCCACCGGGAACAAACAGACTCACCTGATGGAGCTGCAGCGTTTACTGGACACGGCATTCGATCTGGAGGCGTTCTCAGGAAAAGTTTAACAGCTCCTCCCTCCTCCTCCCTCCTCCTCCTCCCTCCTCCTCCTTCCTCCTCCTCCCTCCTCCCTCCTCCCTCCTCCTCCCTCCACACATCAGTTCTCTCTCTGCCTGCAACATTTTGCAATGATGTGTTTTTTCCTCAGACTCTTCACATATCAGACCTGATAACGGGTGTAATCTTCAAGCTAAACGCACAATGACTTTAACACTGTTACTAAGAAGACCTCATGTTCACAGTGATGGACGCTAGAATTAAAAAAAAGAAAACCTGCATTGAATGTACGACGAAAAAATCTAATTTTTATGACAGAGTTTTAGCTTATGTGTTTTATTTGTTTTTATTTTATCAATCACAAAATAATTTCCGCCTGCTCTGCACGTTCAGAATCCTTCAAAAACACTGTTAATAATCACAAATATTTGATTTCATCTGATGATCTGTGGCAGATGGAAATGATTTTAGAGGGACTATCATTTCCAAAGTAATGATACACATATTTAAAGAAACAGTCTGACATTTTGGGAAACTTGATAACACTCTCTTATCAGCCTGTTAGCTTAGCTCAGCTTAGCGTAAAGACTGGAAACAGCTAGCCTGACTCTGTCCAAAGGGAATAAAATCAGACTAACAGCACAGCTAAAGATCAATAATCAACAAGTTATATCTGATTTATTTAATCTGCTCAAAAACTCACAGTGTAAAAATGACAGTTCATAGTTTTACAGGAGGTTTGTTCAAGCTCTTTTGAGCTTTAGAGGTGTGGGAGGGCGGATTTTTGTAAACTTTGCACAGAGCTAGGCTAGCTGTTTCCACCTGTTTCAAGCCTTTATGCTAAGCTAGGCTAACCAGCTGCTGGTTGTAGCTTCGTACTCAACATTACAAACATTAGAGTCTTTTAAAAAATGTCAAACTGTTCCTTTAAACTGGATTTTCAGTGACCACATCAGATCTGACAAAGCTGCAATGCATCATAACCTGAAACAATATTTGTGAATGATATTTAATTAAGATTAAATACAAAATAAGAGACAGTTTGGCTGTTTTTAAGTAACTTGAGTTAATTCATCTGACGTTTTGAAACAAAACATTTTGACAGAATTCATGCAGTGACTTTAAAATGAGAGAGGTTTTACCTCCATGTTTCTGACTTCACCTGAATTTACATTTCACATTCTCTCCAGTGTCTTTCCCTTATTTTTCTCAATTTTTCATACATTCTGCCTTAATTTTTATTTATTCCTCCCTCTGGCGTTCGACTCACCGTCCCACCTCATCACTGTAAACGTCTCCGTCTGTGCCAAATGTAACAGATTACTTGGTTCATTTTAATACAAATAATGAAAAAAAAGCAAATGCCAGCAATGGTAGTGACTTGTGTAAAGACATGACGAGAATCCTCAGCTCCTCAGATTTGAAGGATGTATTTATTTTCATATGGTGTTCCATGTTTTATTGTTTTCAGCAAATAAAGGTTAAACTTCCTGTTGAACAGATGTGTTAATTTCCATCTTCATTTTATCTTATATAGTCTTACACTTACCATAACATGTCTGACAGTGATTATTACAGCTGTCAATCACTGAATCAACACTGTAGTGTAACTCCGTATCTCTCTGCTGAGGTGTTTTTAAATCCTGTTTTAGTTCGATTTACTCACTAAAATCTCACAATGAAAACATTAACACACTTGACTGGTTGACTTCGATCATCACAGTTCACTCACAGCAGGAAGGTTAACGAGCAGCAGTGAGTTTAGCCTCGAGATTTACCTCTCAGCTTTGATACATCAACAGCTGAACTTCATTCTAAAGCAGAAAAATACAGAGCTGTAAATACAGATTCAGGGGTCCTATTTTAAAGATGTCAGTCCTAACTTTAAGACTCCAGAGTCTTTGGTGAGAGAGAAATTCACAAAGTATTTTTGCATGCAAGTCGGTAAGTTTCCTGCTTAGAGTCAGTGATGTGCTGCAGCTGGATCAGTCCTCCTGGCCACTAGGTGTCCCTGTTGTTGTTTTTTTCCTTGTGTGTTACAGGTGCTGATTGGAGGGTTGTAAGCTGCATGAGCTACACCTGAGGCCAGGTGTGCTCTACTATTAAACTCTTAACTCATTCTGCAGTTACACTGTTCTTTAGTTCTATTGGTTAATTTACTGTTTTTGTAAACAAATTACTCGTGTCATCAGATTTTTATGCGGTAAGTTTAAACTGATTTTACTGGATAATCCAACGTTTGCTGTGTCTTTACTTCCCACTTAATGAGCTGTTGAACAAACTGAGGTCTGGTGGGGGGGGGCACAGCAGCTTTTATGGTGTTGATGAGCCATTTGCATCGTTTTAAAAGTTATTAATTGTTGGATTTTTTTCCCAACACAGGCGCAACAAGGTGAACACCCTGCTGGAACAGACTGATTGTGAATTAGGAGTCATCTGCACTGCCTCTAATTCCTCACAGACTTACAGTCAGAGCTACTTGAAGCTGGTAAACTCTTTGTGAATCTCTCTTAAATCAAAAAGCCTTTAAGGTAGGTCTCTGTCAGTGAACTTAAATGTCATTTTAAGCAAATTTTGGTGCATTAATAATTCAACCATTTACACTGCATTGCTTATTTTCTCAAATTCTGAAAGCAGAAACCAAAATTTGAAAAAATGTCTCCCATTATTTGTCCCTCTGCTTCTAAAACTGAACCTAGGTCATTGATTAATGTCCCCAGTTTGATTCCAGCGACCTTTGTTACATGTCACATCCTGTCCACTGTCAACAATCAAACGAAGCCAAAATAATTATAATAATAATAATGATCTTTGCAAAAAAAAGAAAAGCAGATTATTAAGTAGCTCCTTCATTTCTGTGACAAAAACATCCCTGTTATATTTTTGTGCAAAATCAGACGCCAACATGAATGTGAATCTGTGTTCACAGCAGACTCTTGGACCATCTGAGGGTGTTTCTGATGAACTCAAACAGATCAACATGTGAGGCACTGGGCCTGTGCTGAGCATCACAGTACTCCTCCAGAAGTCCGTACAGTTTACCTGTGAAGGAGCAGTTTGAAAAATTAATAAATCACAGATGAAAAACTTAAGGAAGTAGAATTACAGTCTTGCGTGGTTATTATGTCCTCTTTTGTTCCTGAGTTATGGTGTTGAATAATGGCCAGAAAAGTGTTTTTGACACAGTGATACTGACCTTTGACCTTCTGAATATCAGATGTCATAATTTTATCCTGTTAGACATTTGTCTTTAAGTTTGTCATGTTTTAGTTTCCTTGAGTTATGGCTGTGTTTTGTAAAGTCACAGTGACCTTGACCTTTGACCACCAAATTCAAATCAGTTCACCCTTGACTCCAAGTGAACGTTCGTGCCAAATTTGAGGAAATTCCCTCAAGGTGTTACTGAGATATCACGTTCACAAGAATGGGACGGACAGAGGCATAACGAGCAACATTAAAACTCTCACCAACTGTAATTTCTTCTGTGACCAGCTGGTGGTACATCTGCTGCAGGCTGTGCTTCAGTTTTTCATCGCCAAAGGTGAAGAAGGCCAGTCCTCTCTTGGCCTTTGCTGCTGCCATCAGCTGGATCAAAGCTGGAAATAGACAGACTCAAAAGGCTCAGTGATAAATCACCGGACTGATGGGTAAAGACTCAATATTTAAGAGGTTTACCTTTGAGTTGTGGGTCTCCGTTGAAGGCTCCACAGCCCCACTTGCCCGTGGCAATGTCTGGCTCATTGTGCCCATGTCCCTTAAATCCACAGTATGCCTTCAAAGACACATTAAAATCATGTAAAAAAGATAACCATAGAGGAAGCATAGAAAATACAGAAACACCAAGATGAAGGCAAACCTCACTTTGTTCAGTTCCCGTATGACCTTCCTCATACTGTACTGCTCTTGCATGTATTTGAAGTGCAAAGCGTCAATGGCTAAGATCTGCCTCTTCCTCCGAAGCCACTCATCCCTATAAAGACACGATCAAATTCATAAAAACAACCAAATTCATTCAAATTTACAATGCATGAAGCTCCTGCTCGTACCTTTCCAGGCAGTCTTCGTAAGGGCCTAACCACTCAAAGGTGTCACCAAAACCAGAGTAGCAGCTGAACTGCTGAGAGCCTGGGAAATAAGGACATTAAAGCATGACTGTGATGGTGGTGTCATATGAATAAATCCCACGAAAAGCCCTTTTTTCCAATTAATTAGTTAATCCTGCAGTCTCAAGAGTCAAAATGTTCATCACAGTCTCCAAGAACCCAAGATAACGTCTTCAAACCATTTCGTTTTTATTGAATCAACTCTAAAACCCAAATATTCTGGCTTGATATTAATAGAAAAGAAACAATTCCTCACATTTGACAAGTTGGAATGTTTGACATTTTTACTGCATCAAAATGGTGATTGTTGATTAATTTCTGTCAACTGACCAATCTATTAATCAACTAATCATTTCATTCCTACCTGTAATGATCAGACACTCTTCATCCCCCAGTTTCTCTGTGAAAAGGCGGGAAACGATCAGCTCTGGATTCATAAGGAACAGGATTTCTTCCTGCACCAGACCAGAGCTCAGCACACCTCCGCCAATATAACTGCAAGCAAAATCCACCTCCACACACAAACACACAAATCATTTAAAAGTTTATTCAGGACTGAAACAGCTGTGGATTGTTGCTGCTTTGGGTCAGTTCTTACCTGGAGCATCCCTACACCGTCAGTCTCGATTCTGCCATTTGATGTGACGTGCAGTTTAGGCAGCATCTCCATAGAGCTACCAAAAACAGTGTATTATTATTTATCATCATTAGCCATGCTAGCAGCTATTTTAGGGTGATATTTGCTACAAGCATTCATTGTCCTCAGAGGATGAATCCTAAAGTCTTTGGTGATCCCTTTACTTTCCCTATAGAACCACCAACTGGTCAAAGTTTTGACTTATTCACTATAATATCTCAATTCTTTTTGTACAGGCATTCATTGTCCCCAGAGGATGAATCACAATGAATTCTGATTGTTGCTTTAGCACCACCATGAGGTTTTACATTTGTAGTTTTTAGTGAAATATCTCAACACAACTCAACTACTGAATGGACTGCCATCAAATTTGTTTCATAAATTCATGTTCTCTACAGGATAAACTGGGATAACTTGGCCAATCCTGTGACTTTCCATCCAGCACCATGATCTGGTCAAAATTTAAATGTATGACCAAATAACCTGCAAAAACAATGACATTCCCATAAGCCTGAGCTGTACAGCAAATGTTAGCATGCTAACACACTGAACTAAGACAGTGAATATGGTATGCGTATATATTTACATCAGCATGTTAGCTTTGTCATTTGGAGTTTGGTAGCATGTAGCTGTTAACATTTAGCTCAGTAACTCTGTGCCTAAGTACAGCCTCACTACACTCAGTTTTCCTTAATAACACCCTGAGGCAGATATTCTTAGACAAGGTTTCTCTTTTCACCTTTATGCCGATGACACACTGTTGTACCTCCCTAATATAAAAATGAAATATTCTTTAAAAAGGTATCTATTTTATTTTAACACACACACAGATCATTTTACCTGCTTTTATCTCCTCTGTCCTTGATTATTCCAACGGCCTCTTTACTCAGCTGAGCCAAAAATCTATTAATCAACTACTGACTGCAAAGAACTCAGGTGTTGAAGTCTAAACCTCTCTAGTCCAATCTTTGCCTCTTTACACTGGCTCCCACTTATACATATTATGATTTAATTGTCTAGGGATTTTCAAAGTCTGACACTGCTACCTTCCATTAAATAAAATCAAGATGCCACCCCAAACAAAAGTACCTTAATTACCTCCATGAGTTGCAACCACAATAACTTACTTGTTTATTTGTTTTCACAACACCTAAAGGCAACTTTCCCTTTCACCTCCAGCTGTACGTACAGTATGAAAACCTCTGATCAAACCCATTTTGTTTGGCACTTTTGAGTGCTTTATGAATAAATAAGATAAACGATTACCTTCTCCAGCTGGGAAAGTCCGTGTCACTCATGCAACGCCTCTCGAATGTCACCAGTCCTTTTGGTTTTGTCTCTGAAAAGACGTTCAAAAAAGTCACGGGTTTTCTCCGAGATGTCTCACAAACAGGAAGGAGAGGAGGTTTAGCAGCAACTTACTCTCATCTGTAACCACATTAAAGTAATGCATGATGGCCCTCAGCTTTTCTTGCTTCCGTTCTGACCAGTTTCCAAACAGACTACATGCAGAATGAGAATTAACAGTTAACTCACACACAGTTCACATATTGGAGAGGGTATTTAGGGGGTTGCAGTCAGATGTGTATCACTGCCGGACTGTGTTACCTGGTGAAGTTAATGGAGGGGTAGCTGTGGTACTCCGTTTTGGGCCCAGATGCATTGCGATGAGGGAAAGTGCAGAAAAATGCGTTGGCGAGCAGGCAGGATATCTGAACTTGTGACAGAGTGATGGTTGCAGTGTGTCCCTTTCGAAGCAGCGGGATGGCCTGAAAACATGGACGCACTCCATCACCATCAGCACAAGTGACATGCAGAATCAGTTGACCCAACAAGTTTCATACCTTCTTCACTTCATTTGGCAGCTTCAAAGCCAACTTAGCGAGCTTTGGAAACAGTGTGAAGAAGTAGTTTTCTTCTTTTGGGGTACGCTAGAAAGGAAATATGATTGTTCCGTATCATTAGACATTCAGCCACAGAGCTGACGATTCAATTATCTGACGTAAACAAATGGACACTGACCATAACAAACGCAGTGAGGGCATCAAACTTCCACTGATCTTTATACTTAGGGTTATATTTCATGATCACTTCCTAAAGATAGAGACAGATTAGACAATAAAAGTGTAAAAATGCGCAGACACTTTGCCCATGGTCGCCAACATACCTCCACATCATCAACGTTCGCTTCTTTCTTACTGGACAGAGCTTTCAGGTGCTTGGAGATCACGCCCCACCTTTGTGTCTGAGAGCTTTGCTGTGGACAGAGAAGATCAATTCAGTAACTTTTTACTGTCTTTAAGTACATATAGGGGGTATACCACATGTAATTAAAATATATATTTATTATTTTTAGCCACAATGTTGGATGGTCCACCACCTTGGTCATTAATATATCAACAGCTACTGAATAGATTGCCATGAAATTTGCTATAGACATTCATGAACTATCAGATGGACTGGCATAAAACACATTCATGTTCCCCTCAGGATGAATTGGAAAAACTTTTGTGATTCTCTGACTTTTCACCATCTGAGCTGAATGATTGATTTGCTGCCTGTTAATAGCATGAACTGAATCACAAATTTTAAAGGTGCTATATGTTAGTTCTTCCTCGCATTAACAACTCTCTACTGACCAGTCTAGAAGAAACATTGTGGAATGCGGTGGAAAGCAACGCCAATGTTAATTCTTGTTTTGCTTCTATTTCTACCACTTTTTTCTTCTACTGAAGTTAGCATGCTAACAAGCTAGTCCTTTCCCGTCCCATTTTTTAATACCACTTTGTGATAGCAGGTCACTGTAGGGTCCAGACTGCCCTCAATCTAACATGAAAGGATGAAGAAGTAGCACTGCCCAGAGGATGTACTCTAACCTCTTGTCTTGGTGAGCAAACAGCTGTTTAGCCTTTAAAAAAATTGAAACCAAAGCATACTTGGTTTGACATACGTCAAAGTGGGCAAATGATTCATACTGGTAGTTCGAGGGTATAAAACCCTCTGGTTACGAGAACGATTTGTGTGATCATATACAGAAAGTATTCTAGTATCCTTTTTAGTTTTGATATACTCCATTTATTTCTTTAGGGATAAATCCATGTAGCTAGATTGGACAGTTGTTCCTCAACACTTGAACATCATCAGTTTTTTAGGTTTTGGGGTTTGTTACTTATCTGACACCTTGCAGGTACAACAAACACAAAACACTTATTTTTTTTACAAAATGACCTTCTTCTGCTTCAATTAAGAGGACGACATAGATCTACAGCAGATCAACGTACATCATTCAAAATACCACAAACACACCTTTAGGATTCCAGTCTTGACGGTCATATCATTTGCTGATGAACATGGCATCTTCACAAAGTTACTGTGCCACATGTCTCTCCCTTCGTGGGGTAATAGTCCTCCAATATCTTTGAAATAAGTCACCTGGGACAAAAACAGTACAATTATATCCAACAACAAAGTACCTAAAACGTGTACTTTCCTTAACTCTCCACCAGCAGAGACAGAGAAAAGATGAGAGGATGTATTCTTACATCTATGAGGACAGTGTGCGTCCCACCGACCTTCAGCTCATTCAGCTGGCTGTGGCACTGTTGAAGTCGCTGCAGATGGTCCAGCTCACAGCAGGACGACGCGCCCTGGTCCCTCTGCTCACCCCAGTCTCCCGGTCTACCTTTATCACCCCAGTCTCCCGGTCTACCTTTATCACCCCAGTCTCACGGTCTACCTTTGTCACCCCAGTCTCACGGTCTACCTTTGTCACCCCAGTCTCCCGGTCTACCTTTGTCACCCCAGTCTCCCGGTCTACCTTTGTCACCCCAGTCTCTTGATCCATCTTTGCCATGTCTATCTCCTGTTCTACCTGGGGAGAGGCAGCAGTGGGGGCAGGAGCAGGAGCAGGAGCATCTGACCTCACCTGAGCTGTCTTTCCCACCCAGATCTCTGCCATGTTTATGTTCCTCCTTGTGGTGTTGAAGGGCTTCTCTCATCTGGGAACTGTTATTGCGATGGTTAGGTCGCTCTGCCATTTCTTGGAGGTTTGGAGACAGGACACGATGGTGAGTTACAGCGAAACAAAGCATGTTATTGTCAGCTTTTAATTCAACACCATGACTGACACAAAAACATTCATCCTGCTCCTCTGAGGCAGGATGAACAGGTTGGACTAGATACTTCAAAAAACCAGATGCTGTTCGCTGGAAATCACAAACCTTACAGACCTAACCTGCAGACATGTCATTAACAGCCTATTCTTACATAAGTAAGTTATAAAATTCAAGTCATTTTTTCTATTTTCTTAACTCAAATTTAACTTTTCTTCATTCTATCGCTTCTAGAAAATATTTATAAAACAGTTTTCTTGCAGAAACAAATTTGAATTGTTTTTTTACTTATCAATTCAGTTTTTCTCACCATTTTTTGAACGAAAGAAAGAAAATAAGGATTTAGGGGATTTAATTATAGACAGAAACAACCTGATAAGACGAATATTTTTACTAGAGACAGTTTCAATTCAGATGTTTTTACTTGTCACAATTGTTTTATGCAAGTTGGATAAAGTTTCCATTTCTTTGGCAGAACTCAGCTCTAAGAATTATCGAACTGTAACTTGTTATAAATAACAGACCTGCAGAAAAAGTCTAACCAGGTCAAATAAAGTAAAATACCAGAGGACTGTGGGTGTGCAGGGTCTCTGAGCGACACCACAGATTAGAAAATAGCTCAAATTAACTCCACCTCAACAAGCTGCAGCTCACATTTAAACACATCAATAATAATAATAATACATATCAAAGAAGTGGAAGGTAACTAAGTACATTTACTCAGGTAATGTACTTCAGTGGGCTACAAGTTTGAGGTACTTTACTGTGTTTCCGTTTATGTTTCTGGTTGTTCTATATTGTACTTTCTACTCCACTACATTTATCTGACAGCTTTAGTTACTAGTTACTTTTAAGATAAAGATTTATGAAAAATACAACACACTGTTAAAGATGAAAGCAGTGGTTTCCAACCTTTTTGGTTTCTGACGTCTTAACAGAAAGTGAAAATCTTTGTTTTTTCCTCAGATTTATCTGCTCTCTGTGATAAACCTGCTCCACCTGCAGCAGCTACAACAGCAAGCTGCAGTAGAATGTTTCATTACTTGTAATAGAGTACTTTTACTTTACTGTACCGGTACTTTTACTTTAGTGAAGGATCTATATACAAATGAAAGCAGAGTACTGCACGCTGTGTTGTCACTAAAGGATCTGAGAACCAGTTTGTTCGCTGACATTATTAAACAGCAGCGTGTTGAACCACAGTCACTCTGACACATCAGCTTTGGCCTGGAAATCCTCCACCACTGTAACTCCTGTGATTACAGATGAAATCAGCACACACACACACACACACACACACACACACACACGCAGGTGTAACTCACTCACCTTTCCCCTCAGACTGGCTCAGATTTAATGGATTTATCGTCGGTTTCAGGGCTCATCGATGAAAACGCAGCTCAGAGACTCAGACGCTAAAGTTTACTTTCGCTTTGAGGCGAAAACGAAAGTGAACGTGTTGGAGCAGCAGCAACAGTAACTCTCATTACACATGAACTCATAAAGTACTGATTACACAGAAGACAACGTCCAGCCTCAGTTTCTGCTTCATCACAGTAATTCAGCCTTAAACAGATTCTACAGAGTTTATACTGAGCTTCAAAACTTTATTTATTCTTTATTTTCTGTCTTTATTTTTTTTTACACTTTATTTATTTAATTTAATCATCACAGGCTCCATTAAACCAGCTCATCGTGTTTTTACAGTTTACTGCAGGTGCAGTTAATAACAGTGAGAGCTCTGATAATAAAGATAAAATCATTTTAATAATCATTTTAATAATTTTAATTTTAATTTAAAGTAGAGCGAGAAAAGTAAAAAAAATAAATATCAGTTTTAAACACTTTTCAGTCTGAATTTCCACTAAAAAATATCAAAAAAATAAGTATTATTATTTTTAATCGGCTTCTAAATGATAATTACATCGGTCTTTATACTGGAGGCGATGAGTAAAATGTAAAAATGAAACTAAAATGTGAGAGCCAGAGGATCAGAGCGGTGGATGTGGTATTGATTCTGATATTTTAATTGTTTATTTTTTTACAATAAAAATTAGAATCAGAATCCACACACACTGTGTGAACACAGGGTGGCAGCAGAGAGCCACAGATGATTAGTTTGCACCTGGTTTCCTCAAAACCACCAGAAATCTGGTGTTGATATCATTTTATTAATATGACAGCTGCCTGTAATAATGATAATAACAACTCTAAAATGAGTGCACACTATTGTACACTTCTACATCCACTACTAAGTGCTACTTCTGCTTCACAAGTACTGTACTTAAATACAAGTTTGAGGTACTTATTTAAGTATTTGTACTTGTACTCTACCTAACTTCAGAGGGAAATAATACTCTACTTTTTACTCCTCTTCAAGAAGATGAGCAAAGTTAAAGTTTCATTCCTCTGATGTGTTGAAGTATAAAGTCATCGCAAACTGAAAATACTCGAGTACAGTACTGGAGTAACTGTCTCTCTCCAGCCCTTCATGCTGGAGTCTGTCTGAGGAACAGCAGAGCAGCCCGGCTCTGGTGGTGCAGCTGTTCCAGATGTTCGGATCAGCGCACCTCGAACGTTTCATCTCCACGGCCGTGTAGACTCTGCAGAGATCAGAGCAGAGGTGAAGGCAGCAGATGGTCGGAGCAGTAGGAAGATGAGACTCAGAAACTCATGTTCACTGAGACAAACCAATGAAAGAAAAAGATGGTGGAGCTGCATACAGAGTACTCAGTAAGAGTATTACTCCATTACAAGTAAAAGACCTGCATTCAAATCCTTACCTCAGTAAATATGAAACAATAAAAAGTAAAAGTGTGAAAGGCATGAGAGGTGATGCATTCATGTCACAGGTGGTATTTTAATAGTACAGCTAAAATACTTTACTTGAAATACTGGTACTGCTCATACTATACTATAAATACTTACATTTAAAATTGAATTTGTAAAGTAACTACAGTGAAGTAAAAAGTACTGACAATAATGAAAATACTCCTGCACCTTTTACAGGTTTTGAATGCAGGACCTGTATGTGTAATGGAGTATTTTTACTCTGTTTTATTGGTACTTTTACTCTGTCTGGTCTCCACACCTGGTGCAGTGATCACCTGAGAAACCACACATCAGATTTCTTACTGTGCTTCATGTTCAGTCCTGGTGTTTCTGTCTTGAATCTGTGCGACGTTGTTGTGTGTTAAACACGTCACTACTACAACCAGTCTTCTGCTGCTTTTTGTACCATTACTGATGTTGGTTAAGGTGGAGCTGATTTTCTCCACCAAGGAGGTTCTGTTTTCAGCAGGATTACAGGAAAAGTACTGAACCAAACTTAGTGGAGGGATGAGACATGAACCAGAGAAGAATTCATCAGATTTTGGTGTCGATCTGGTTAAAGAGGCAGATATGACGAGTAAATCATTAATGTTATCAGACTTACTTCCTTTTACTTGTCTGTTGTGAGAGCCACACAGACCTGAGGAGGACTGTTTGTCCTTGGTGGAGGAATGAGCTCTACTGATTCTACTGTCTCTCCCAGTGCTGTATCTGTAATCTGCAGAGTAAATACAGCTGTTTAATAAGTGCACAGGGGTAAAATCTGGTCCATTTCCCTCTGAGCTGCAGTGAAGCAGAGGGAGAAAGAAGCTTTAGATGAAATAATCGAATTTAACGAGTTTAAATTTCTGCTTACAGCTTTTAAATTAAGCTGAAATAATGAGTTAATGGACAGAAAATTAACAGGAAGCAGCTCTGATAATTGTTACGGTCATGTTCTTGGGAACAATTAGTCAGTTAATCTATCAATAATCACATTAATCAGTGATGATTTGCAGCCCTGTACATGAGGCAGAGGAAGGTCAGTGGTTTGTTTGGTTGGAGGACCTGACGGTGGAGTTGTGGAGCAGCTGGAGGGCAAACGCTGTCATGTGTTCCTGCGATGACGGTCGTGTGTGTGTGTGTGTGTGTGTGTGTTCCAGCTGCATGTGTGCGTGTGTGTGGCTGCCGCACAAACCGTCGTCATATGTCTGTTGGGAAACGGCGGCGTTTAAGTGCCTGTGCTTGGGCAACGAAAGGGTGGAGGGACCTCACTGCCTCAGTCATCCTGTGTCTGTGTGTGTGTGTGTGTGTGTGTGAGTGAGTGAGTGAGTGTGTGTGTGTGTGTGTGTGAGTGAGTGTGTGTGTGTGTGTGTGTGAGTGTGTGTGTTATTCTGGGTCAGCCATTTCCCTGGAATGTTCTGCCTCTTGCCAAAGAGAAGTCACTACAAAGGAATGCACACACAACACCGCAGAAACAAAAGGATGACTTAAAAAGGCCTGAAAGTGAGGAGCGAGGAGACAGAGGCCGGTGTTAAAGAAAAGAAAAACAAGTGTGTGTGTGAGTGTGTGTGTGTGTGAGTGTGTGTGTCCTGTGTGTACCCATGTTTCCGCTCACGTATGACACATGTGCCTCCTCTTCTCAGCACTTTGAGGCATGAATATTCAAGATAACAGTCACAGTTATGAAAGAGGCGAACCATCTGCTCCACCTCACATCTCCAGTAACATAATTAACCCGAGGAGAGGAACATTTTTAGAGACGATGGCACTTTTTCCTGTCCACCCTCTTTAACCTTGCCTCCGTCTGAAACAGCAGTAGCGTTGCAGCTTTCCCTCTTTGTCTCCTCCACCCTCCTCCTCCTCCTCCTCTGTCTGTCTGTCTTTCTGGAAGTCAGATTGTTGCAGCGCTCAGACTCGGAGCAGGGTCAACGCTTCAGCTGTGTGCGCCCTCTCGGGTTTGGCGTGTAGCTTTGTGGAGGTGGTGGAGGAGGATGGAGTCAATCTGCTCCTCTCCGTCCTGTGACATTGTGAAATGACTGCAGTAGATTGGGATTGTGTGTGCGTGTGTGTGATTGTACTCTGCGGCAGGTCGTGGGGGAGGAAGCAGCAGCAGCAGCAGCAGCAGTGTGTGGAGTGTGGAGGTGGTGGTGGTGGTCGTGGGGTGAGTGATATGGATGGTATAGAAAAAAATGATAATCTCAGCACCTGTTTCCAGTTAACAGAGGTCTGAAAAACACAGAGCTGGTTGGACTTTTTTTTTTCTCCACGCTGCACTGCCCTCTGGCAAAATACTGCAGACACCTCTAATGACTCCCAAAACACTCAGTGGCCCCTACTGCTGGAATACTTGGCCTCAGAGTAACTGATTTTCCACCTCTCCTGTCGTCAGTGGATGCTCACATGATCGGATGCAAAAGTTTAGGTAACCCCCTCCACCTCCTCCAACAGCTTGCAAACATTTATTTTAGCAGCTCAGACTCTTTCTATTCTTGATTTTAGGAGTTTTTCACCCTCTTCCTGCAGATCTGAGATATTTTTGGTTTTCTTGCCACCACTGATTTTCTCTTTTTGTTGCTGTATAGCACTTACACCTGATAACAATCGCTGTATTGAGCTCCAGACCACGACATCCCGTTGCCTTCAGAATTCAGTGTAAACTTCACAGATAAGCAGATCAATCATCGGAGGTGACATTTCCTGGCTGGCTCAAACAGACTGTCTCAAATTTAAGTGGGCTTTAACAAGCTCCATTTTTTCATTTTAGTTCCTCCTCTAGTATATTTTCCATTTTGTTTCGGTACAGTGGGTGCCTATATTTGATTTGTTGAAGTTTTGAGATGGTTTAATGCCTAAACACACATGACCTATATGATCATATAATCGCTCAATATAATGTTGAAGTTGAATCTGTAAAAATCCACGATTATTCAAACCATCTGGTTTAAAACTCTTTATGAGAACTGAGGCATAAATCTAATGAAATCACAATAACATGCACGGTATCTTTAATTTTAATACATCCAAAGAAAGAAAAAGAAAAACTGGGTAAAAATCCTCCAAAAAGCGTGAAACAGGACAAACAGGCGACAAAGAGCTGTTTTATGAAGAACCTGACTGATTATTTGAAATACAACGAGCACAAATAGATGCAAAACAACTACAGAGATGTTAAACAAACACAGAGACACAGGTGTTTTATGATAAGATGCAGTCTGTGGAAGCCGTTTTTGTCTCTTTCGGTCTGGGTGTCTTGCTCTTATGTTGGAGAGGCCCTTCATACTGTATTTGTGCCCAGGGGCCCATCATGGTCTGCTAATAATCCGTCTGTGCAGGTGCATGACTCAGTGTTGCAGGATGCATGGTCACACATGTGATCATTCACAGGTGATGTCATTGCCGATTACCCCCTTCCTCCTCCTCCTCCTCCTCCTCTGAAGTGATCTGCTGCTCTGGTCTGCAGTCGGTCAGTCAGTCGTCAGCCGCCTGACTTGCAGGAGGAGGGACAGGCATCACCTTTCTCAGTGGAGATCAGCCTGATCTCCTTGAATATATTATAGCAGGTGTTGTACGTGAGGGAGGTGTACAGAGCTTTAGCAGGTTATAGCCTGCTCAAGCACAGACTGCAACAAACTGTTACTCCTAGTGCTCGCCTGGTTTTCTTAGTTAACCCTCATAATTAGTTAGAAATTGTGTTTTATACCGACGCTTGCAATAAATAAGCCTGTAAATCCGCGTGTTAAATGTTGCATTTTGCTCCTCATGTGTCTGGGATGTGAAATAAAGAGAAAAACGGGATAAGATCCTGTAATGGGTCAAACTCGCTCGATAACACGGTCATCAAGCAGCCTCGTCTTCTCGTTAGCCCGACTGCGACACTAGCGGTATGTGTCGCTAAAGCTAAGCAACTGTCTACAATCAGCGGCTCCATCGTCTGGCAGCGGGGAAAAGGTAGCTACCCTCGATAACCGTCACTATCACCGACTTCCAGCTGTCGGCTCCTTAGGCACCTCGTTAAAGCGTGAATGGTAGCTGGTTCAATTGGTGCAACATAAGCACGAGCTAACGTTACACAAAGTTAACGTGACTAAGTAGCCGTTGATGGCTAACAGTGCCAGCAGCGCAACAACGGCAACGTAAAAACCTCACACAGCTCGGTCTCGATCTAACAGACTCTAACAAGACGGCGACACGTTATATGCAAACTTAACGCTGTCACACTACAAACAAGATGTTTTCTTTTATTACAACTTCCTCAATTATTACATAACGTGGGTGAGCCGCAACCAGCATTATCATCTGCGTTTGTAAACGTGAGTGGAAGGTGAAACAAAACATACTATTCGCATTTTTGGTGCCAAGGTGAGAAGGGCGAAAAGGAAAGGCTGGAGTCATATACAGAAAAGAAAGCACACTGCTGAAATGCTTTGTTCTGATCTGCTGCAAAATGTGAGCATGTTTTGTTTGCAGGAGGAAGGAGGAGCAGAGTAGAGATGACTCCTGTATGTTCTGATTGTCATCTGTTAGCAGATCATGTCACATCAGCAGAAAAGTCCTGTC
The DNA here is from genome assembly GCA_033238685.1 of Lates japonicus. Classification (NCBI taxonomy): domain Eukaryota; kingdom Metazoa; phylum Chordata; class Actinopteri; family Centropomidae; genus Lates; species Lates japonicus. Next base: position 2,883,140 of record BRZM01000027.1, on the reverse strand, counting down.
GGGAAGGAAGGCAATGCAGGTGGAGCAGGTTGCGTAACTTTTTCTTTTCTTTTACCATACTGAGCTCTTGTTGTTACTGTTGGTGTGTTGCAATGTGTTTTCTGAAAGTTATATTTTCCCTTTTGGCCCATGAAACTTCCCTGAATATGTCACTGGGTACAATAACATATTGTCTTGGCAAGCCGAAGCCAGTCAGTAATGGTCGATGTTTACATGAAAGTCTGTTTTAAGAGAAGAAAAAAGACTGGAACCTACAGGATGAAGTGTTACAAACTGCGTGTTGAGCCTCAGATGTTTTAGTGTTTTGGCTGTAGGATGTTTTCACCTTGTTTTTATTTGGCACTCTCACTCCAGTTGGGCTGCAGCTAATAGTCAATCTATTGTTTTCTGGCTGATTGTTTAGTCTCTATTGATTTTAAAAATGAAAAACTAGCGTAAGTTGGTCGGCTCACTGTGATGTCTGTGATTAGTCCAAAGTCAGACTTTGGTTTGAGACAAAAGCTCCATTAACTTGGGAAAAAATGCCAAGAATTCACTGACTTCAGTTTCTTTAAAAGAAGAATAGATGTCGATCAGTGAAAACAGCTTGTCCTGTGTTGACAAAAGAACTAACACTTCTCATAACATAAAGAACTAGCCTCTTGACATTCACTACTAATTTGTTAATTAAGTGCTTAACTTTTTCATATCCTTCGCTCTGTCTGGAAAAGCTGAATAAAAGTAAATGAGCAGAAGGCCACTGCCCGCTCCTAATCTAAGCTTGACCGGTGACCTGCAGGCACCTGTCTTTAGTAAAGCTCTAATTAAGACTCTCAGTGGGATCTGAGAAGTTACCAGTGTAGCCTCTTGAATACAGTGAACCTTGGTCGTTGTTCAATAGTCACGTGCGGCAAATGTCAGTTCCACAACAATAGAGAGGACAAGATACGATTTCTCTGAGGAATGAGGGTGTTTCTAATACTAACAAAGACATCTCTAGAAACTCTGTTAAATAACAACGTGAGAGGATATTTGTGTGCTGATTGTCTGATTACAGTGAGCAGGGTCAATGAATGAGCCAAGAAGTTGTGCTAGTATTCATCACCTCCTTAGCAATGATTGGTCAGTGTCGATTGGTGATTAATAGAAATTTAATTAGCAACTATTGATAGTGTTGATGGTTTCATCTATTTTCAAGCCAAAACTATCAATATGGGCTTTTTAAAGTAATTTCTGCTCAAAGCTAAAGAGGTAAAGAGAAAATCGTCTCATATTTTCCAATAATTGACTAATCATTAATATCCACTGTAAGTATTAAGACGAATTAATTTCCAATATTGGTTGGTTGCCAATCGTTTTCTTGATTAACTGAGATTGAAACTTTGGTCTAAGTGTCTAAACACCAGAATCCCAGAACTCAGTGGTATCTCAGTGTTGAGTTTGTCGATCAACGGTCAAAAGGCAAGATATTTGAATTAGTTGGAAGGCGGTCAGAGATCTCCCTCACTGTCTCTAAGTTCGCAGTGCGTTAAGGGTTTGAGTGGTCGGCTCTATAATGTTGTCAAACCAGGCTTTGCGTTTCCTGGCCCTGCAGGTTCTTGCCTTTGACTTCTCTGAATGATGGTCGATGGATTGAACCATGCAAGCTACCTTCTTGCTCGACTGCAAGGTTGTTGATTTGCTGCCTGGCATTTCGTTGGTCTTGGATGGATACTGTAGCTTTATGTACAGAACCTGAGCTTGAGCGCCTGAGCCCATACGGGTTTGTGTTCAGGAGAATGGGAGATCACCAACGACTTATGCAAACGTTCTACTATGGAAGCTGATAACAGCACCAGGTGATGGTGGATTCGTTGGCAGATGAGGCCTGGCTGAAGCGGTCAAACTGATACCTTCGTTTAGCGTCCATGCTATTCCAGAGTTTTCAAGCTTCTAAAACTGAGACTTTTAAACGCTACTGATCCCGTTTTAGTTTGAAAACTCCAGGGTTGTGTTTTAGTCTGGACGGACGGCTTGATGATGCTTGCTTTCGATTCTGGATCTGCGATAATTCCACGTGTCCAGTGGCTTTACTGTTTACACAGCTGCTGAAATCCTCACAGTGAACAAGCTGCAGATGGTGGCAGTTTGTCATGTTTTTTTCCTTCATACAAAACCTAAGCGATTATTGAATTATCAAAGTCATTGCCAGATTAATTTCTGTCAGATCATTTAATCAATTGATTGACTAATAGATTGAGCCACAAAAGTTAGCTTGAGATCTTGGTATTGATAAGTGGCTGTCAAAACAAAGAGGCACTAGTAGGACCTCGATTCATCTGTCTCTCCAAACAGCTCGAGTTGGAAAAGGCGACTGACTGGTTAATAAATTATGTAAAGAGGTGTTTGTTTTTATTTGATTAAGTAGCAGAGGGGTGTTCAATCATCTTTGCTGCCAGCCTCTCTTCCATCAAACAATTTATCCATGCCCGAACACTGATAGCTGTTAGTCTTGAGTTGAATTGATGATCGGTTCAATTGAATTTGATTGGTGCTTTGGCTCCACGTGTAACTCAATAACTTTAAACTATAAAGAACTCGTAATCCCACTAAAAATCAGGTTGTTGTTCTAAATTGTCTGACAACATTATGATAGGATTCTGAGACAGAGCTTTTGTTAAGAGGAGATCCTTTTGGTTTAACCAGAAACATCTCTATATATCACTACAGACTCCATTGACAAAAACAAGTTTTACTGGGGGCTGGAATACCACCACCCTCAACTCTGTTTGTTGTTTGACATTTTGTGTGACTTTCAGAGATGGAAGAAGTAATCAGATACTTTACTGAAGTAAAAGTATTAAAGTTGGTACATATAATGTGTGCAGGTGTTATTTAGAGCTGATTGACAAAAAATTTGTAAGTAGATTTCATATTTCAAACAAACTACAGAACATTGACGAGAATTAAGGACTTACAGATGATCTGACCATCCTCTTCACATTCGCGTCACAGTTTCATATGTTATTTTAGAGCTGTAACTATTATTAATCAGTGTTGACATAACATGGTTCTGATCAAACAATTAACTGTGAAGATTAAGAATTAAATAGCAAATTAATTGGTTTAAACTTTAAACAGTGTCCTCTCTCTCTTTCTGTTTGGTCTTGCTTTTGCACACGGGCTGGAATCAGTCCGAACAAAAAACAAAAAAAAAGAATCCATAGTATCTGTAGGAGTCGGGGTTTTGAGGTCAACGAGGGGTTGATTGAGCAGCCTGCGGTGTTTTGGTTGTCAGTGTGATGGCAGCGTGGCTGAGAGAGTCGAGGAAGAAGAAGAACAGGGCGATGAGAGGAAGAGTTGTGGGGTCAAAAGAGGCAGAGAGAGAACAGTGTGTCTCAATCATTCCTCTGCAGGTACAAACTGTGCTGCAACATCTGATAGAGACAGACATCTTACATGAGTCCCCACCACCAGCATCCACCTCCCCCTTTTGTGTGGTTTAGCTGCTCAGCTGTGATGGAAGTTACATGGAGGCTGACGATGCCTTTTGATAGGAGGGAACACAGGTATTGCAGTCATGTGATCTGAGCAAACCCCCCTCCTCCTTCTCCTCCTTTTATACAAGATGTGGGGTGTCTGACCCAAATCTGCAAAGTGCAAAAAGGAAACCAAGAGAGAAGAAATGGGGAGGGGAGGGGGGATGTTAAAGCAGGGCTCTGATGTTGGAAAATTAGCATGTCAGTTGGTAACAGTCAGATAAAGAAAAATCATTAGAGGGGAGGGCGGGAGGAGAGTCAGCGGTGGAGTGGCGATGAGGAATGTGTAACAAATAGAGAAAACATCTGGTATATCGAAAGGAGGGAAAGTGGCAGATAAACATGCAGGGAGGAGGAGGGGGGGGTTATTATTAAATGAATCAAATTGAAGAACAAGACGAGCATTTGCAAGCGATTGTACGTCGGTGTGCTGAGAGGAGAGGCTGCCTCTTCACATCTCTGTTCTCTTAAATTCCTTTTGAAATCAGCAAGCTAAATTTAGCTCCCAGCACCCCCCACCCTCCTCTGAGAGGTATCAGAGCTGCAGCAGTCGGTGATGGCTAACATTTGATGTGCACAGTCCACACACACACGCACACACTCCACGAGATTAAAGAGTGGTGGCTCTGAGTGGGGAGGGCACTGTGTCTTTATTACTGAGTGTGGGCTATAGTGATGATAAGGCTGTACAGCAAATGAGCTTTGAGTAACTGTCAATTTTATGTGTGTGCATCTTCCTCCTCCCTCTCTCTCTCTCTCTCTCTCTCTCTCTCAAGGCTGCCACTTGAGGATGGGGGCTCTCCTGTGATCCCGTTCATCCGATGAACCCCCTCCAGCTCCATGAAACCCTCCCTGCCTCCCACGCCACAAGGTACACTCTCACGGTGGTATTAGCTCAGTGTCCTCAGGTGACATCTCACCTGCCCAGCATCTGTCGCGGTTTGTGGGCGACCCCGGCGGAGAGGGAGGTTGTTGCGTAGATGTGCCGCCTGTTGCCTTGAGGCCGAGATGTGAAATACAATCCAGGAAGTCCAGCGTGACGACAGATGACGTGTTGCACAAAGATCTGCAAACTGCAACTATTTAATCTTTGTCAGGGCAGTCTCACAGTAAACAGCAGAAATACAGTGTTGCATTGCGAGGTAATGTGTCCAGGAATGCAGGCTGTATCGACGTCACACAGCGTTGAAGCTCGGTTAATGTAACACTGACCTCTTGTCGGTTATTTGCACTTGTGTTTCCTGTTTGTGTGGGGTTTGTTTCATTGGCGTCTTTATACAGTGACATGAACAAATGTAAAAATATTTATCGCAGCTTTTGCAGGCAGAAAAAGCAAAGGTTATTCGACTTACTTCAAATCCAGATGTTGGTTAAAACCGTCTTCTCCAGCAGCTCAAGTTTTCTAACTAAACACCACCAGGTGGAATAGCACCTTTGAATTTCTTTGTGAAGAGGCGACAAACAAAGACAGAAAACATGGAGTCTTACAGGTGAAGCTTATGAGACTCACGGGCTGTTATAGGGAGGAAACATCAACACAGCTCTGACTACAGCCCGACAAAATCAATATGTTACAGTCGCGACATCGTCATGTGACAAAATCGATGTAAATACAGGTTACTGACTACAGCATGATCTGGAGGTAGTGGCATTTATAAGCGAATGACGACAGAAAGTTGAAACGACCTGCTGCTGTGACTCACTCATATTTTCTGCTTTTGTGGAGTCTGTGTTAGCGAACATGGTTTTATGTTAACCAGTAGGCAGAAATATGTTCGGAATATGTATATATTGATCATTAAAGGCTGAACCAACCTAATTTCTACACTTGTCATCTATGGACACTGGTCATTATTTCATTCATGTGGCCTGTAGAGAGATGAAGGTAATGACTTGAACTCTTTGTCTGAGTCTGAAAATGGGGAAATTATGTGCTCTGATGATGTAGTCTGTGTTCTGCTGGTGTTGGCTTTATGCTTTACTTGGATACCCATTCCACGAAATCGTAACAGAAAAACCACAATGATCACGGAACACTGAAATGATCAAATATTATAAAAAAGTCAAAAACACGTAATGCTAAGAAAATATGTTAAATTGAACCCGAGACCAATGGAATTTGGTGAAATTCAGAAGTTTTCACTAGGTGTGACACTTAAATGCTCAATAACGTCTGTTTAAATTATTTACAATGATGAAGGGTTTTCTGTGACATACAGTTTTATTCATAAGCTTTAATCTGTTTGAAAAATACATGTAACACTGTTTATGATTAATTTAATGAGTGCCCTGCACATGACCTACAAATAAACTAAAGAAAATAATGAAAATCGGCTGAATTCCATCAGGCAGGATCAGTCGAAACTAAGATCATAATTACAAACTGTTAAGAGAGTTGAAAACATCCAGAAATTAATTTCTCATTCGACCTTTTTGGAAGCATCTTGATTAGGTTCCTCGACCACGAAACAGCCTTTAATTAGTCACAGCCACAAAGCCTGGTGACGATCAGTTTCCTCCCACAAAGCCATGAAAGCAGGGAGGACGTGTTGCCAGCTCTCTGATGAGACGAACAGCGGCAGAAGCTTGGCGCGAGTCTTTTTACAGAGATAGTTAAAAAGAAAAAGGGGCAGTGGTGGTAAAGATTTCAGCTTCATGCTTACAAATAATGTCAGTACAGTAAAGCTGTTGTTGGTTTTCTGTTGAAATGGTTTAGAAGGAGAAGCAGAGGGTAACCTCCGTGTCAATTAATAAACCACGCTCAGGTTGATATTTAGCTCACTTGAGTGAAAATGATAATTGACAGCCTTGTACTCGACTCTGTCTCCCACATTACTGCTGATATGTGAATGAATGCTCTTTCTCTCTCTCTTTAACCAAACCTCTCCACAACCATCCCAGTAAATTAGCTTTGTCCTCCTGCGGCAGCGACGGCCTTCTAAATGACCCAGTCTCCTGGCAGCCAGGCGCAATCAGCACCCAGGATCTCTCTCTGTAGTAACCACAGTGTGGTGATGTGGTGTACTCTGGGACATTTGTTTTCAACTATCCTCTCTTCCTGCTGTGGCGACAAAACCAGCAGATAAAAAGCTTATTTTATTTCGGGGATGAAATCAGGCCCATAATTTCGCTCACTGCCATCACTACCAGCTCCATTGACAAAAGCAGAATTTTGCTGAGCAGAACACAGGGCTGCTGGAATGCCACTGCCTCCATCTGTTGGTGTTGTTTGTCTTGTTGTGTGATACTTCTGCTTATGTAGTATCCGTGCTTCTTCAAGACTGAAGAGTCACACAGTAACACAACACTAACGGATGGGCGGTGGTATTTCAACATCCTGTTCTCAATAAGTGAAACGTTTTTTCAGCAAAGTCTGGTACTGGTCTCGTGATGTTTCTGGTCAAAGAAAGGATCTTACACCACTGTGTTTTCAAGATGCCAACAAGTAAGCTGGCATTAAATTGGTTTTAAATCAGATTTCATTTTTATTTGTTTTTGTCTGAGCTTGCCAGTGTCGTAGTAAATACCCTTTGATTATTTGTTTTCTGATACACCCCTCTATCCAGCGGAACTTTCCTCAGCTCCAGTTTCTCTTTGTTTCTCTCTGGCCAGATTCATTTATTTAATCCCTATTTGCACAAGCCCCAGATGCCACGTAATTCCTCGTATGTTATATGCTACAGGAGATGGAATTTGTATTTTAAAGAGAGAGTCATGAATAGGGCAGACTTTGATTCGATCTCTCAGGGCTTTGGGTGACTGATGTTACGCAGTTGTAAATAAACTCTTGAGATCTGCTCTGAAAGGTCATGCTACACTTCTCTGTTAGTAGGAGTGAGCTGCTCGATGAAGGTTACATAAAAACGTTTTCTTTTATTTTTGAGTGTAATTCTCACAACTTTGAGGCGAGCATGAGATACACTGCAGTGGAGGAGTAACTAATTTTTTTAATCCTGGGAAATATCTGCTGCAGAGCTTTCGGGTGAAGGGCAAACATATACCGTCTCTGGGGATGTTTGGAAATATAAAACACGAACATTAGATTTGAGATACTTTTCATGAGCTTCTTCAAGATATTGATTATAGTCAAACGCCTTGAGGTTCAAGGAGTTGTACATAAAAACAGGACTGTGATGTTTCTGTGTTCATCTAGATTTTTAGTTAAATGTCTAAAATGTTTTCCACTTATTCATCCCTTCCACAGTTCGTGTGACTGTGTCTTACCTCCTCTCTTGTTTTTCCCACACACGTGGGTGTTCGGTGCCTTGTGGGTCAGGTGAGAGCTCTGGCAGTCACATGATGCCCGGCGGCAGCCCCGGGATGGCGCCCGGCATGGGCTCATGGGCCAACAGTCGTATGGAGGCAGCTGTGTCTGAGCTACAGGGGCATCCGGTCGTATGCGGGCGCTAGCGCCCGCCACAACCCCCTCAGCCCCTACGGTGGAAGGTACGCTCCGATGTTTTCTGTTCGCCGGCTGCAGTTGAAAACTGAGTGATCAAAATGAGCAGCGTCATGTTTTAAGGTACAGGAACTAAATTTAGAACTTGTTCAGGCGTCAGGACAGTTTGTGTTGCTGTCCTGGCGTCTTCGAAACAAAGAAGTCAATTGCCTGTTACAAGAACGCTCATTATGCTGAACCTGATGGAGTGTCAGTCACCTGTAGACTGGAGTTGCTGAAAACAAAATAACCTGTTGTGCCTGCTCCCACGAACTGAGCAGTTTACACTTTGTTTGTGTGTCCAGTTCTGTTGGAAACTCACTCTGCACAGTTATCTTTTTCTTAAAATCGCTTGGAAGAAGTTCTGTGGAAGTTTTATTGTGGAAAATCTGCCACCTATATAACTTGCAGTGGAGTAGTCCGTCAAACGGTTTAAACAGCATCGAACTCTGACTTAACCTCTGAGACTCTCGTTAGCCTGACATAGTGTTAACAAAAATCACAGTCACAACAGTGTAAAAACAAGATGGCGAGATCCAAGAGAGAGACAAAACCTGATCAAGTTTCTAGACAAAACTTGTTTTTGTTCTGTTATTTGATATGACAACAGGGCGTTAACATTCAGGTCAGATTTTTCAGCTCTCTGGATGATTATTTATCGTTTCACTGAGATAAACAGAGTGAGGAAACTGCTGTTTATCAACCCTGTTAGTTCCTGGGTGTGTCACTGTTCTAGACTAACTGGGCGTTATTAGTTTGGGTGGGCGAAGGGAAAACATGTCGAGTTACAAACGTCCACAGTCATCAAGGCTTTTAGATGTGTTGTGGTTTACGGTTTTGTTGTTGCACAGCGTATTTGAAACATTGAAATAACCGTTTTAATCAGTGCTTTATCTTGTTTACAGTTAAACAAACCCATTCTTCATTTTTTCTCCCAAAACTCCTTCTGCTCCAAAGGCGTGGTTTAGTTTTATTCTAATCAGTTACTGATCCCAAACAACGGGAAGTTAAACATGCTCAGTCTCAGCAGGTTAAAAGATGATACAGTTAAAATAATGAACACTGATGTGTCCTGCACTTTAAAACAACACGGTTTTGCGAGGAGCTCAGCTGCTCCTGCGGGAACATGAGAAATAATTGATCAGTGTTGTCGCTCTGTGCTGTGTTTGGCGCTATAATCATGCGTGATGCGCTGTAGGACTTTACATCAACATATGTCAAGCGTGGCTTGCTCTCACCCACCAGCTCGGCTCACGCTCGTGGCGAACACAACCCTCACACACACACACACACACACACAAATGCGCTCGGTTCATCAGGATTGCTTCCCTCATCTCCTTCGTCTTCCCTCTCCTGCAGGTTACTCTGGTAACAGCGGAGGTGCCGGTCTCGGCGTTCGTCCTCCTCAGACTGCTCAGGCCTGCTGCAGCGCTGTTTGCGCGCCGCCGCTGCCACGGCCTTCACCACTGCCGCAGCCGCTGTTGCAGCAATACGGGAGAAGCAGAACCAGGGCTGGCGGGCTATGGACAGGCTAGCATGTGAAACAGGAGGGAGGAGATGCACTGGGAAAGGCTTCCAGTGTGTCATTTATTCAACTAATAAAGATGGATGATTCAGTAAACTGATGAACTGACAGGTGTTTCATCAGAACAGTGATGGATCCACAGGTTCAGAATAACGATTCCTTTATTTACCTTAAATATAAACAGGGCAGTGGTGTCTTTGAATCAACTAAGTCTTTTTATTTTTGGCTAAAAAAATGGATCCAGTCCAAATGCAGTCTGTCCATAACAGTTTTCAAAGTTTTCAAAAACACATTAAACACATTTTATTAGTTTTGTTTAACATCGTGAAACCAGTTTTTCTTGTACAGAGATGTTTTAGTTAAACTTGAGTCTTAAATGTCCAGGTACCCAAAGAATGAAATAGCATGTTTTAACTGTCAAAACTTGTTCTCAGCTCTAGAAATTATTAGGAGACCTCCAAAGTCTTATTCTATAATGGAAATTAAAGATAAACACTTCCCATGGAAGAGTTTATGGGTTCGGTATGTTGTTCTTCATCCTAAAGTTGCATCAAACACATCTATATTTATTATTATCTGAGAGGTGAGTTTAAAGACATCAGCTGAATTTCAGAAATAATTAAATGTAATCTGATCACATACTAAACATTTATAAGACCTGCATAAAATAGTTAATAAAACATTCTTTAAGTCATTGGTGCACCTTTAAAATGTCTTATCTGAGCTGTTCTTCATGAATGAGCAACAGTCTTTATATTATGGTCTGGTGCTGACATGTAGTTAAGTTGTAGCGTTTTCTAAAACTCTTACCAAAGGTCTACCATCCTGAATATTTTAAAACCTTGTGTTTGAAGTTTTGATCACAGCGTCCCTGGTCTCAGAGCTGTGATGTTTGTTCATAGAGCTGACGGAGGTGCAGTTTTTCTCATATTTTATGTTTCTCGTACTTAGCAGAAGTGTCACATAATTTTAACCTGCTGTCTCACACCAGACAATATTTACTCTATAGACTTCATATTTTACAATGTGGAAGCTGAAAAACAAAACCCTGTCATCGTCTCTGTTGATGTGATGAGCTCTGGATGAAAACAGGCTGCACAACACCAAAACCTCTCCAATGCTACATTTGTTTCTGCAGTTTTTTGTTTATATTTACCTCCTGCAGCCTCCTCCTTCATAAAACTAAATGTCGACTCATTTTCTCTCAGTTGCTCTTTGCCTCCCTCCTGTACTCACTTTGTTTTCACCCTCGCTGTCGTACTTCCCTTTCCCTCTCAGATGGGTGGAGCATCCTCTTACAGCACCCAGTTCCTGTCTCACTCGGGGCCCCGCGGCCCTCCGGGGATGAACCCCGGTGGGATGGTCCCTTCCAGGCCTGGACCTCCACCCTCCGCCGGGGGCCTGTATCCCTCTCACCCTGCACAGACGCAGAAGATGGGGCAGCATGGGGGCTACCCCGGAGGACAGCAGGGGCTCAGACGGCCTTTTCACTCAGAGGTTAGTGATGGAAAATACAATCCGGTCAGTTTATTAGGTACACTTGGCTGTACGTCCTAATCAATAAATGTTTGTCATTTTGACCTTCAAGAAGGAGGATTTCTGTTTTACTACATCAGTTTTAGCTGTTTGTTCCTAATAAACTGACACCTGAGTGTATATATCATTTATAATTCTAAAAATACAAAAATAAATGTGTTAATTTTATTAGTTTGTAGCTTTAACTATAGAACGGTTATAACGTTATAACTATTTTGATAATGGATCATGGATTTATGTTCCAATGGTAAGTATGATATTCTGGTTTTGCAGATTTATTTGTTTCTCTGTTTAAATATTTATGTGATGGATTCGTCAGTTAGGTAGGGTCACTGTGACCTCTTAAAAACTTCTTTTGGGTCATAACTTAAGAATTAGTTACAACAGGATAAGCTGATGAGAACAATTTATATCCAAAAGGTCAAAGGTCAGCTTCACTGTGACATCATAACGTTCTGAAAAAACATGTTTGTGGCCATATTGCGGCGCCATAACTCAGGAAAAGAAGGAGAGATTGTGACCTGGTTGGCGGAGACGAACGACCACGAGGCAGTGATTCTACCTGATAAAATAAAGGAACAACTCACAGCCGCTCATGATGTCATAGGTCACACTTCCTCCTAAAACATATCTGCTCCGTCAGTTTCAGTCACGTGACGGACAAATTCAAACACACGTTTCCTGTTTCTGCGAATGAAGAAGTCGTCATGTTTAGTACTCTATCACTACTGCTTTGATGCTCAATCTTCGGTGTTGTCTGCATCAGAGCTGTAATCACTTCCTGTTTTTTATGGGCTGGAAAGAGGGGGTAATATGTAATGGAGAATTTCCTGTGTTGTTTTTTTTTTCCCCCAGGGTTTCCCGGTGCAGCAGTACGGCTCTGGCGGGATGTCGGGGTACACGAACCAGCCTCTGCAGTACCCCCCCGGTCCACAGCAGAGATGTGCCCATTCGCCCTCTTACCCCTCCAGCCGGATGCCTCTCATGGGACAGTACACATCTGGATCACACAACCCAGGGCAGTTCCTCCTGGAGCAGGCCAGCCCAACCCTCCACAGTATTATAAAGTAATCAGTTCCTCACAGATCAGAGCCAATAACCAATATTAACCAATATTAATATCTGAGTGTTTTTGAGAGAATTGTGGTCGAACAGATCTCATTTCTGCAGCACTGTCGAGCTCTTTTGGGTCCAGGTAAATAGACTGTCTTACTGAGGCCAGTTTCCTGTCTCTAGTCAGAGCTCTTCAACGGTCAGCAGCCTGCCATCAGGAGACAGAGGATATATGCTCTTCACATTAGGTTGCAGTCAACGGGGCTGCGTATGAACTCCTCAACGCACAGAAATTATTAAATATATATATATATATATATATTTCATTCTATTTTTCACCTATTGGCTTGTGCATAACATGTGTTTATGTTTTTTAATATAAATATTTTTCCATAACTATATATACATAAATTCATTTTATTTTATTTTATTAATAATATTAATAGTCAAATGTTTATGTTCATTCTTGGCCACAAAGCTGACTGTAAATAACAGAGAGTAAGTGCAGTTCACCTGTCAACCTGAGGTGTCGCTGCTCAGTGGAACCACAACCGGAAGCTGTTGTCTCAGCCCGGTCCTGTCTCGCGATGTTTTTTGTTTTCATTGATTTAAAACATGGCGTCTGAAGGAGAGGCGGGTAGTGCTGCTACAACCGAACCGGAGACCGGAGAGGGGTACGTCTGATTCATGCACGACAGTTTTACCGTCACAAATGTGTAGGCAATGACTCTGATTACCTGTGAAAATATAAACCGCTGAAACGCTCAGTTTTAGCCATAAAAGCCGTTTGAAGCAGACTGGCTAGCTAGCTAATGTTAGCAGTGCACAGACTCAAGCGTTACAGTTTAGCTGCTCTTTGTACAGAGAAAACATATTTACACCAGCATATCTGACATTTTAATGTTGTCCAGTCTGCCGCCAAACATACAAAGTCTATGCATGATTTAAGACTTTTTACGTGTTGATGTGCCCCTCTACACCAACCTCCTCGCGCCAGACTCCGTTTGAATAATGTCAGTTTTAGCAAACACGATGTATTTTTGATAAAAAGAAATAGTAACGGGAAGGCAATTGAGGACCAACAAGTTGGCATTAGATATATGGCTCTCTCTGCCGGGTTAAGGTTTGGCATTTCACGATAAGAAAAAAGAACCAAACAAACAAACTTCAGCTGACTGTAACTACTTTTACAGTTGTTAGTTACTAATTAACTGGAAAAACGGCAATTTTTAAAATAGAGATAGACTAATAGAGCGCCTCTTTTTGTTTAGGGAAAACAGGTTAACCGGTTTAGAGCTTCAGTGATTCATTTGCAGCTATTCAAATGATCAAATAATAGTTACTTTTGAAAAGCTAAAATGCCAAAATTTCCTTATTTTGTCTTTGTTTTATACACCAAACAATTAATTGAGAAAATGAAAAATTGGCTAAAGAAGTTTGTGATTTCCTAAGTGACATAAGATCAGTGTAGTTTGATAATCTTCCTGGAAGTGTGATACCTCGGACACTGTGATATATATGTGGCTAAATATTTATGCATCTGAATAATCTTTCTGTGGACTTTCAGGGATGCTGCATTTGGGGAGCTACCCATCAGCATGGATACTGAATCTTCAAACGGCAAAGAGGGAATGGTAACATAGTTTGACATTATTACACGTTTTTGTTTTTGCTTTGCGTGTAGCTGACCTGTTTTTCGACTCATACTCTCCATGGCTTAGAAATAATCATACCCAGCTGTTTTCCTTTGTGGCAGGAGACGGCCGGTGAAGGCTCCGAGGCTGCTGATGCTCTGACTGGATCAGGAGATGAGGAGAGTGGGAGGCAGCTGGGGGAGGTGGAGCTGCAGTGTGCCTTGTGTATGAAGTGGTTCACTGCAGACACATTTGGCATCGACACGGCGTATGTGTTCTCATCGAGTAACTTCGTTATTCTGTGAAACATCAGCAGTTGTGTGTCTGTATCAGCAGCTTTCATGACTTCTCTTTCTCTACAGGACCTGTCTTCCCTTCATGACCAATTATGTGTTTCACTGCAACGTGTGCCATCACAGTGGTAACACATACTTCCTCAGGAAGCAAGCAAGTAGGTGTTCTGTGTGCTACAACCTCCAGCTGACAGTTACCATTATCAGCCTTAGTGTTCTCAGTCATTCACACACTGATGTTGCCTTTTGTGTTCAGACCTGAAGGAGATGTGTCTCACAGCCCTGGCAAACCTGACGTGGAGATCCAGAACACAGGAAGAGCACCCGAAGACCATGTTCTCCAAAGACAAGGTGGGTGTACTACATGTTCACAGATGTGTTGGTGCACACTGGATGTGATCTGGTGCTTTTTAAATAAACTGACTTTAGAGTCCACATGATTGATTAAATAATTGGTTATTTGCCTGACAGGAAATGAACCTATAACAGTTTTGAGAATTTGAATATAAGAAATGCTGAAAATGTTCTGGTTCTAAGCTTAAAAATGTGAATATTTTCCCAGTAAACAGAATACCTGTGGGTTCTAGACATTGGGCATTGTGATGGACATTTATTTGATATATTTATCAAAATTCTTATTATTTTAAAGGTGGAACCAGGTGGAATCATGCGGATACTAACTTCTAAAAAAACGTAAACACTTTGAGTGTGATGATTATTAAATACTTTTTTATTTATGGAAATATTTGTCTGTTTATGTTTTAACTTTTTGTTGCAGGATATCATACCCTTCATCGACAAGTACTGGGAGTGCATGACAACCCGTCAGCGACCGGGGAAGCTCACCTGGCCCAACAACATTGTGAAAACAATGGTAATATTCTTTGCAAGTCGCCCTCCTCCAGTGTAGTTGGACTTCTCTGTGTAGTGGGATAAGGGATAGAGGATCAGAAATAACCTGGCATTAAATCTGTTAAAATATAGTGATAGTTTTATAACAGTAGTTTTGTGTTTTGTCTATTTTGCAGAGTAAAGAGCGAGATGTTTTTCTGGTGAAGGAACATCCTGACCCCGGCAGTAAAGACCCAGAGGAGGAGTACCCCAAGTTTGGCCTGTTGGACCAGGTATTTACTGCTCAGCTGTTTATACACAGTACAGCTGAGTGTTGGGAGCTTGAGCTGCAGACACCAAAGAATAATCTAATGTATAACTTCATCTTCTTCCTTTGTAGGACCTGGGAAACATTGGACCCTCATATGACACACAGAAACAGACCACTGCTACTCCCACAGCCGGTGGGCTCAACGGTCAGAATATAACACAATACAAATCTAAAGTAGAGAGAAATGATAGTTTCTACTTGTAACACAGATTAGAGTTGCACTATTTCACATTCTGTTTCAACAAAGGACAAGGGGAAGAGAAGTGTGAGGGTGCTTTTACACCTGTAGTTTGGTTCATCAGGTCTGGACCAAAGTTTAGAAAAAAAATCTGTATTATTACAAATACAACTCTGGTGACTGACAACAGTTACTGTACCTTCATGTATTCTTATGTGTTTCTTAGCCCTTGGAGAAATAAGGACTAGGACACAGACGCAACACATTTCAGTTTTAACTTCTTTTCAGGGGGGCAGGGGATGTTTTCTTTAACCAGAAACATCACAACATACTGCTACCAGACTCCATTGA
>BRZM01000027.1:2630577-2867302 GCA_033238685.1 Lates japonicus | reverse complement strand
GGAAGTCATTGCTGTACACCTGTCTTGGCTGGAGGAGGAAAACAAACCAACACAGTCAACACAGAATCTAAATCAGTTTTTATACCCTCACCATTTATCAACAACTCACACTGGTACTTCATCGCATTTAGAGCTGCTGCAGCTTCTGCATGATATGTTGAAACTACAACACATTATAAGTGGATTAAGCGGGCGATATAAAGTTTAAATTAGCTCCTTCTCCAAACAGCTACAACATTAAAATGTGCTGCTGAAAACCAGAACTTTGTCTCTAATTTCTGTGTAATTAGAAACTTAAAAATTATTAGAAAATGATGAGCCAGATGAATGCATTTATTTAAGTGCATTTTCACTAATAATACTAAGTGTATTTTACTTGTAACAGAGTATTTTATTATTACGTAGTTAGGTAAATCATTTGGTACTTGCATCGGAGTTTTAAATGGCGAAACCAACAAGTCACAGCTCAGCATCTGATTGGTTTTTGAAAAGCGTGAGACTGAACTTCTCTCCGTTAAACTAGCCAACTCTGTCTTGGCTCCTTGGTCCTTGGCTTCACAAAAGAAAAGAAAGATGCATTTGTACTTGACTGAGGTTTGAGATGTGCAATCTGTCTGTGTGCCGGACCTGAAGAACTCACCAAGAGCCAGAGGTCTTTCACCTCCTTGCAAAACTTGTCATTATACTCCTCACCACCTTGTGAGGAATCGTCTCTCCATGTCGGAGGTGCTGGGATGCTCTCGGGACCTGAGCAGGGGCTGCCCTGCAGTCATTTCATAAATCAGGCAGCTGAAATTTCCCACCAGTCACAGTCTTCCCGCAATGCTCGTGGCTGAGCACCTCAGGAGCCTGAAATCAGGGTCAATGAATGAATGAGGAAGGGATGATCAGGCAGATAATATTGTCTGTAGTGATTTTAATGATTCGCTGTTGAGAGTTTGAGTCATGCTTCTGGGTGTAAATGATGCGATAAGGACATGTGCCTTTTGTGGAGGGATTAGGCTTTTATGAAAGGTAGTTCTTTTCCCCAGTTTTAAGCAAGAAACATCTATATATATGGCACCAGACTCCATTGGCTTAAAACAGAAATTTTACAGAGCAGAAAAACAAGACTGCTGGAATAATGTTGCCTCTATTAGTTGGGTTGTTTGTGTTGCTGTGCGGCTTTCAGTGGTGGAAGGGAGAAGCATTAAAATCCTTTACATTTATTAAAAAGTACCACACAGTAACACAAACACACTAACAGATGGAGGCAGTGGTATTCCAGCTCTGTTCTCCTCAGTAAAATTCTGTTTTTGTCAATGGGAGTCTGGTAGTGATATTTCTAATTAGCGAGGAACAGGATACACACTCTTTAATAAAAAGCTCTGTCTCTGTAAGAATCCTCTCATTGTGTTATAATAACAATCTGACTCCTGTTTGTTCACATTGCAGCAGCTCAAGATTTTTGTCCCTATCAGTCATTTTTAAAATCATGAGAAAATCAGGTTCAAATCACTGGAGTTATCTGTATCTCACTGCTCTCAGAAGGATTTGAATTTCCTGTTTTAGTGCCACTCTCTGTGCTGTGCGTGCTTACATGTGTCCAAGCATTGCCCACCTGCCTTACCATCCTGCTCTCAGACATTCTCACAGCCCAGGCCCAGGTCAGAATCTTGGATGTGTATGGGGAACAAATAGAAAAGAATCCACTGAACAGACTGGTTTCATGGTTGAGATTTTTGTTGCTCTTGTGGCCTTGCACCCTTTTGCCCTGTCACCTCCTATCCCTCACTTTGGCTCTGAAGCAGGGGTAGGTGCTGATTCTTAGAACAAACACAAAAAAGTTTGTGTTACATTTCAGTAATTTGTAATTACTGGGAGATATAAAATTAAATGTGGTTTTTAAGGTATCGGCACTCCGTGAGCGAAGAACGGAGTGCAGGGTTTCTTAAAATAGATAACACCACCTGAAGGATTCCACGAACTCACTTCCTCAACCTGCCTTTGTTTGTACCCATGTCAAATACCATCAACACTGCTTCTTCAAGAACGGGTAGATGCGTGAAGAATGAATCTGATTGGCTGGGTGCAATCTGGCTGGCAAAATCATTCAGGCCTGAATTCAGGCTAAAAATGAACCCAAATCAAATGTTTCATCATTTCTGGGCGTCTGCTGGCGAGGAATGTGATCTGTTTTAGGTTATTCGAATGCATTAGTTGTTGCCGTGAAACATTATTGCCGCTAATCACTACGACAAACAGTAGTGATATGGCTGTGTTCCGTTGTCATCAGCAGAATGTTTTCGGTTTCAGGTCTGTGTCAATACAGCATGTGATTCAGCTTCACCAGGGCAGTAAAGATGTGACTTGATGCGCTGCTGATGTGGAGAATACACTGACCTGTACACTATTGACTCCTGGTGAAGGTGAATTAAACCGCAGCAGACCTCTGCGGCGTTGAAACGTACTCGGTCTTTCTCCAGGCCGGGCACGCCGATGTTATAAATGTGAAACCTCAAGTCCCCACCGTTCATCATGGTCAGGACCATACAGAGGGCGTGCTTGGTCTCGTAAGCGTACGCAAGATTCACCTTCATGGAGAACGAGAGAGTGCAGTTTAACTTCAGTTTTAACCAGAAACATTGCTGTATATCAATACCAGACTCCATTGAGAAAAATAGGAATTTTACCAAGCAGAACACAGGAGCTGCTGGAATACCACTGCCTCCATCTGTTAGTGTGTTTGTGTTTTTGTGAGACTTTCACTGGCGGAAGAAGCATTCAGATCCTTCTCTTAAGTAAAAGTACCACACAGTAACACAAACACACTAACAGATGGAGGCAGTGGTAATCCAGCAGCTCCCGTGTTAAATTCCTGTTTTTGTCAATGGAGTCTGGTATTGATATATAGTGATGTTTCTGCTCAAACAAAAAGGATCTTACTCTTTTATTCTTTAGAAAAAGAAGCTCAATAACTTCCCTAAACATCTGGGCACTGATGTGTTTAACAAATGCTACTCAAATATGAGGAAATGGTTTGTTAGGGACTATTTTTAGCGGCTGATTAACACACATTTTGAGAGTAAACTCGTCTGTATTTATGAGCACATTAAATGTAAATAAACATCAATAACTTGCTGATATATCACACTATAATGCAGCTGTATGCAGATCTAATGATATTATAGTTACATACAGTCAGAAAACTAAAGGACAACAGTTGTAATCTCACCACGAATCGACTGTCCAGTCCCTCCAGTATCTGTTTCTCATTGAGAGCCATGGACTCCCCTCGCCTCTTCTTCACGTGGGTTTTCTCCAGCTTCTTGCAGGCGTACATCATCCCTGTGGCTCGCACCTGACAGGCCCACACCTGGAGGACGGGAAACAAGACTGTGGCAGATTTGTCTTTGAGACAGTAAAAGAGTCAGGTGTTAGACAGAGCGTAGCATTGGAGGTCAGTGCTTTAGAAGAGTTTATAGTTGTATTTACATTAAATTCGAAGCTTTTACTCTTTACTATTACAATGAAACTGAATTTGACCTCTGGATTTGGTGGAATGACCCTTTTAAGGTTCTTTTTTGGCATTTTATTAGACAGTTGCGAGAGAAAGCTGAAATAATTCTTTGGATTTTATGGATCCTGAGATGTACATGTCTTCTGCAGAATGTTTACTCTTTAAGTTGTATTATGGGATGGATTTAGAAGAAAATAGAGCTCTGCGACATCTGTTAAAGAACCTGAGAGTAATTTTCACTGATCTGTTTAGCACTTTAACCAGAGTCTGGTAAGAAACAGTGGACAGAAATATTCTCCTGCTTCCTGCAGCTCGTTCACAGCTAAATTCATCAGATATGATATGAAGCAGTGATAAGGTTGATGCAGGTGTACAGGTAGCTAAGTCGTCACTCCTTCATATCCTTCTGTCTGTCTCGGTTTTGGCCAAACACCAGGAAAATGAGTAAAATGAAATGAAATATCTGATTATCAGGCTGCAGGTATGTGGCCCTGCGGGTAGTTTTGATTTTATTTGCTCTGGTTTTTAGATATCAATCTGTAACTGGACCAACTTCCTCCTGAAGAAATCGCTCCTATAAAAGGTGTTGACAGTAAAGTGTCAGTGGTGAGACCTGATGATTAAATTCCTCTCCTCTCCACAAATAACTTAAAGTCTTACCTCTCCAAACCCTCCTTTCCCCAGCAGTCTGTACTGTCTGAACGCGTGCTTGGTGATGGGCTGCCTTGAAGAGAAAGAGTTTGTTTTCATTCTCAGTTCTTCTTTCTTTGTTTGTTTGTTTGTTAAATAGGAGCTGCAGTGAATGTAAATGTAGTTTATTGAGTAAAAGCAGACAAATCAGCCGCTCGTCTGTCAGGCTTTACTGTATGTGTTTAGTTTCCACTGTTACTGACCTCTCCACCATCTTCCACTGCAGGAAACGGTCAAAAAACATGCTGTCCTGGTACTGCAGGAAGGGCTCTCCACTCAGGTACTCATGCAGGTCTCTAATCCATTAAACACACAGGTTAGTCATTAATTAATCCCTGACAACATGTGCACATGGATGTCTGGACTTACTCCCTGCAGTCGTGGAAGACGTCCCCGCAGGGATCGAACTCCAGACTCTGGATGCAGCTCTGTTCGTGTGGCAGCACGACGGGGACGCACTGATTGGACTGAGGACACAAAGAGGATGAAGTTAAAGAAGTGTGGAGACAGATCCACACACACACGATCATTTGGAAGCGGTAAAGACGTTGTGGCTGTCAGACCTGACTCATGAGGAATCTCTGAATGATGCTGACGCCAAAATCTCTCCTCTCCTCGTCGCACTTTGTCTCAAAAGCGTCCTAAAGGAGACGAAGACGGAATAAATACACATGCACAGAAACAGTTTGTCCTGCAGCGACCACTTCCTGAGTAAAGGTGTGACGATTCTTCAGGTCCACGGTTCAGTTCAGACCTCGGTTTTTGACCCACGGCTGTGACCAAAATAGTCGTGTAGTGTGGGTGGATGGTGCTGTGTCGGTACGAGTCTGTATCAGATTTCCTGCTCTAAATTTAGTCACTATGTCAAACATTCAGCGAGCGGTACCTCCTCATGCTGCTTAGTGCAAAGAAACAAGTCTGCTCTATAACGTTATCCTTCCTCCGTGCACACAGTTTGTACTTTGTTGTTGATTCGACTACACCTTGTGAAATGCACAGGTGTGTCTCAGCTGTGATGCGGTGTCAAATTCAGAGTTTTGAAAACCAACATTTTTCCCTCGTGACGGCCTCCTTTATGTTGCGTGCAAATTTGATTTTACAGAATGTTTCCTTCTACTTCTTCCTCCCTCGTTACTCCAGAAATGTGCTCGATGGTGCGTTTTGGTGTCAGAAAAGTCAGGCCCTGCTCGTATCGTGTTACAGACTGAGAGCACAGTCTGACTGAGCTTTTAGCAGCGTTTGATGCCCTGTCTTCATCTTTCTTTGGTTAATATGATACAGTCAGTGTTTTTCTTTTTCTTTTTTTTTTTTTTTTTTGCTGCATCTTGACTTTATAGTCGACCTGAAACTCTTCACATTTTACATTTGAAGTCACTGTAATCCTGTAAATCAACTGTACCAAAGCGTCATGGAGGGAGATGTAGTTCTGCAGATCAGGACGACTCCGACAGAAGAGCTGAAACAGCTTCTTTCCAATGGGTTGCTTCACACACAGACTGTAGTAATCTCTCTCTGACGGAGGGAAAAACAACAACACACACACACACACACACACACACAATGAGAAATCACACAACAAAACACAGAATGTGATGACGTGTGACGTACACCTGTGCACACACCTATGCTCATGGCCAGGTCCTCACACTGACTGATGTGAGGGAAGCGGAGCATCTCTCTCCACTTCCAGCTCCTGCCTTTACTCCCCCCCCCCTGCAGACAGACAGACAGACAGACAGACAGGACATGATCACCCAAACTATTCTATGTTGTAATGTTGTTAAAACTGGTGTCCACGGTGATGACAGTACCTCAGACTGACACGTCTGTCAGCGATGTGTCATAAACATGCACGCGTTTGTGCGCGCCCGGCCCGTCAGGTTTCAGACAATAGTTTGCTCGACTACAGTGAATGAACTATTAATAGCTCTGGGAGCAGGTAAGTAAAGCCTGTGGGACCACATTACTCTGCAACTTACTTTCAAACTCGAAATGTCCACGCTGCCATCTGAAGATTACATCTAAATTCCTTCTGTGCGATGCCTTCAGGGACGTTTTAGGGTTTCTCTTTAATGAGAAATGATGTGTTTCTGAGCAGCTTTCTGCACATTCACACAGGATAAACACAACTGACTGAAGCAGAAATGATTAACTATGGGAGGGAAAGTGAAACAAGAGGCCTGAGGAGCAGAGGAATCAGTGTTTAACCTTCAGCGCCCTCGTCACCGTCCTCAGGTCACCCATCCAAAACCAAACACCGTCCACACCTCTGAGCCTTATGTGCTGAGGTGTGTGAGGAAAACCTGCAAATTAAAGTCTAAATCTCAGCCTGTTATTGATCTAAAACAACATGCACCCATGTTAAAGTGTCCTCTCACATCCTGTTACATGTCATTTTCTCACTCCGGCCTCTCAGACGTTAAGTTTCTGTAGTAAGAAATTCTGTAGTAAACCATAAAAACCTCCGCTCTCACCTTCCCTGGCTCTGATCAGAGCACTGTTTGCCACCATGCTTTCAATCTCCATGTCGTTCTAAAAGTCTGTTTTCTCCCCAAACTCAGCAGCTCGTCCGGTCTTCATGCACCGGCTGTGACAGTCTCACAGTAAATCGCAGCAGTCCAGCTGGTTGAGTCGCAGTGAGGAAGGTGTGCCGCTCTCGCCTTCAGCCCCCGTCACTCACTGATGAATGGAGATGCAGGTGTTTGGTACTTTGTGTAAGACAGCGTGCTCCAACCGCAGGACGCTCCTCCCACATCACAGAGGCGGGACAGGTGCCTTTTACAGAGCCTGGTGTGTAGTTTAACTGCTTTTAAATGACACTCAGGTCTAATAGAGGATGGGCAAAGGAACATTTATTTGTGATGAGTTCACTCTGGATCACTGTCACGAGCTGAGGTGGCTTCAGGTGTAGATTCTCCAAAGGAGGAGCAGATGAAAAGGTTAAAGATGATGAGGATAATGAGGAGTGTTGTCATCTGTTTTAGGATTACCGTGTAACAGAGGTGGAACAGAAAGCTGCTGTGTTGGAATGACTTGTAATTAATGTGCAGTAATTTAAGGCGGAATAACACTTTAGTTTCTCCACAGTTTGAGTCAAAGTGAAGTCTCTTCTCCCTGAACACCTGTTCCTGTCTCAGTCCTGTAGTTACCACCTGTGGCTGCAGAGGGCGCTGTAATGTCACTTTAAAACGGAATTAACAGTATTTCACTTCAGCAAAGACAGAGTGGTAAAGAGGGAAAAATCAAAGCAGCAGAGGCCAAAACATCCTGACTTTTACAGGATCCTACATTTCCCATAATGCAACAGATAACATGGTTTTAAACCAGAGGTGTTCCAGTGTGTAAATCTGTTCTCGGTTCTTTAACTTCAGGAGGTTCAGCTTTAATTATTCAGGGTTTGTGTGGTGCTCTGATTTATTATTATATCATATTTTCACCATTCATTACCAGTTGCTTTCACTTCAATCTGTCCATTTTAAACCTGATCCAGACTCTTTAATTATATCATGAGGAAATATTAGTATTACGATTAAGATGTACTGTGATGATAAATAATTCCAGGTTAAATTATCTCTGTTTCTTCCCCTTTACATTTCATCTCTTTGGTTTGATCATGAAAAAGTTAAATAAAACTTTATGTGACATTAAAAAGAAAAGTCTTAAATTTAAGTCAGTGAAACTCTGCAACAGAAAGAGAACATGGACTGATCTCAGGTGTAGAAAGCAGGAACTTTCCCTCCAGCTGCAGTGATTTAATGTTTCTCTGTTAAAGTGTCTTTAAACCAGCATCACAGGAGCAAACAGATCCAGATCCAGGTTTTCCTCTGCTTCCAAAATGGACCTGAACACAGAGTTTGACTGTGTCACAAGGATCGACTGGGGAGACTGATTCCTGTTTGGAGACACATCCACCCCTCCTCCTCCTCCTCCTCCTCCTCCTTCTCCTTCTCCTCCTCCTCCTCCTCCTTCTCCTCCTCCTCCTCCTCCTCCTCCTCCTCCTCCTCCTTCTCCTCCTCCTCCTCCTTCTCCTCCTCCTCCTCCTCCTCCTCCTCTTGGTCAGAGCAGAGGATGTGCTGGTTGTGTTCCTCTGGGAGCAGCTCCACCCCTACATCATCACCTGTGCAGTCAGACAGGTGCTCACAGCCACGGACAGGTAAGGCTCTGCCGATCAATACGTCTGCTAACTACCAATCAGTTATAAGGCAAAAGCTGGAGTTCATAGTGACTGGACTCAGATGTTACAGTTTTCCACCTGTGTCGCTGATTCTCTTCTACAAAGAGCGTAAACACTGACACCTAGTGGACAGACGGTGCCATTACAGTTTGTCTCTGAGTCCAAACACTAAGACACGAGTTCAGGCAGCTGTGGAGCTGCTGTTTGTATCTTTACGTGCATTTTCTCTTTGTTATCTGATGCAGGAATGGAGAGGTGGTAGAACAAACGTTTGCTCCTCCTCCTGCTCTGACCTCCTCCAGGTCAAGGTAACTGATCTGTGGCAGTGTTTCCTCTTGTCTGTGCTCAGGAAATCAGTTTTTTTATTATTATAATTTGCTTCTTTAGAGGCAGAGGTGAGGAGCAGGAGCAGACGCACATAAAGAATCCACTAAACGCCTTCATGCTGTTCAGGAAGGAGCAGGCGCCGAATGTGGCGTCTGAATTTAACATCAGAGACGGTGCAGCGGTGAGCAGAGTCCTGGGACAGAGGGTGAGCTCAGTGTGTGACAGATGTCATCACAGGGTTTGGTAGTGTGTGTGTGTGTGTGTGTGTGTGTGCGTGCAGGATTAGATTTAATGTAAAAGACGTGGTCGGTGGTTCGATCCCCGGCTCCTTCAGTCTGCCTGCCAGAGTGCCCTAGGGCAAAACCCTGAACCTCAAACTGCCCCTGATGCATCGTTACTGTGTGAGTCAGACCACATCTCCTCTCTCTGAACAATAACATCTTTTATCTCCAGCTGGAAACTGAGCTGTGAATTTTACAAATGAAGCAAGTCGTGACTCTTTCAAATTAAAAGTCATTGAAGTGAAGGTTTAAACACACACACACGTTAAACTGCAAATTTCAATGAAAACTGGAAAGATGAGGCTGTTCTACGAGCGGGCATGTGTGGAAATTAAACAAAAACAAAACAGGATGCGTTTCTTTGGCTAAAAGACGATTAAAGAAGGGGAGATTTTCATTTTCCTCTCTCTTTACTATCTTTTTTCTTGTGAAATATCGAATCCTCTCACCTTTTAAAACCTTTCAGGTCTGAAATCAGGTGATGAGTAGATATCATTTATTTTAAAATCCATTAATTGAGTAAAAGCACTGATCCATCTGATTAATGTCTTGAAACACCTTCCTCACACAGTGAACAGAAACAGTCTTTTGTCCTCAGCTGAAAACAGAGCTGTGGATTTTTACAAAAGTATTAAAAGTTTAAAGAAACACACACTTGTTTTCTTTTTATCTCAGGCAGTTTACTGCTGATGTTTCTACATTAAACTGAGGGCGTGCTAAAACCAGGCGTGTTTGTTAGAGGATTAAAGGGATAAAAGAGAAAAACAAGTAGATATTATTTCATTTAAAATCCTTTAAGTAAAACATGATACACTGATGGAGAAAGAGGCAGCAGATGTTTTTTAACTGTGAATAAACCCTGAGAGGACGAACTGAGACTGTTTTTGTTTGATCAGCTGCAGAGTCTGTGTCTAAACCTGAGGAGGAAACTCATCAGACCCAGACGTCTGTGACGGTCTGAAGCAGCCGCCGGATGCTCAGACCACGTCACCTGCCTCAGGTACAAACAGCAGTGGCTCAAACTCTGACTGTGAATGCTCGCCAGGCGCCGGAGGACGGGCGTCAGCTGAGGTGTCATCCTGGCTGTGCAGCCTGGGCTGGCCTCCTGTCCACACCTGGACTCCTCTGCTCTGAACCACTGTCAAATAAACACTGAGGAAAACCAAACGACACGGTTTAGGGCAGTTTATTAGGAACAGTCCTGCAGTAAACCCTCCTTCATGAAGGTTTGAATGTTCAGGTTTTAATCAGGTGTTGGTTCTGGAGGATGTGGTTCATTAATACATCATCAGTCTATATGACTGACTAACTTTTCCACATGTCAATTTGAAGCTTCTAACCTACAACTGAGAAAAGGAAACTTTCCGTGGCCATGTCGTGTTTCACTGTGAAAAACGATAGAACAAACACACATCCCACTGACTCTGAAAACTTCACAGTTTCTGTTATTTGCAGAGTAAAGCCATGGTTACAAAATCCTGGGAATTTTCAAAGCTGGAAAGTCTTCATGGGAATAAACATGAATTAACAGGAATAAACTGGAAAACTGCAGAGTTGCAGGTTAGCTTGTAACGGGGAGCTTCAATGTAGCTGAAAAAATGGTTTAAAACAACCAGATTTTATGTAAATTCAGTTGGACAGAGCATTTATTTATATATTTGATCTGTGGTATTAAAATTTAACAAGAAAAAACATCTAAATGTGTAGCTAGCTAGCTGCTAAATCAGGGATGCTACTCCAACCTGGAATATTTCCAAAATTCCCCGAGTAGAAAGTGTTTAGAAATTTTCCGCCCTGGGTGCAGTGTGTGCTGCTTTCCCAAAGAGCTGTCAGTGTTTATTGATCAGTTTAATGGATGTTTGGTAACAAATACAATCATTCAGCTTTAAGTTTAATGATCACAAACTGATTCCTGACATTTTAAACTGTGTAAATAGCCCTTTAGTTAAAGTAAAGCTAAAACGCTGCCTGTGTTTTCCTCCTCACAAACAGAGGAGGTGTTTGTCATATATGGGTCAGTGTGTAATCCACAGTGTGACACAAAGGGAGAAGTTAAAGGTGGACATATTGTTTTAGTCCAGTGCCACATATACATACATCACGCTGGAGACACATGATGCCATGGGGAAGCTTTAGGCCTCATGCATCATACTTCCTTTTTTTAATGAAATGCCACCATCAGCATTTAGGAAGGAAAACACATGAGGAAGATCTCCGTCGAAGCAGGAGCACAAGTCTGGCTTTTAAGGCCTGAGGACGAGAGATTTCACAGCTCAGTCAGATGAGGAGCTGTGGTGGGCCGCCGCTCCACGGCCTCGCGTCCCCGTAATATGGATGAAGCGATCATGTGTGGGCCGAGTAAGAGAGGACCCCTTCATCGCCCAAATTCACCAAATCCATGAATAAAGCTGTGTGAGGTGCTAAATATCAGCAGTGGTTATGGGGAGCCTGGTCCAGCTCCATTCATCAGCTTCATTTGATGGGAATGTTCCTCAGTTTTAATCGTCTTACAGAGACATCTTTATATGTTTCCACCAGCCGGAAAACGTCTGGCATGACTGAGGCCTGTGATTAGGTAACAGCTCCGCTACACTTCAATGTGATCACCGCCCGGGGGGGAAACCCAGGCTCCTCGTGAAGTGATGGTTTTTAGTCGTCCAATATCTCAACAACTATCAAGTGGACCAGATGATGTATATGCAGCAATGACTCTCCCTGAGTTTCCATGTGATGTTTGAGGTTCTGAGTGAAATATCTCCACATCTATGAGATGGATTTCCATGACACACGTCCATGTCCCCCCTCAGGATGAGTTGTAATAACTCTGCGTTAGTTTTACCACATGTCCTTTGATGGTGAGCTGGAGCCAATCGGGGTTCACCTCCATCCTGGACAAGTCGCCAGGTCATCACAAGACCGACGTTTACAGCCTGTGGGTACTTCAGAGACACCAGTTAACCTGCACTAACTCTGAACTGAGCATCCTGTCTGGGGTCTGAACAGGACGGGATTCAGCAGGTGTCCGAGGTGAGAACGCTCTCAAACTCACCTCAGTAATCAACAATCACACACACCAACCAACCAACTAAGATTATTATCAGAATTATTATTTAAAGCTGCTTTAACCTCATCTGTATCTTTTATTTTCAGTCCTGTACGGTTTAATGTTTTTAATGTAGTGTCTGAATGTGTAACCCTGCGTCCTGCTCTCATCAGATCACTCTGTACAAACACAGGATGCCCCAGAGGAAAAAATACTTTGAGAGTACTTCAAAGAATCCTTGAACAAAGCTGAGCTCCTTTAGTAACAATTAAAAAGAAGAAGAAGAAGCAGCAGCTTGACCGGTGCCATCAGGAGTGGCCTCGTTTTCCTTTACACCACGATCAAACAGACATGGGAATCTCTTACTTCGGAAACGTAACCATAAACAACACCCAGGCCTGTTTCCTTCACCTGGATTTAACACGGCCGATCTGGAGCTGACCTTGAAAAACCTTGAACGACGTCTTGGCTTCTTGAGCTCTGTCCTCTTCCTCTTAACCTTCAGCTTTTACTGAGTCTGCTTCGACTGACTGTGTCACTGTAATAAATCAGGTTATGGCACAAAACTGGGAAATAAGCTTGTTCACTTTCTGGTAGCTTAGCTTAGCTTAGCTTAGCATAAAGACGGGGGAAAACAGTGACCTTACAGCACCTCTAACTTCACTGATTTCACACTTTATTTCTAGTTTGTAAATCCAGCTCAGTTCCCTCGTTCCCAAACTTTTCAGCCTGGTCTCACTGTGTCACATGTGAATAACACACCAAGTCATTTCACATGATATCAGTGCACATTTTTTTTCTCTTTGTGTGTCATTTCACGCTCCATTTTTTGACCCCTAACCTCAACCAAAACGGTGCTAAATGAAACACGAAAAGCTTCAAATGCACAGGCGTGACTCGGTGTCTGTTTGTGATCCTGTGAGATTCAGAATTCATTGTTATTGTTTAATCTTTTAGGGATGTTTGGGATGAATCTGTGTGTGTGTGTTCTGTCTCTTTATCAGTAAAGACCCTGGTGGAGACAATGGGTGGAAATGTTTTAGCTTCCACAGCATGTGATCTCTGAATAACCTCCATCTTGTAGATAACCCCGTCCCTAAAAAATAAGACACCAGTTCACCCTCTGAGTCTGCATTGTTCTATCACCGTCCCGGCCTTTACGTGTTTAGGGCGCAGGACTCACAGTGACTAATCACCTGTTTTGGATAATCAGCATTAGAGAGGTTGAACCTTTGAAATCTCCCACAGAGAGCACCCCCCCCCCCCCCCCCCTTACAACACAACAATGAGGTATTATCAGCTTAATCAGCAACATGATCGTTCATGTAGAGTCGTATCTGATCAATCTAAGTCCAGGATTCAGCTCTGGGTTTGGTCTCCACCACCTCCAGCTTTAAAGATCTAACAGCAGGTCATCAGGCACACGAGGCGTTCACTGCCCAGACTCTTCCTGTTTCTCTACGATCAGAGAATTTCCTGTAAATCTAAGCCTTTCTCTACTTTCAACCATGTTTCCACAGTAAACCTCTTCCTCCTTGTTTGCAGGATGGATCATCAGGGCTGGTAGAGAGTGTCCTTCTCCGTCTCCCCAACCGAATAATAATAGAATAAAAGAAATCTTTATTTTCAGTGTTTAAAAACAACAAAAGATCATTTAGCAGCTCTTTACCAAATCAGTGAGGCGTCATAGTCAAAGATGATAGTGTAGATGAGAGTGACTCGCAGGTGTTAGGGTGGGGGTTTACTACACCTCAGTCTTCAGGGGGAGGAGGGGTCATGATTCGACTGCCTGAGGGAAGAAGCTGTTAATCAGTCAGTTTGGCTTCTGACTGATCTGTATCTCTGCTCAGAGGGCCGGGGGGAGAAGAGGTGACGTCGGGTGGTGGTGATATCTCTGAGGGAGGGTGGTGTCGTAGCGATGGCTTGCTCTGACGGGAGGGATGAGTGATGAGGAGGGTGAGAGGTCCAGGTGAGGTCACCTGCAGACAGAGAGAAAAAAAAGAGAAACAGTTTCATAAAATCAAAGAGAATAAACTGAGAAATGCAGCCTGTGGGCAGTTTCTGATTTGTTGTTGAAATATCACTTTTTATTCTCTTTTTACTCCAGAACTGAAGACCATGTGGGTTTTAAAACTTTCTTCATGGTCTCCTCTCCTGTCGTCCCCCACTTGTACATCATTAGATAAAAGCCAAATGAATAAATGTAGTTTTTACACAGAATTTACAAAAAGAGAAACTTCCTCTCTTCCTTGTTTTCCTCCCCTTTACCCTCATTTAAGAGGAAGAGAACCATATTTACACAGTGAAATCACAGTGACTCACTCTGAGTACTTTGTAAAAGTAAGAGTAAAAGTACTCCGTTACATGTCAGCGCTGCAGCTCGTCAACATAAAACCCAAAAACCATAAATAGACGAACGGAGCTGTCATCTGACTGCAGTGTGACTTCACGTGAATTTGCATGGATTTGGGAGAAAAGTGTACAAGATGTACACACCCCCATACACAGGAGGGGGGGGGGGGGGGGGTCTGCAGAGTAAAAACCGAGGCAGCACGCCGGACTGCAGCCTCCTCCTCTCAGTCCATCATCCTCTGTCTTCTCCTCTGACCAGCAGCAGCAGCAGCCATGCGCATCGATAAATCCAAAGTAGCCATTGGATTCATGGTGATCGGGGCTCTGACGGTGGTTTTTGGAGTCGTTCTTCTGTTTGTGGGACCAACCGTGATGAAGGAGAAGATCATTGAGGTAAGTCAGCCTAGAATTTGGGTAATTTAGCGTCATGAAAATCAGCTTTAACGCAGGATATTCAGCTTTCTCTCTGTGTTTTATGTCAGTTTCCAGTGAAAGAGCGGGGTTCTGTTTTTATTTGTTTTATTCACATTATCTGCACAGAGAGGGACCGTGTTTTCAAATAGACTCTGCTCATATTTGCATGTTTATCAGCCTGCGTGCAGCAGAAAAGAGAAAACTGCGTCAGTTTTGCAGCTGTGCGGGTTTCTCTGCAGAGAGCGCAGAGTTACCTGGAGGATACTGCAGTTTGACGCACAGATGGCGCAGAACTCAAGTCAGAAAAACTCAGATTTAAAAAAAGAGTAAAAGTAACGACAGCACAGAGTGATGAAGTGAAAAACTGGATGGTGATTGAAGCGGTGGAGAAAATGAAAACCATGATTCTGACCCTCCAGGTGAGAGGGAGCAGGTCTGAGGGGGGTCACAGGGGTCCGGGTCTGAACTTATTTAAAACACATTCCGCTCAGTGGCTCTGCCAATACATCAGTCTGTGAGATCACACAGAGGTTAAGACCAGTCCTTAGTCTCTCTCCACGGTTTTATATGAACCCCTCTTTGTTTAATCTCCTGTGAGCTAATGAGATAAAATAAAAAATAAAGTACATTTTAT
This sequence comes from Lates japonicus, assembly GCA_033238685.1. Taxonomy (NCBI): domain Eukaryota; kingdom Metazoa; phylum Chordata; class Actinopteri; family Centropomidae; genus Lates; species Lates japonicus. The sequence continues at coordinate 2,851,888 of BRZM01000027.1, read as the reverse complement.
GTTTATGATCATTATTTCTGTTTTTATTTTTATGAATTAAATGAACTAAAACAGAATAATTACAGTCCTGAAACACATCAGACCACTGCCACTACTCTGGTACTTTTACTTGTAACAGAGTATTTCTACACTGTGGTATTCCTGCTGTTAGTGAAGTAAAAGGTGAGAGTACTTCCTGCACCACTCATATTTAATAACATGTCAGCATTTCGTCGGAGAATGACTTTAACTTTTACTACATGTTGCAGATATTTATCTAAATATTTGTACTTTTACTTTGAGTGTAGGGATATTACTTTGTAATAGAGTATTTACATTGCTGTAGAAGTACTTTTACTGCAGTAAAACACCTGAGTACTCCCTCCACTCCTGCTACTTTGTGGAAATGTGTTAAACGAGCGCTCACTACAACTCCCAGAATCCTCGGCGTCGCGGGGGGCGTGGCCTGCAGGTTATAAAGTGAAGAGGACAACAGCAGCAGGTCAGCTGTATCGATCAGAGGGATCAATGAGCGGGATCAGACCGAGCACTGACACTTTAAACTGAACCGGTTCATGCACGAGCAGCGTCGCGCTCCGTTTCCGTTAAACAGCTGATTCTGAACCGGACACAGACTCCGAGGACGTAAACAAACGGCACCGGGACACAAACACCGACAACACGCAGAGATGGCAGTGAATAAATCTAAAGTGGCGGTGGGGTTTATCGTGGCGGGCGTCCTGACCGTGGTGTTCGGGACGGTCCTGTCGTTTGTGGGACCTTTAATCATCGACGACCAGATAGTGAAGGTAAGCCGCGGCGTCCTGACACGGGTATTTAACGGGTTCAAACCCGGGGTTTTCCCAGTCTGCTGAGTCAAGTTTATCCCGGCTTTAACCTCACCTGGAGTCTCAGACGAGCACGTGAGGGAGACAGTCCGGGATCACAGGCGCGTGCAACCAAACAAACACCTGAGAAATTCTGACACGAGCTCCTGCAGGGAGGTGTAGTGTTAGGCTGTGAGACGTTCAACAACAGTGTGGAAAAATCAGATATTAAAGGATAAAAATCTGTGTGTGTTCTGTGTGTGTGGAGCTTCTCGTGCACTGTGCTTTTCTGTGTTTTCTAACATCAGAAATTCAGCTGTAATTTGACTTAAAGTTACATTTTGGGTGAATTATTGCAGGAAAATGCAGAGATTTTACAGCAGCTCCACCTTTTTGTTGTGTGTTGTTCTGTAAACCTTTTGCACTTAACTGAAAATGACTGATTTAATAATGTGTATTCATATTAAAGTGTTAATATCAGACCTTTTTTTTTTTTTTACAGAGGTGATTAGTCTTCAGTCTTAAATAAAACACATCAAACAATAACAGATTAATGAACTCCCTTGATGTCTGGGAATTTGTGCTAAAATTATAAACTAAACAATCGGTGCATTAATGAGATGAAGCCCTGCTCAGATCAGATGTGCAGGTACTTCCTTCTCAAATCCTGTTCACTTCTATCAACATCTATATCCAGAAATGATGCTTGAGTAAAGAATTTAAAGTGAGATCAACTTGTTGCTGTGTTTCAGTGCAACATGGACATTAAAATAAAAGTCATGGACACAGTGTCAGTGCTGAGTTAAAATGTTGTTTCAGTCATTTTTAATGTAATTTAACAGTTTCAGCTTTTTAAATCCGCAGATTTGATGTTTTTTCTTTTAAACATGTTTAATAATAAACGGAATATCTTCAGTGTTTTGGTCTGAATTTGAAGCTGTCTGGGCATTTTATGGCAAAATAACCAACGGAGAGAATAATTTTCAGCTTAACTAACAACAGAAACAATGGATAGTTGCGTTTCTTCACTCTTGAACTTTTCTTTTTCTCAGAACACCGTGATCGACCCGAAGAACGAGATGTCCTACACCATGTGGAAGGACATCCCCGTGCCGTTCTTCATGTCTGTCTACTTCTTCAACGTCCTCAACCCGCAGGAGATCCTGAAGGGAGAGAAGCCCATGGTAGAGCAGCGAGGACCTTATGTGTACAGGTGTGTAATTTAAACAAACATCCTCATCCTCCCTGAGAGCTCACGCTGGACCCTGAACCCCTGCATGCATTTTCTCCAGTCTCTCAGTCGACTTTGTCCTGCAGCCTGCCGGATGCATGCACAGGTCGTCTTCTCCGCTTTATTTAACACATTTCCATCCATGTTTGGCCTCGTATCTGTCTTCACTTTTTATTGTGTGCATTAAAGCATTGTGCAGACTGGCTGTAGCCTGAGAGAGCTGTGTACTGGCGTCTGATTGGCTCACTTTTGGGAACGCTATGTGCCCTACTAACAGTATATAGGTCAGTCTGGATGCATTCTCTATAACATAGTGCGGATGGAGTCCTTCCATTGTTATGTAACTACACCATATGTGTGTGAAGAGGGGAAGTGGAGGGGTAGATTTTGCCCGTTCAGTTTTTTTCATCACTCATTATTTCCTCCAGCAGCACGTACTGACCCAGATTCAATGAAACTGTAGAGATGTGGGTGGAAAAAAACTCCAGCAGCAGCAGAGTGATTTCATAACTGATTCCTGCTGACTTGTCACTTTGTCCCAGTCACTCTCATCTCTCTGCTAGAGGGGAAAAAAAGCTGGTAGTGTGTATTTGTTGTAAACTGTGTTGTGTAACGTCCTCTGTGGCTCCACAACCTGGATAATGTCAGTGACGTCGTCTTGTGTTCGGTTCAGAGGCTTCACATTTGTAACAGGACCTCAAACAGAGGAGTTGTGAAATCAAGAGTCAGCGTTTTCAGCAACGAATATCTTACACCTCAGCAAACTCACAAACGCACAGCTCATAGATCAGTGTCTCCCTGTCCGTCACATCTTGTTACACCCAAGTTTAACCTTTTTAAAACACCGTCCCACTCATGAGACACTTCAGCCTTGGTGGTTGTGTTCTGTTTTGGTACCAAACTCTTAGATCTGTCCAAACATCTCAAGGTCCTCACATCACTACAACATGTGCAGGACTGGTTCAGACTTGTGGCTCTGCCTCTGCCATGTTTGTTCCTCTTTTCTTCTCAAAGGAAAACACGTGAAGAGTGAAAAACAGGAGAAACCTTTCGAACCTCAAACGAGCCCTGCTGCCTTCATGTAGCACTGAAAAAGGAAAGAATCTTATCTACCTTCTTCCTCTTTATCACTCTATTATCACATTATTAGGATGGTGTGCACCTTGAACCACAGCTTTTGCTCTCAGGTCTTCTCAGACTGTTGGAGAATGAGGGCATGTAAATGTGTATTTTCTTTCTTTTTCAGGAAACGCTGTCAGAAAGACAACATCACGTTCCATCCCAACAACACGGTGTCGTACAGGGAGTACAGGCAGTACTACTTCGAGCCTTCCATGTCTGCAGGGAGCGAGTCCGACGTCGTCACGATTCCCAACATGTTGGTGCTGGTGAGACGTCGTTTCCCCTGTTGTTCGCCTCATGTCTTCCTGTTTACTGACTCGCAGCCTCCTCAGCTGTCTGCGTTCTCTCTCCTCAGGGAGCGGCCGTGATGATGGAGAACCTGCCGTACGCCGTGCGTCTGATGATCAGCGCCACGTTCAAGACTTTCAAAGAGGGGCCCTTTCTGACCAAGACTGTCGGGGAGCTGATGTGGGGTTATGACAGTGGCCTGGTGGATTTCCTCAATAAATACCTGCCCGGCATGCTGCCCTCCACAGGGAAGTTCGGCCTCTTCGCTGAGGTGAGTTTAAAATGGTTTATTATGCTCACAGGAGTCAAGTTTATGGCCTCTGTTTCCATGAGGATGAGGGAAGACTGGAGCGAAATATGTGAAGGAATTTGACTAAAGCTGTGTTCAGGTGTTCAACAGTGTTTGGAGGCTGATATATGTTCACTCTCACCACGATTTCATGCACAAAATATTCCAGTTTTTATTTATTCAAAGTTTTCCACCAGTGGACGTGAATAAATGAACCATTTCAAATGATGAACCATCTGTTTTTTTTTTTTAGAGCTGAAAGAACTAGTCGATAAATCAGCGAGCTGATCCCCAGGAAATGTCTTGATCATTTTGATTAATCGGTGGACTTGTTGCGAACAAACCCTCCCTCTTTTACTCCTTCAACCTCCCCACTGAAAGAGTAGACACTGTGATATTTGTGCATATCAAAAAAAACAAAAAAAAAAACAACTTATCCAAGTTTCTCATGATGTTTAAAAACAGGTGTGTTTCTTCTTTCGTCCAGAAATGTGAGCTTTTCCTTCATGAGTGTGTCTCTACTTCAGCCTCGCAAACTGTTATCTGGTTTGTTTGTGTACAATGTGACAAAAACCCCGGCTGAATCAGCTGTAGAAGTCAGAAATGTCTCTGTAAACTGAGCTGTTTCTGTAGGAACTGTCCAGTTTATCTTCTGTCTCCACAAAACACCAACGGTCCTCTGGTTTCCTGAGGCTCCAGAGACGTGAATCCTCCATTTCTACCAGTCATTCCATTCCTGTTTATCTTTCAGTTCAACAACTCCAACACCGGTCTGTTCACCATCTTCACCGGTCAGGACGACATCAGGAAAGTTCATAGAGTTGACTCTTGGAATGGGCTGACGGAGGTGAGGCGTCGACGCTGTACCTGCAGGTTTGTCAGTGTTTATCACCCCCACCTGACTGTCCTCTGTCTCTGTCAACAGCTGAGCAACTGGAGGACTCCTCAGTGCAACATGATCAATGGAACAGCTGGGCAGATGTGGCCTCCTTTCATGACGAAGGAGACGACTCTGCCTTTCTACAGCCCTGACGCCTGCAGGTCAGTCACTCTTTATTTTCAGTTCTTTCACTTTTGCAAACTTTTAAAACCACTCCTCATGTTTTGGTTTTTTCCAGATCCATGGAGCTCGTTTACCAGCGTCCCGGTGTGATGAAGGGAATCCCTCTGTATCGATACGTCGCCCCCAAGACCCTGTTCGCCAACGGGACAGACTACGCCCCCAACGAAGGGTTCTGCCCCTGTCGACAGTCCGGTCTGCTCAACGTCAGCAGCTGTCGCCACAGTCAGTACTCATGACTTATAAATGAAATCATGTCCTGGGAGTCGATTGGTCGATTAATCAAGCAGTCGTTGGTCTATAACTCAAAACATTTGACACATTTGAGAAGCTGTATCTTTGCTTGATAAATGACTTAAATGATTAATCAAAATTATCAATACATTCTCTGGGGATCTACTCGCTGATTCATTGACTGATTCTTTAAGTGTTGATTGAGTCCTGCACTGATGATGTGTTTCTGTAGTCCAGCCCTGAAGTTAGCATCAGCCTGGTTCCCTCCACAAAAAGCCAATGGGATTTTTTCATTGGGTTTTGGATTATTCCAGAAAATAAACTGAGACCAACTAAAGTTTCTGATCCTTCCTTACACAGTACATTGTGTATTGTTTCTGTGTTATACAGTGAGTGGCTGAAAATTTCTTGAAGCTAAAACCACCTGATTTCGATTCGTTTTTAAGCTCCGGAGAAACTTGCAAACAACCATCAAACTCACACACGTTTAAAAATCCTCAGTATCTGCTTGCAGGTTCAATATTAACTCCCGATCTTTAATCATTTGATATTATTTGTTCATCTTCATTGTGCTTCAGATAATGAATTGTCTCCGTCTGTCTCTGTTTTCCAGACTCTCCAGTCTTCATCTCTCATCCTCACTTCTACAATGCTGATCCTGTGCTGCTGGACTATGTGCAGGGCCTCAGTCCTAATGAGGAAGAGCACGGCCTCTTCATAGACATTCACCCAGTGAGTAAACACAAACACACACACACACACACACGCACTAATATGAGGTGACCACAATCCATGAGCACATGTTTTACAGGAAGAGAAAAGATGTTTTTTGACATAGAAAAATTATTTTCATTGACGTGTTTGACATTTAACAAGAGATAACTGACAGTTAAGGAAAGGTCGCAGGATCAGAACTCGGAAAACATTTCTCTGAGTTCCTTAGAGATACGACAGGAAACTGAATTTGCGCTTTAGATAAAATCCTGTGATTGAACGAGCGAATGCTTGTCTGTGTTGTTGTCATCCTTGAGGTCTGATGGTGGTCATCTTGTCCGGAGGTGGACTGATTACATATCACACACCTGTAAACTTTGAATTGTCATGGTCAAGTTTGAGATTTTATCTTTTTGTAAACACAGAAAAATATCAGAGTGGAAGGTGAAAGGTTGGACCCTGCTTTTACAGTTGGGTAACGTTAAGGTGTAATTAGATAATTTAAACACTCTTTTAAACATGGATCCATATACTTATACTGATCCACACTCAGTTTGCAGTTTATTAGGAACACCTAGCTTAAACTAATCCATCAGTGCTGCAGTAAATCCTCCTTCATGAAGGTTTTAATGTTCAGTTTGTGTTGAAGCTGTTGAACTGTATTGCTTTATATTCAGGTTTTTGTAATATTTAGTCTGTTCTTATTGATATAAGTGGTGTAGACAAAATATTAGGAACGTTTCTCAGGTATAACTCAAAAATAACTCAAAAATGACCATAAAATTCAATCAAGACCCCCTTAAAACAGTTTAAACAAAAACTACTAACCTGTTGGTTTCTCTCTGTCCAGATTAGAAAATGACATTCCTGTGTGGTGAGTCATTAAATTAGAAATCAGTGTAGTTTTACACAACTGCTCGCGCTCATACATAACAACAGACTGATAAATGTGCAGATATTTTATCTTCTCCTCCTGTCGCTCTGCATCAGTCAGACTCTTTGTACCATGTGTGCAAAACAAGTGTTATCTTCTTGCAGTCCTCCACTTTATCACTCAGTCAAACCGATAATCGCTATCATCACATTTGTTGGTTGTTGACCTACTGCTGATAATATAGGTAAACTGAGAGGGGGAGGTCTGAAGTTAATGTTTGTTTCTCCTCATGGTGAAGTTGTAGGAAATTACGAAAATGAACACGGTGGTATCTTGATTTTATGGCTATACGATAACACAGTAAAAAGGTGTACTGATGATAATTTCATTGCCATTTCAATAAACTATAAAGGCTGAGGACTTTTTGTTTTGAGATGCCCCAAACTTTTACTTTTGTAAAGGATCTGAATACTTCTTCGAGGTAGGTCCTGTGTTCTGCTCAGTAAAATCACTGTTTTTGTCAATGGAGTCTGGTAGTGATGTTTCTGGTTAAACAAAAAGGATCTTACTCTTTAATAAAAAAGCTTTATCTCTGTAGGAATCCTATCCACAATGTTGACACTTACAATAACAATCTGAGCCTGATCGGAAAAAAAATTTAATCAAATTTAACATAAAAATGATGAGTTTTTTAAAGCTAAGAGCTGATCAGTTTGATATAAAGCTGCATAAGCTTATTATGCAACCCTGTGTAAACCTTGTTAGCAGTTTATCATGTTGGCTGTAACTTGCAGTTTGATAAGGTAATTGGAAATTGGGCTATTTCTCCATAATTGCAGTCGTTCCTTAGAGAAGGGTTGTTATATGGTTCCAATAAAAATCAGGTATTACAACAATCGATCATAAGATGTTGGATGAAAGTACAGCGTTCAGTTGGATCCAGCAGGTTTAGATCGATATTGTGTTAATGATTAAAGGAAATCACTTGGCGTTAGATTTAATGAGGTGAACTTATCTTAAATAGGGAAATAAAAACTTGGACTCGTGTGGGGTGTGACAGCTCAGCGCTACAGCTAATGGTTTCCAAAGAGGAGCTTTGGAAACCATTAGCTTTTGGTGGCTAAGGTTAGCATACAACCCTGAAGTTAGCATCACCCTAGTTCCCTCCACAAAAAGCATGATATTGATGGGGATAGTTTGAAAGAGCGTGAGCATCACGTAAAAGCTTCAAATATCAGGAGTGGGGGATTTAGTGACAGATTTTATGTCAGAGAATAAAACCTGAAAAGGAAGTGCTAACATGCTAACATGCTAACTTACTTCCTGGTTCTAGGATCAGTCCTGTAGCTCTCTATTTCTAAATGTCAAAGGTGAATTATATCATTTTATTGTTTATTTTCAACATTTAATCCAGAAATGTTCACCAGAGGGTGTACAGGGTTATTCAACACCCAGCAGAGTCACAAGTCTTTAGAATACTGAACCATAAAGACATAGTCCAATCATATATCAGCAGTCCCTCACCTTCTCAGTTATCTTCCACCAGCTATACGCCTGTTGTTTGTCCTCAGTTGACCTCCTGACTTCAGCCCACATTAACTTTTTTTATCAGACCCACATGTCCCGAACTGAGCTCTGAAATCTGCCTCATGGACACATCCAGCAAAAAGTCCTTCACAGAAAAATGTGAGAGAAACTCTGTGTTTGCATTTATAGTTTCTTACTCTGAATATCGACCTAAAGACCCAAACATGTACCTCCACTGGTTCTGAAAGGCCTTTAAATAAACATGTGAACTGCTGACCACTTAGTAAAGTCCCTGAATTCCTTTTGAAGTCCCTGTGCACTTGGACAAATTTGTCATGGTATCAGATTTGGAAAAAGAGTCCAACATTTTAGGAAACCAAAACAATGAGTGTATTCTTTTCAGCTGGCTCAAATTAAACAAATTGCTGGAGTGATTTCACATAAATAGGCCAGTGGTTTCATAACGAGCGGGATGATGAGGATGTTCGTTTGGACACGGTGAACTAGGACTTTGAAGGGAGGGTTTTAAATTTGTGACAAGATGCATTTTCTGCGTCTGCACACAGTCACTGACTCACAGACTAAACATGACCGGTTTTACAGTCTGCTGAGATGTTTTTAGCAATTTGACAACATTATTTCTGCAACGTCCTGATAGGTTTTTCAGTATTTCAAAATAAAGTTACTTGCTAGAAACAGGTAAAATAACGGTTTAGATGCGTATATGGATGTACAGTGGACTCTGTTTTAACAGTCTAAAACTCATGGCGCAGGTGCATTTAGGTCATGAGTGTGTTTTGGATGTGTTTAGATATTAACCAACTATATGAAAAAAATGCAGGATAAAAGAATAACAATCTGGTTAAAACAAACATATACACAATATAATTAACACCTCATTTCGGCACTGCTTTTATCCTTTAACCTGTGTCTGTCTAAAACTGTCGTTTTATTAAAATTCAGATGCTAACAGCTAATTCTTTTCTCTGAGCTGACAGGGACGATTTCCTTTTCCTGATTATTGAACATTTGACTTGCAGTTCCTCGTGTTAATCTCCTTGTAAGTGTTCAGTCGGGGCAAAGGTCCAGCAGCAGCCATGGTTGTTGTGGGGAGATTTTTTTACTTCAGTTTCCTGCTGACCAGAGTAAAAGCTTTTGTCTCCTCCTAGATTTATCCTGCATATTTATATACACAATGCAGTTCTACATGTACACAGTATTTGCTGTTACACACCCTCGATAATGTTTTCTCTTCAGACTTTCCTGTGCAGATCTAGATATATTTCAACTCACTCACTTTTATTTTCTTGTTTTTTCAGCTGTCTCCTAACAGGGGTGCTCATATTATGTAACTTAGGCAACAAAAATGACTTAAATTTACAAAAACAACCAAAACAAGATTAGTGTGTGGTCCTCTGGGACCTCAGTGGTAGCTTCAGTGATTGTGGTTTGTTTCCTCCCACTGTGTTTCGCATATCTCAGTGATGTGTTGATTATAGAGCAGCTGTGTTTCAGGAGGTAGGGCAGGTCGTCCACTGACCACAGGATTGGTGGTTTGATTCCCTCCTCCTGTTCACATGTTGAAGTGTCCTTGAACACAAAGTTGCTCCCGATGAGCATCACTAGGTTTGTGCATCAGTGAATGCAGAGGATATTGTAAGGTTGAAAAGTGCTGTTTATTTACCATGATATAGCTAGAAACGCGACTATAATTTAGTTTGCACTTTTAAAAATACCGTAAACACACAGGTTATATCCAACTCAGATTAATTGCTGAGGTAAAATCTTGACGGCTTTGCCGATTAAATTAATTTTAGTTAATTATTATGTTGATTTTAATGTATGTTAAGTGTTTTGTTTCTTTTTGAAATGCTACTGTGATACAAATACATCAACCTTATTAAAGTGGCAGTAGACAACACAGGCAGTGTTAGGGAGCATAGGTGGTAATCAGTAGCTGGAGACTTGCTACCTACTTAGCCGAATTGCTAGCCAACCGCAGATTAGCCTGTTCGCCTAGTAGCTAGCCTGCTAAGCAGATTTTGCTAACAAACAAAACACAGAGTGAAGACCAAACAGTTTACAACACACATAATGTGTAGCTTGCTATATTTTTGACCAATTATTTCTATCCAGTAACATCTATATACCTCCCTAAAATGTCAGGGAACTTTACAACAAACGTTTGCAAACTACAACTTTTTGTTAGTGAGCTAGCTTCCTTGCTATCTGCAGCTGAGGGAACACAGATGATTTAAAAACTGCTTCTTCTGGTGCTGTTTTTATTTTAAGATTAGTTGGAAGACAACAAAGTGAAAACAACTGTAAATTCACATAGTTTTGTCATGTTGTTCTCTGGTTTTTGGAGAAAAATGTGTCATCCTTTCTGCAGACAGACCTGGGTTCAGTTTATTTCAGGCATCTGTATTGGTTTAATGCCACATTATTTCACAGTGTTACATGCAATAATAATGTTAAAGTAATCCAAAGTATTAAAAATATGTTACTCAGTTGGAGTAAGCTGACAGAATACATTGCAAAATACATTCAAGTGCATGAATTCTGTAATCTGTAGTGAAATAAGTAAAACAAAAAGCTTAAGTTATGAAACTTGCTTCTCATTCAACCTTTCTCTATTAAACGGTCACTGTAGAAAATGTTGTTGTCTGGAGCTCGGGGACATTTCATTTCCTGCAGATTCAAACAGTGAATGGTCGATTTCCGGCTCTCACGTGCCCGGAGGTTACTAAATCTGTGTAGTTTAGGGGCCAAATGCCTGAGGAAACATTATGGCACCAAAGAGCTGCAAGAGAACAGCTATGAAAGTGTCCATGCCACTTATTCCCAAAAACCTTCATACTGTGGAGATAAACTAATTTTGGTTTTAATTAAGTGTGGGGAAGTGGGGTGGATTAAGCTGCTAATCTGTCCATTGCTGAAACAAATATTTTGGTAGCCTGGACACGATCTGAGAAAAACCAGAGATGGTTGATGAATCCAAATATGAGATGCAGCGCTGCCAGCTACAGAAAACACACCCTGCTAATTAGTGACTTCAGTTCACTGGGTCTGAGCTGAGGAGGTCTGGACCGGTCTGCGTCACAATTTGTACTGCCAGAAAAACACTCAGGCTTTTATTGTGAGTGTCAGTATCTATTATTATGATGCAGTTTTCCATGGCCTCTGACAAACTTTTGTTCTCTGCTTGTCTCTTTTGAAGTTAAAGCAACATTGTGTAACTAACCAACCTTAAACTAACAGCTTCAGGATCATTGTGATGGTTCAGTGACTTGTAACAGGGAGAATGGAGCCTCTGTTGTTGCTCTGTGTAACCTTGGTTTTTCAGGTACGATCTCCCTCTAACTGAGTGATAGTCAGCAGCTTAAACTGCTGGAATCAGGACCAGAAAGTTCAAGAGTGATGCTGAACTGTAGATCAGTTAAAAAGACTTAGAAGTCATTAAAGACCAGCGTTCATCTCTGATATCCAGCCAGGAAACTTCAAAACAAATCTGCACTCCATTTTACAGCAAACACTTCAGAACATCCTTAAAAAGCCGGTCAAATTTCACTGTTCAAGACAAAATGAAACCTTAAACCATGAACGTGAACTGTTTCAAACGTATCCCGGACTAGCCATTGTCATTGCTAGCTATTGTTAGCAATACCAGTTTATAACAACACTCTACGCAGTATTTTGCTACAAACAGCGTATCAACATGTCCATCAATAAAAACTGAGCAGTACTATGTGTATGACTTAATGTGAAACTAATACAACAGAACTGTTATAAGTTTGGTGTGGAAGAACTTGACCATCCCTCAACCCATCCAACACCTTTTGAGATGGACTCGAACACCACCTGTGAGTCCAGCATCAGTGTTGGACCTTACTAATGCTTGTGTAGCTGAATGGGAGCGAATCCAGGCCTGAAACCGGAGGAAACCACCCTGGTGCTCATGGTTTTTAACCAAGCTAAAGGGATTACAAAGTCTGTTGTTCCACCACTTTGGTCCGGATTGAAATATCTCAACAACTATCGGATGTCTTTCCATGAAGCCTTGTGCAGACATATTGTTTTCACTGTTACATATCAGTTGTTTTTTGTGCTTGTGTGCCAGTTTGATAACAGAGTCCTTGGTAAATAATCTGATACTAAAACTGGATTGTAGTCCCATAAAATTATTATTATTAAAGATGGCCCCCAGAAGATTCGCTCACACATGAGGATTTCCTTCTTTTGTTTACTCTGTCTGGTATTATGGGAACTTTTTTTAAGAGTTGGCTTGAGATTTAAAGCTTCCGATTCTCCAGTTAAGATGTGATTGTCACCAATTTAAAAAAAAGTGGATGCTGACGATTTTTTTATTCCCCATTTGAGACTTCTTTTTTTTTGTGTGTGCGTCTTCCCAGCAAACAGGTGTCCCTCTGAACGTGTCCATCCGTCTGCAGCTCAACCTCTACATGAAGAGAGTGTCAGGAATTACGTAAGGAACTTATTCCCTAAACTGTTATCATGCCATTAACATTTGTCATGTATTGTGTTTATATCTAGCCGTCATTCAATACAAACAGCGTGTGGATGTTTCCTGCTTTTCTTTATCACTCGCTGTGTAACCTTGGAAGCTTGAAATGAGGTTTTCTTGTCCTTGTAGAGAAACTGGCAAGATTTCTGAGGTGGTGATGCCCATGATCTGGTTCGAGGAGGTAAGTTGTTACATGTTCGTTAGTGAAATGAATCACTGCTGGTAAGAGTTTTTAAGGCTTTTTATTAAGCACGAGAGTCAGATTGAGGTAATTTTGTGCAGGAAAGAGTTCTTGCTCCTCCGTTCCCAGTGTTACCAGTGTGTCGTCATCATTTCCCCTGTTGTGTAATTGTCAGACACTGCTGTAACTCTCCATGTTGCAGTATTTTATTTAAGTTAGGTTAAATTGCAAGAATTTGCAAAACGCTTAACTCAGAACGTTGTTCCTCTCTAATAATCATGGGAAGAAGATAATACATCATAATTTATTAGTTGATTTTTATTTTGTATTAATAACTGCACAGTATTTACACAACTTTAACAACATTTTGAGAATAGTCAAAAGAAAATAACTTGTGTTTTTGTTCAGCTGTTGATGATGTTAAAATGAGGAGAAATGCATGTAAACACATGTTGCATTGATTCATTGATTCTGTAGGTTGAGGTTTCTGTGTTCTGAGGACTGAACACTTTTGTGTTGATTTTGTGTTTTGTACTTCAGTTCAGCATTTTGTGTTTTTGAAAAGGAAAAAGTCAGTTTGTGAGTTTTGTGCTTAAATTCTCTGCTGTGAAAACTGATCCAAAATAATTATAAAATACTGTTACACATTAATATTTTTCTCTTTTTTCTTTTTTTTTTCCACCATGTCCCTCTCCCCCTCCTCAGAGCGGGTACATCGACGGCCCCATCCTCACCACCTTCCACACCAACCTGGTCGTCCTCCCCGCCGTGATGGAGTACATGCAGTACGGCTTCATCGCGCTTGGCCTGGCCACGATACTGATCGCCGCCCTGGTGCATCATAGAGTGAAGGTAAGGCAGCTGCACAGCGTGACGTACGCATGACGTACGTGTCGGTATGTTTTATTTTTAACTGCATGCAGCATGTCGCACAGTTTACTCATGTTCTCCACAAACAGATGGAAAAAGGAGCAGGAGAGACTGACCTGAAGATGCACCGATCACAGAGCAGTACAGTCAGAAACAGTTATTGACGCTCGGCTCGGTTTACCGCTCCCTTTAGCTGTGAATGGACGAAGACACAACCTCAGTCACAGACCTGAGCAGCTGTACTTATACAATATGCAACCATAATGCATGTGTGGATATTTATAGCACCTGTTTTATCAGTAATTCAACACGTGCACAGGTTAGCCATTGATATATCTCCATCATCATCATCAAACGTCAGAGATAATCAGCGATCTGGTTTACTGCTTCTAAAAGTGAAGAACATAAGCACAGGAAAGTAAAATATAAATTAAAATATTAAACATAAGCACATTGGTGAAACAAATCGTCTTAAATTCTCGTCTTTATCTGATCACACCAGAGAACCGTGTCCTGTAACATTTCTAAAACAGTCTGTTGAACAACAAAGTTATTAATGTTGTAGAAGTTCTTTTTCCAAAAAGTTTTCAAAAAAAAAACTGAACCAGTTTTAGTCTGATATTATCCTGTAAAGATTCAAGATTTAACTCATCCACTGATTTAAAAACCTAATTATCTCAGTTTATTACGACTTGGGACTCTTGAAGTCAGATCTGGGAGTTGAAAAGGAAAAACATGGGCGCTCACAGGAAAGCTCTTGTTGTTGTTGCTTTTTCAGAGCATCAAAACAAATCTGCACTTCATCTCAGAAGAGGAGAAAAGGAGCAAAGATATCTTCGTTTTCAGCGTATTTCACTGTGCAAAAAAAACGTTTTGTTACGTTCGTCATTCCATTACCAAAACACAAAACTGAGTTAATGCAAAACTAACCGCTATAAACAGTGTTAGATGCGAGTAGCAGCCATCTTGAATTCTTATGTCGGGGTTGGTGCGGCTGCTCTGACTTTGAGATTGAAATCCGACTTCGGGGGGTGTTCCAGTTGAAGCTTCCGACTACAACCCACCATAAAGCTGATAGATTAAACCATCAACACTACAAACAAAAACTAAAGTATCAGTCTGGTGTTATTATAGATTTTTCATCTGAATATCAGCAGACTTCTTCCTGTAATATTCAGAATAAAATGCAGATATTGATCAGAATATATATAGACATATATATAGACTTTGCCTACAACCTAAACTCTCGCTTTGACCGACTGGATAAAGTGAGTAAATCAGTCGGTGTAATCGGCTGGTGAACTCGTCCAGTTGGTGAAGGTCCTGCCTGTTTATCAGCTGTGGTATAACCTGTTGTGTTGCTAATCAGTCGGCCCTGTGTTGTGTCATCCCTCTGGTTTGGGGCCGTTCTGTTGTTTTGAGTCAGGCAGCAGAAGTTTGACCTCGATCAGAGCTGAACCTCTGGACTCTCACGCACAGATTCAACTGTCAGAGCGTGTTTTTATGAGATATCAGAGGCATCTGGAGGAACTGAGAGTGTCACAGTTAGAGGAGTTTCTGCAGCAACACTGTGAGCTTTGAAGATTAGATAAAATCTAAACGTATCTTTGGGAAACTGGAAATAGAAATAACGTTCTTGCCGCGAGTTAAAATGAGAAGCCACTCTCATGATTGTTCACTAAATATGAAGCTTAGCTTAGCATAAAGCGTGGAATGTGGACAGCCTCTCCTTCTCCCAGCTTCATATTTACTGTACAGACACGAGAGCAGCGTCAATCTTCTAACGAGTCAAAGGTGCTGCTGGGAACAAGAAAATCACTATCAACAGTCATGTCAATGTAATGTGTTATGAAAGACATTACACTTGATGTTGTATAACACCATAAACCAACCAGTTTAAGTTAATGAGTATTTTTAGCTGCTGCTCTGTTGACATCTCACTATCACAGCTCATATTGTATATAGCTGATATCTGCTGCAGACAGTCACAGGCTGATGTCTTCACTCAGGTGAACAGGTTTTAATAGGTTTCATAAAATAAAGTGGGTTTTTTAATGTTGTGTGTTTGCAGAAGTCTCATAGAAAAGCGACAATGATCTTCACAGTGGATACAAATCTTGGGGTTTGTAAAACGTTCCTGAACTGTTCAGTTTCAATCAACTGAATCCAATGATACTGTACAAAAATATTGATCTGATTTTATTTCATACTGTGGTTATTGACTTGATTTTTGGGCTAGGGTTGATTATGGATGTTTTTTTCATTGAGGCTGATCAGTGCAGCAAGAATATTTGCTGGCATTTACTTTTGAATCCAATTCTATATAAAATGTAGAATTTTTTGTTTGTTTTTTTGCAGAAAATTGAAAGAGTTCTTGCTTTCAATTAGGAAAAAAAAACACTTAACGTGATTAATTTGTTGACCAAAAGTTGCTTTACACCTTTTGAGAAGTTAATTAATAATGAGAAGAATCATTAGTTGAAGCCAGACACAAAAACCGGTCCAAGTGCAGTTAAATTGTGATCATATGTGAGGGCAGATATGTTTTATGTTCCACGTCGTCCAACCTAAACGACCATATGGGTCGTTTTTTCCTAGCCTCAGATACCATCCTAAGAGTTCTTACCGGAGCTTTGTTGTCATGGTAACAATAATAAACAAATGGTTAATTAAGTGGAACAGTCATGGACAAGAGAAAAAAAACTGAGACTACAAACAGGAAACGAACATAATCACTTCGGCCGCTAGATGTCGCCGAACAAGACGTAATTGTGGGTCGTAACGAGCTGCTGCACGGACGACCTAAAGGCTCGTTTTTTATAGGACAGAAACATCAGGGAGTTTTATAGGAGCCTTTTATACATCTCTTGTTGATCCTCGGTCTCAGTTGGTCGGTGTCGGCCATCTTGTCTGCCGTACGGTTTTGATGCTTCTCTCCTCTTTCCTGTTGCATGATAATCAGTCCGTCACACGAGACAAACAAACCAAACGCCTCCACATTTAATTCTAATTCTGTGTAATCATGTTAACAAGACGCACAATTAACCAATCGCACGTCCTCGTGATTAACTGCATGGTGTAATCGATTCAAACCAGAAATGACACTCTGCATGAAAACTTACTCCTCTGCTCATCCACCGTTTAAAATGAGTCCCCGACGCCGACTGTATTTGTTTCCTCTGATTGGCTGATGTGTAAGACAGTGTGGTCATCTTTTAGGCGTCCCGTAAAGAGTCGATAAAAGGCTCACACGGCCACGAAATACAGGAGAAAAGTATTCTGAATAACTCAGGTGGGTTCACACACACAGGTGCAGACACATGTTTAAATATGTTCTTCATTTTTAAATTCTGTTTAATTAAAATGCTGGTTTATGACTTCATGACTCATGTCACTACTTTTTTTTGAATGTGCAGCTCATCAAAAAGCAAGAAAAGTTAAATTATGCGATAGAAAATAAAATATGAAAACATACCCTTGAGCTTGATATAAAACTGAATTAGCTTTTTTCCCCAGCAGCTTTCACATTAGGCAGCATTATCATGTGACAGTCTGTTCAGAAAATATGTTTAGAGTACACCCAGAAACCAGTTTAACAAGGATGGAAGGTGTCTTTAACAAACAAAGTAAAACAGAAATAATAAACAGTGTAGACTACAGTTCACTCAGCTGTATGAGTTTAATAATCTGTTGAATTAACACACACTGATGTATATTTATTAGGTTTAAAAGTGTAAAATTCAGTGTATTTATACAGCTGGTTATAGAAAATATATCAAATACTTCTTCAGGATCAGTGATAATGTTTGTACTTTATAAAATCTCAGCTCCAGTTCTTGTGTTTAAACTCTGAATAAGCAACAGCTCACTGTTAATTTTTTTCCATTTCCATTCCATTTACTTCCTGTTTGTAACGTACAGGTGAAGTGTGAGGCTGCAGGTCTCAGCCTACTGTTCTTCTGCCTCATCCAGAGCTGCACTTTTGTGTTCTGTGTTGTGTTTGGAAATGTTTTAATGCATTGTGCAGATGCATGAACAGCAGTGTGTACGTGAGACTGCACAGAGAGGTGTTCCAGTATGAGAATAATAGACGAGGTGGATTCAAAGAGCAGCGCACTGAAGCCCTGAAGCAGCGTCTCCTTCATTTAATCCATTATTCTCTTCACTGGGACTCCTCCAGTGTTTATTACTGGGTTCATATGACGACGACTAACTGAGCTGGTGATTTTCTATGTTTTCCTTATACTTAACAAATCCCACCGAAAGACCAAAGTGTTCAGTTCATTTCATTCCTTTTCAGTCTTGGATTAATCCACATTTGTTGCTGTAGTGAGTTCACACACAGAATTTGTGATCAGGGATCAGCTCATGGAGGGTTTTGTTCATAATAAGAAAAATGCAGAATATCACCAGATTTATGCGGCAACACTTCACAGTTACGGTGCAGAAAAATTTGCAGCATTACTGAAGAAGGAGTGAGGAACGACCTGTTGGTTGATGTGTTATAAGTAGTTCCCTAATGACTAATAATCCCAGAATACACAGTAGATAAGGACTATTTACTAAAGAACTGTATTAGTATGTTATTAGTTCATAATTATCAGTATATCCATCACACCCCCTGCTGTCTTCATGATTCGTTCCTGATCATCTTTGGCACAAAACCCCAACATCAGATTCTCTTTGTGTGTCTAGTCTCATACTGATTAGTTACTCAGTATTTCTTCATTACTTCAGGATTATCTCACCAGTTCTTTAATAAATAATCATTATCTACTGTGTTTTCTCTGATTATTAGTCATTAATGGAAGGAAAAAAAGGTGAGAAACTTATGAAATGACGCAGCTCTGATTTATTTGTCTTGAGTTTTCAGCTGCAGTTTGACTTCTCGTTGTTTAATGATTTTCTGAACACCTTCTTTCCTCTGGTCTCGTCACAGAGAAATAACCGTGAGGGTGAAACCACCACATCACATCCAACCACAAGCACTTCGACCGGAGAGAGAGCCCCTCTACTACAAGACGAAACGGACTGACACACACACACACACAGACACACACAGGTGATGTTATGGACTCACTGGCCGACATCATTCCAGTATCTTGAACTGAAACGCCGTCATAAGTCTCTCCTCTCAGTATAACACTAATGAGACTTGTGCGGCCGTGAAGCTGTGCCATGTTTTTATTTTACTGTAAAGTTGATGAAACTCTGAGCCTCGGAGACTCGACGTGTTCGTGTCGAGGCGGCTGCGGGGTGGAGACTGTTTGTCTCTGGAGGCAGAGCGAGTTGAAGACGCTTCTCACACTGTAAACCACTTTTTATACACAGATTTTCACTTGTCCAGGCTCTGCTCGGTGTTCAATGATCATCAGTGTTGATCTGAAACATTTTATAGTTTTATCATTTCATCAGGAGCAGCAGTTAAGAAAAGAAATGTTTCTGTATAAACAACAAGGGAACTACCAGGTAGAAAAGAACAGTATTTTACCACCAATGTGCCTCCACTGTCTTCTTCACCCAGCCTCCAGGTCCTTGTATTTCAGGGATTTCAAGGACCACAAATTGAGTTTGTTGTTGAGGCTCAAACACTCCTCTGACAATTAGTGAGTCAAGCAGAGCTGACACACTCCCATTTGTATACTACTGTCTTCTATAAAGGTGTGAATGTATTTCTTGAAGCTGATGTTAATGACGCCTCCTGATTATAAATAAGTGGATGAATTAAGAGAAACATGGAGGTAATAAATGTGCCTTTGTCTGAAATTCTAACAAACCAGTGTGTGTGTGATGGTGTTTCCCTCTCACAGACTTCACGTTCCTACAGAATGAAATCTGAAAATGGTACAGATATTTTCAAATATTCTTGCTCTGTGTGTCAAGTTTTAGTTGGACATCATTGATTTGGGGCCAGTTTCTACATCTAAAAAGTTTGAGAGTCTTTATTTTGGAGGGAAAGATTAATCACAAACTACCAACAAGCAGCTATCTGCCTGTGTACCTCCACAGCAAAAACTCAGCTCTGAAAAACAAGAAAAAACATGCAACAAAATGGGGAAAATAATATTAAAATATGTTAAATTATCTGCAGACAGAACAGGAAGATTTCACTCACGAGATTATTAAAACCAAACAGATCATTTAGTTCTTTACTTTGTTGTTTAAGTAGTATTTTGCCCATTTTATTGCTTTTTTCAGAGCTGAGTTTTTGCAGCAGCTTTATAAATCTGTTGATAACATTAAATTACTCAGAACCAAGAGTAAAATCTCAGTAACAAGTTGTCATATCTTAATAATTTAAGACAAAAAAGCTCCGACATCAAATCTCTTGTCAGACCAACAAACTTTTCATCTTATGTAGTTTTTTCTTTTTGCAGACTGGAGGACATCATTTCTACCTGCTGGTCATTAAGCATCTGAACTCTAATATTCAAATAATCAATAATCAGCATGTTAGCATTTAGCTGTTAGCTGGACGTCACCACGCTGGGTCTGTGTTACATCATGACTGATGGACTCACCCTCCTCCTCTCGCCGTTCATCTCTGATCGCCTGTTGTCTGCAGAGGTTTGAGCTCCTCTCACAGATCAGAGGTGAGACTGAAACTCAAACTCCCTGCGAGCACTTTAATAACATCAATGGGCTCTTTCCAAAGCTCCAAATCAAAAACATCTTTATTGTTGAGTCAGTGTTACAGGTGGACGTCAGGCTTGCCACCTCTCACCTGTCTGAGGTAATCGTCTGCAGAGGAATTTGACCTCTTTATCTGCACAACCGCCTTTATCTCCAGTGATGATTACTTCAGTTCTTCTCCAGGGTTGTAAGTCAAAGTCTGGTAAGAATCCTTCCTGTTGGCATGTCGTATATAAGCTCGTTATGTATTTAATATTCACCAACATCAGTTTTATTATTGAATTGCTCGTCCAAAATTCTGATATTATTCTGTTAGAGACACCTGAGAACAACAGAGACCAACAAAAACAAGCATAACCAGATGTAATAAAAGCACAAACAGTCGTCTCGTCTGTGCAGGGCGAGTCGAGGACAGTCAGTCCCAGTTCAGTATTTACCCGACAGGCCTGAGTTCTGCTGTGTCTGATCAGTTTCCTGTCCTCAACAAACCAGCTTTATTCTGATGAAGGAAATTAATTTTTAGCTTTGGTTTCAGTTCCAGTTGTAGAAGTAGTTGTACACAGAAGTCTCTTCTTTTTCCTGGATTTCCTCTTCAACCTCGAGCTTCAGCTGAGTGCTGACGAGATAAAATAAAATGTTAAATGTTTGGATGAGCTCAGTTTTGAACGTTAAAGTTTGCACTTCTTGAAGTAGCACTCCTGGGGGTCTCCTCATTCCTCGCTGTAAATTAACTGAGCCTATACAGCCACAGCTGAGGGGCCTCTCCTCCCTGTTTGAAGTTTACTGAAATGTAAATTCCCTCCAGATACTGTGGAGAATGTCTTACTCTGTTTTGTTTTGGTGTTTTAATCTGATTTGGTGTTTTAATCTGAAAGGAGGATTCTAGGGGTAAAAGGTCAGGTCAGTTTCCCAGAGGTGAGAGGGGAAACTGGCCTCACCCGGGCCATTCTCACTCATACTGTTTAATCTCTGCAGTTTGGGAGTGAGAAGCTAGGTGGAGCTAAACATGTGTTTTTGAAGCTGCATTATGACTTTCCAGCTCTGTTTCTCTTTTACAAAGAATGAGAGAAGATGTCTGAGGCTGTTTCCCCTCAGGTCCCACAGTAATCTATTACTGCAGTTCACAAGTAATCCACTGGAGATTGAGTTGCTGACAAATGCATTAATAAACCAACTTCATGACTTTAAAGTCAGTTATCAGGAACTTTGTACAACATTTAGAGACCTGTGTCACGGTGGGTTCTTATAGATCTTCTTTTATAGATCTCAGATTGTATGAAAGTAAACATGTAGCTAATGTTTCCAGGTCCTGTGTTTCCAGTTAACCCTTCTGTTCAGATCAAACTGGACCAGTTTCAAGTTATTTTTTTATTGGAACCAGGTTTCAAGACAGTTATAAACACAACAACCCTCCCCCTTTCGATAAGTTCCCTCAAGTGTAGTTACACTGAGAAACATAAGACTGTGGGAACAGAAAACGTCTTGGACCAGTTCCCACAGCAGCTCGTGGAACAACGAACCTTGGGAACGCATCATCTTCATTATCGTTAACTAGTGTGCCAACATGAATTCAAACTTTTCACCAAACTATGTCACATCATACGTGTTTTATTGATATAATTTCAAAGATTCAGCTTGTTACACATTAATAAGCTCACATCATGGAAAACTGTGTGTGATAGTGTAACAAAGCAGAGTCTCCACTCAGCACGTAGAGAAATCACCACACATTTACTGGCCACACTCTGTAATGATATCATATTGTTATAAATACATAATGAAACAGAAATAACAACACGTCCTGCTCAGTCACCATGACTGTTAAAATAATAAAAGAGCTGATCCCAGAGCTGTGCAGGAGAACTCATCTAATAATAATCTGTAATGGTTGTCTGACTGCTCGTCCAGCTCTGTCAGTCCATCACGCTGTATGTTAGATTATAAAACTGCTCAGATATTTGCTTAATTGCAGGTGTGAGATGATCACAAGCAGCAGCCAACAGCACAAAATTTAGTTTTGATGCAACACCAAGTAACACCAGGACCAGGATCACCGACCAATGCTGATTCTTTTTGATGTTAAAAGCAGCAAATGTGCAAAGAGCAGCAAACTCTGTTTCTAACTCTTGATATTTAGTATCATAGATGAATGCTGGTTTTTAATGACTTCTAAGTCTTTTTAACTGATGATTCTCCCTGTTACAAGTCACTAAACCATCACAATGATTCAGAAGCTGAAATTTTAGGGTAAAATTGTTTCATAATGTTGCTTTAAGTGGTGATCGAAGTGTTAATGCAGGCAACGGCAGCAGAGATGCAAAAAAAAGCAACACTAAGACGACTGTTCATGCGTCCAGGATCCTTTTGTTGCAGGTACTGATGCTCAAAACAAGACTTTATATCTGTAATATCGATATTCACTCTGCACAACACAAAACATTCCAATTTCCAGTGTAGACAGGAAGTTAAAAGACAAAATAACAGAAGTAGTAATTACCATTTTTCTGTAACAACAAATACAGTACAGCAGAGCCTGTGGACGTGACATTAAAACATTTGGTCCCCACACATTCTTTATGTTCAATATGCACTCACATAACAAGAAGCAGAGCAGTTAAACAGATAAAACAGTCCAGTAAACTGTATGTGGACATTCATTGACTGGTGTTGTGCAGCTGTTGTCTGCGAGGCTGAAATAACATCATTTCTCACCAGTGACCAACCACTTCCCGCAGCGGTGGAGCTCCCCATGTTTTCCTATCCTCTTCTTTACTCTTTCCTTTATCAATCTGTTCTATATGTGTCCCCCCCCTCCACCCTCTCGTCCCATCCTCTATATTTAGCCGGCCTGTGACCTGGCTGCCGCAGACTGAACCCTGCTCTACACATTGTCAAAACAAGGGGCTAATCCTGTCCAACAGGTGCTAGATCTCCACACATGCTCTGAAGCTGCCCCCCCTATTTCCACACGACAACACAACACACAACGTCACAAACTCAACTGGACGTGACACTGTTGCCAGGGGGAGTCGGGGAGGTCACGCTTTCCAAAACCAGCCCTGAGAATGCTGGGGGTCAAGTGTCGGTGCCACGGGACGGGACGAACCAGTGCGAGGTCGACTGCAGTGTTTCTGCTGCTTCTATCAGGCCTCTAAGGTTCATGTCTGTGGTGTCCAACATCTCATGACATCCACTGGGTGTTAATGCACTTGGCAAGGCTTTTAGAACAAAACACCTCGGCTGGATAATGCACTTGATCTGTACAAAAGTAGATTTCTTTGGCATCTCTTGCCAGGTTTCAGTCACTTTGTTTCTGCACCCTTGATGGTGTTTTTCTCTACTGTGAGGGACTATGCGGGCTCTTGGTCTCAGAGCCTGAGCCGTTGGACATGACCTCCATGTGGGACTGGGTGTGAGGGGCACAGGACGGCAGCTCTGCCCTCTTTTGCTCTGCTGCTGCTGCAGAATGGGCAGCGGTGGAAACAACAGTCTCCATCCGACTGGCTCGGTATATGCTCACCTGAAAACAGAGATGACAGGTTACAGATAGATTCACAAACAATCCTTTTATTATGACCTGGCTTCTAAACCTCATGGTGTTTTCTTGGAAGTACAGAACCAGCCATGTTCTTGTATCACAGACTCTCAGACTCTTATTCTTTGCTAATATAACCCTGTTTGAATGGAAAGTGCTTCATTTTTTCTGAAAGACTGATGAAGGAACTGTTAAAAAGAATAATATACTGAGTTACAGAACATCAGGACTTCATCTCTGTCTCTGTTTCTCTCACACACACCTGTGTTTGCAGGTAACGTGGTGATTTAAGCTCTAGTTCCTCCTTGGCGACGGTTGGGGCACAGCAACAAAACACCTGCTGGAAGCCCGCTCTGAACCTGCGCCGAGTGGAAGACGAATATTTCATAACAGGATGGATTAAACAGGCAGACGGGATTAAAGACACAAATACAGATTATCTACACAAATGACAGAGAAACATAAACAGACAGGCAGCTAGCCATGTTGACTTCCCTACCTGCTGTTGAGGCAGTAGTAGATGATTGGGTTGTACATGGTGGAGCTCATGGCCAGCCACATGACGGCCAGGTAGACCTGCTGGATGTAGCGCTGTTCGAACAAATCAGGGAAGAACTGGTGCAGTAAGAAGTAGATGTGATAGGGCAGCCAGCAGACAGCGAACGTACACACCACCACGATCATCATCTTTACCACCTGCCACGGGGAAAACACGGAGGAGATGAGGGTGTTCGGTGGGTTTAAAATAATCTGTTAAACTTTTTTGTTTTCATGTGGGGATTAAAAAGCCATTAAATTAAATGATAGTGTTCAGTGATAGTGTGTGGACAGGAGGCTAGGAGAGAGTGTTGGCATCACCTTTCGTTTGGCAATAAGTTGCTCTTTGTAGTGTTCGGACGAGTCTCCGGGAATCTCACTTGCCCACAGGGTGACGCCCACGGTCGTGTACGCACATCCCATAATGCCAAGGGGCAGGAAGTAGATCAGCAGTGTCACGCACACGTAGTAGCTACAGCAGAAACAGGAAATATATTAATGATGTGGAAAGTTTGATTCCAGTTATCAATTCTACAAAAATAGGTTCAGTATTTCAGAACTGCTGATGTCTAACAGTGCTGAGTTGAGTGTGTCTTCAGCCTGCGTTGGGTTAAATATCAAATAAACCAGAACACTGACCACAGGATTGAGATCACTCAGCCAAGAAAAACAATGGTAAACAGTGATATAAATAGCAATAACTGTAAACAAAGTTTGACATTGTCGTCAAGCTGTTGTCAAGTTCTCAGAGGACACACTGCAATGTCTCTAAGGATCTAAACAAGGAGAGGATTGTTAATCATGGCCAACAAAGAGTGCATCTTCCCAGAAAAACATTTTTCAGTTATTCTTTATTAATCTTTTATTGAGTCCATTGTACTTGTTATTTATTTGCTGGTGCCACAGACTGTCAGTGAAGGACCGAAACAATCTGAATATTGTTGTTAAGATCTGTTCAAAGATGATGTTCTTCATAGCCATAGCAATTTTTTATGCTTTGGCAAGACACTTATTTGGGGTTTTTTGTTTATGTATTAATCTACATATTTGCAACCCTACAAGACAGGCTAGCTTAGCAAGCTAACCAGTAGATATTTCTGCAATACAATACTTTGACGTCTTTGACACGTCAAAACTGTTGATAATTTTAGTTCATATTTGAAGTATCTCAACAACTATTACATGGATGGCCGTGAAAATTTGTACAGACATTCATGATCCCAAGAAAATGATTCCTAATGACTTCAGCAAAATATTAAAATTTGAGAAATATTTCAACCAATCTGGCCACTCCAGGTACTCCAGCTTCCTCCCACAGTCCAAAGACATGCAGGTTAGGTTAATTGGTGAATCTAAATTGCCTGTAGGTGTGAATGTGAGAGTGAATGGTTGTTGTTGATTGGCTCCAGCCCCCCTGCAACCCTTAAAGATAAGCGGTATAGATAATGGATGGATGGATGGATGATCATGTTAGACATTACACCTGCTCAGAATCGGCATGTTATAATAGTTATTTTGAGCCCAGCCTGAAGCAATCTGGACCACTAAATTAAAGATAACTTTCATTTTCAGGAGGGCTCAGAGGGTGTGTTACAGAGGCAGCCGGGGATCATAATAAGATTTAAATTTTGGAAGAAAATTCATCAAATGCCCTTTTCCTCTTTTAGCTCCCCAGATATTTCCTGAACGAATCGACCAGACACGAAGACCAAATCCTCACAGACAGATTCATCACCTGCACAGGAGTGATTTCAGCTACAGGGTCTTTTTTTTAATTCATTTTCTAAATTAACCTCACAAGGGAATGAATATTGCTCTGGTTCAGAGAGGCTGCAGCAGGTATCCTGTCCAGTATGAGATGACTAGGGATCAAACCTTATTAACCACAAAGAAGTGTTGCTGCTGGATATATAACAAAAGTATGAAATAATAAGGTTTGACGTTTGAAGTTCTGGGCGTCAAATACTTAGAATAATGACCTATTCCTTTAATAATGAAAACATGATACCTTCTGTTGGTTCAGGTTTACAGAGGCCTCATGTCTTACTCTACTCACATCTTCTTGAAGTCCACAGAGGTGTATTCAGGCCAGTCTATGTAGCAGACTGTGCGTCCAGGCAGCAGGGTGGTGGCTGAGTAGTAGTACTGAGGGAAGGCTAGAAGCAGAGCCAGCATCCAGATCACGCTGATCACCACACGGGTCTCTGTAGAAGACAACCTCTGCTGCAGCGGGTGGATGATAGCCATGTATCTACAAACACAACCAACCAACCAGTCACATGAAATCAACAACTATTGGATGGATCAGCGTACATTCATGAATCCTAATGACTTTGGTGATCTACTGATGAATATGAAAGTGAGTGCAAACCATGAAAAATCAAAGATGGCTTAGGACTCCATTGTTCCTCCACTGGTGCAGATGTAAAAGTGAGATAACCATTTTAATCAGCAGTGTTGTAATATGGCTTCCAGGCTGGTGAATGAGGAAGGAGTCTGCTTACGTCTGATGTTACAGTTTGGACTGTCTTTAAAGGAATTGGAATTGGTGCAGCGTTTAGCAAGAATGGCGTACCCCGCCACTGCTAATCGCTGCCGCAATTGTGTGGTATTTTTTTTACTTCAGTAAAGGATCTGAATACTTCTTCCACCACTGAAAGTCACACAATAACACAAACAATCAAACAGATGGAGACAGCAGCTCCTGTGTTCGCCTGTTTTTGTCAGTGGAGTCTGGTAGTGATATACAGTGATGTTTCTGGTTAATAAAAAGCTCTGTAGGAATCCTATCCATGATGTTGTCAGACACTTAGAATAACAATCTGAGCCTGTCAGTGACAAAAACAAGAACTTTAGTGGACGTATTTTGACAATTTCCCATTGGATCACATTATAGTAGCTGTTAGCAGTGGCTAGGTTCACTATTCTTGATCAATACTGCACTGATTCCAAAGATTTTTGTACCAATCAATGATTTACATCCAAAAACACAGGAAATTTAAGGCTCATGTTCAAATTACCAGAGTTATCCTTTAACAGAAAACCCCTCTCTGTCTAAACTCATCATGTTTTTGTTACTTTACAGCCGCCTGACTTCATTGTTCCCAGGTTTATTGATCACTAAAAAGACTTCCTGCCGTTCTGTGAGTTAGCATTTCCTGCTTTCTTCCCTTTACACATTTCATGAGCAGATCTGTGGCTGAAACTAGATAACATTCCCATCAGCTTCAGCTGTACTTTGTTTATAGTGTTTGTTAGCAAATGTTAGCATGCTAAACTGAGATGGTAGATGTAAACAGCTGATGTTAGCATTTATCTCACAGCATCACTGCTTCACAGAGACATTAGAATGGATGTAGACCTTTTTCCTTGTTTATAGACTTTCATCCAACCGTGCAAGTGAGAGCTGTGAATTGTGGAAATGTCTTTATATTCAATATTGTGTCATCTGCTGTATATTGCACCAGCTGCATAAAGGATCTTCTATAGTGCCTGCATAGCCTTGAGGTATGTACTCTCATTTTGATTTCAGAGAGGTGGTGGAGAGTCGTAAAGGTTTCTGGGCTGTGTGGGATTTCAGACACTGTAGTTCCCTGCAGAAAACACACACACACACACCTGTCCAGTGCTATGGCCGTCATGGAGTAAATGCTGGCGAATATGGCCGCAATGGGGAAGAAGTTGTGGAAGCGGCAGTAAATCAAACCAAAGTACCACTCGTTGTGAACGGCGTAGGCGAAGTTGATCACTGTGTTGAAGGCTGACATGGCGGCCTCGGCGAAGGCCAGGTTCACCTGGAGAAGAGTCACAGAATGACAGAATTAACGGTAACACTCTTTCCTTTTGAGTCTGTACTGGCTGATTTTGTGATCATATAACTGAGATGAAATCACAGGATAACATGACTGCCTCTCTTTGATAATGACGATCAGTCTGACATTTAAATCTACCTGACCCCTGGACAAATAACAACAATCAGCATCTAGTTTTGGGGAACCTCGGAGGAAAAGCTGCCTGAGAGACTAAATCCAGGGCAAAGATCTGCCTGTTCACCGGTGTATGAATGGAGACGTGACAGGAGCTTGTAGTAAACAAACCTCTGATATCTCTGATGTGTTTTTGAGTCTGCTCTGTAAAGAAAAGCGTCAGAGCTGCAGTAATTAGTCAGTTAATCAAGTGGTCGATCAACAGGAAATTAATTGGCATTTATTATGAAACTTGAATAATCATTTCAGTCTTTTTTTAAATGCCAATAAATCTCTGTTTCACTGTCGGATGTGAGGATCTGATGCTTTAGTTTGACGTCACAATGATATAAAGTCAGTGTTTTCAGTTTGCACAGACTGGGGCAGGTTGTGAGGTAACGTAGGGAAATAGAACTTAAATGAGCATTTATTACTATTTTTCATACTAAGTCACATCCCTCGTCTGATTCCTTCTTACAGAGCGAGCAGTGGGTTGAATCCTGATGTAAATACAGTCAATAGTTTTTTCAGGGATTCCATGTTTTGATACTGTATAATCTAGGACTGCAATAATTGGTCAATTAATTGATAAGTTGACAGAAATCTGATTGATCGGCAACTATTTTGATAACTGATTAGTTGCAGTCAAATAAGATATTTGAATATATTTGAAATGAATAATTAAGAAAATAATTGCAGCCCTGAATATTTCACCTGTGCTTATGTGTTTATTGTGGGAGTCAAGAGAGTTTTTGCATTAATTCACTAAATATTTAGCCCTGGATGCTCATGTTCTTCACTACATCACTCAAGCAATGGGAATGGAAATGTCTTTCTGCACCTGGTATGTGCTGCTGATGAGTTGGTTCTGTAATAATCCATTTTAGAGGTGACAAACATTAAATACCATCCTTCAGTGTCTCTCAAAGGTTACACTAACAATCCTGAAAAGTTTTATTCTCTCAAACAAAACGCTAACATTAAAAATGAACCTGATTTAATATCCACTTCTGTACATAAAACACAGCAAACATACGGTTTTTACCAGAAAGTAGTTGGTGACGGTCCTCATGCGTTTGTGCGCCAGAATAATCCAGATAACCACCATGTTACCGACCACAGACACCGCGACGATGCTGCAATAAGCGACAGCCCACAGTGTGATCTGCCACACCGGCTGGATGAACTGGTTGAAGCCGTCGCTGCAGTTCACGGACGCGGTTGTCCCGTTACAGTCGGTGGCGTTGTAGAGAGGGTCCATCTTCTGGGCATCAGACAGTCTGGGTGAGTTGGCTGTTAAAAATAGATTCTGTCCTGTTACTGGAGCTGATTCCTCTCCGGGAGGAAAAGGAGCAGTCCGTGTGAAAATGTGGAAAAGATCAGTTCGCGCATTTTGGGGCAGAAGCGTCTTTACGCACCGCGAAGCCGCGCGCTCCAGAGGACATCACCGCACCAAAACGCACGACGCAGCTCACCAGCCATTGACGTTCAGCCTGTTTTCAGCCCCCCTCCCCTCCCCCCTCACCCTGCACTCATCACTCCCCCCTCACACACACACACACACACACACACACACACACCCTGTAAACACAGCAATGATTAATCTTGGTCTTGTCTGATTGATATCAGCTATTGGAAATCACTTTGTATGACCCTGAAATGCAACATAACTTATCTGGACCCTAATACGGTCTCAGCAGGATTAGTCCTCAGTCTGATGATATTGGCTTATATAATATGATGGGTTTTAATGTCCAAAATAGGTAACAGTATATGAACAGTTAATAAATGGTTTATAACACTGTAATGTTGTTGTAAGCAGAGGTAATGACATTTTAAGGTGTTTATTAACGTATATATCTACACTTAAAGCTATTAAAGCATCAGTAACTGCTGTCTAAAAATATGAAACAGCTTTAATCATATACATATAAATATGACATGTAAAGTATATTCTTATCATGTTAGATTAATTATGATAATTTATTGAATATTTCATTGAATTAGCCACCTTATGATTTTATACGGTTATTAATTTTTAAACAACTTGTAACCCCACAAACTAACAAAGTTATTATTAATGATGAGTTCCTTGGCCAAAGTAATGTTCATTTTGTAGGAAGTAAGCTTGTTTGCTGGACATGCTAACACCAGTACTGTATGAGTTAGCAACGTTAACACTTTCAAATGTCCTTGTACCTGTTAGCTAGTCCATTATATATATTACAAATCATTTATTGTTCTGCTGCTTATAAATGGGGTTAAACATTATCCAGAAGGTGACAAATACATAAAAGCTTTAAACAAATTCTTCACCAGAGTCATCTAGTTAGAATCATTCAGTTTGAAAATTGTTTCATGGATTTATGTATATTGATTTTATGCTTCGACATCTGATCCATCCGTCCAATTGTGTTCATTCAAACTCTAAATGGTCAACATGCATCTTAGCAAAGACACATCTCAAACTAATTATTGCAGCTCTGTTTGTCTTGCTGTGAATCACAGGCTCAATGGGATCAGGTCACAAGGTCACCAGATTGTGTCCCGCCTGGCCAAATTGCATGTCAGCTCACCAAAGTAATGGAAAAACAAATATGTGGCACTGCACATAAATGGAGTGTATTTATCTCTCAGCGCTTCTACAACTCGCTGTCTGTCTGTTGCATCAGATCGCCGCTATTAGAATCCACTGCAGGGAAAACAGGAATTCAATCTCGTTTGTCACCTGCTCCCCTCACAGCTGCTGTATCTAACACCACAGTGCAGGTAGTGAAAGCTCATGTCTGAACAAGTGATGAGGAAAGGATGTGACATGAACAAAGAGGGCCAGAATTCACCCGAGAATGACAGCAGGCTTTCTTCATTTATCTGTGTATCTGCCCGAACACCTGGTTTCATATGAGACTCAAATTAAAAAGTGAGAACAGTAAACAGGAACATGTTGACGCGATTGGAAGGCTTCGATTTAAATCTCACCACAAATGGAAAAGACAGTGAGGAGGGAATAGAGAGGATGAAGGAGGGAATTTAATGATTCAGAGGTGAATTTAGAATAAAATATGTCTCAGATTTTCACGCCTGCCAGAGATATGACTTTATTTATGATGCAGAATTATCAATTATCATGAAGAATGTGATTTTGAAACAATAATACTCCCAACAACATGCCATCAATGGATATATGTTCATATTTCATGAATAAATGTACATTAACAACACTGTTTGTCACTCTAATCAACTGTACAACAATGCACCAATCACAGTAAATGGGATCAGGGTCAGTAGATATTGTAATAAAGTGATTGTATATGTAATTTTACACACTCAAAAAAAGTGAATTTAGTGTTAATTTACTCTTTAGGTAGAACTTTTGGTTTGACAAGTTATGGAAGGATTCAGGATTCTTGAAACCTTGGTTTAAATACTCTCTGTCTCCTTTTCATTGTTCCTGTGGGCATCATTGTTTTGTTTTATTGCTTTAATTTAATTGATTATTCGTATGTGCTTTTGTTGTGTCTTTTGTCAATGCTATTATTATTTGTCTAGACTCCCTCACACCAGACTCCTTTGCTGTCAGAGAGGTGACACTCCCTTTGCCAAGAGCCAGTCTTTGAAGCCTAAAGTCCCAAGGTCAGCAGTCATGGTTTTTTACTGTTATTTAGCTGTGAGGGTGTAAATAAAAATAACAAACGCTGAACAACAAACCCAACCTCCATTCTCAGGCACTTTTCTCCACACTCCTTTTCATTTTTAACCTCTAAATGTATTTATTTATTAACTCTATATTGTCTAGATTGGTTTCTTCATCCGTCCTCCACTTTGGTCCAGACTGAAATATCTGAACAACTATTGAATGTATTGCCATGACATTTTGCACAGATATTCATGATCCCAAGAGGACGAATCCTGTTGACTTTGGCGATCCTCTGACTTTTCATCTAGCGCCACCATCAGGTCAAAATTTCAATGCATCCAATAATTTGGTTTATGACCAAATACATGAAAAACTAGCACCATTCCCATCAGCCTCTGCTGTGCTGTGTATTTTAATTAGCAAATGTTAGCATGCTAAAATATGATGGTGAACATGTTAAACATCTCATCATCTAAACATCAACATGCTAGCATCGTCACTGTTAGCACGTCACAGATGGCTGTAGACTTTTAGTCTTGTTTATGCAACAAATATTCTGTTTTTCAGCTTGTGTATCTTGTAACATTAGTGTCCAGTCAGTGAGGTTACAGGAAAAAAGAGTGTACCAAGCTCTCAAGTCAGGTCAGTTTAACTTTATTTATACAAAAAATCAAATAAATCATATACAACAACCTCTATCTTTGTAATATTATAGATGTTAAAATGGCACAGAAGTCTGCAACCTTGTTATTTCTGTAATCATGCTTCTATTATATTTGCAATAATGGACAAAGGAATGAAGACTTATACACTGCACTGTGGTCCAGACATTTCTGTGAATAGGGAAAGAAATTTGATGAACACACACAGCTATGATTTAAAAAAAAAAACATGTTAAAAATAACCCTCAAATCCTGTTAGAACAAGTATAATTCTAGCATATTTTTTCAAGGCATCAGCATTTTAAAAATATCATTGTGTGTTTGTGCACATGCATGTGTAAATCAGAGTGTATCAGCAGGAGCTGAAAGAGGAGAGAACCAAATAAAATCAGCTTCCTTTGCCCTGAGGTCCTGATCCTCAACAAAGCTCCACATATAACATCAGACATGAAAAACAGACTGACACGGTCACATTCGATTATTCAACAGAAGAATCTTCAAACAAAGGATAATGTCTTATCTATCTCATATGCAAATGGGTTGATTCATTTAGCAGTGCTGCAGAAATTAATACCATGAGTTACTGCATGTGAAAGAGCCATTTGATAAGTGAATAAGACACTGAGGTGATGAGAAGATACACTGGAGGGAGAGGAAGCGAAGCAAGTCAGGAATATGGAATTACATCCTGACGTATGGATGAATACATTAAATATGATTGAATACGCACAGAAATGTGGAATTAAATAACAGGAGAAAGTGATTATTCACACAGAAATAACTCAACAATAAAAACATCATCTTCAGAACATGGTTCCTTTACTGTAGTAAAAGTACCGCAACACCGATCAGGTTACTGTTGCAGTTCGCTAAATCTACAGAAGGGGGCGCCAATTAGCTGCAGAGAGGGTTTGAAGGCAGCTGAGGGAAAATGAAGAAGAAAACAATCAGTCTGGCGAGTTCGCGTCTTAAAACTCGTGTGAACAGAAACAAAACTCGGAGGAATTTGTTTACAACAGCTGAGTTAACGAAACAGAAAAGAGAAAAACACTACAAACTAGTCCCAGTTTGTGCCTCTCATCGCTGAACATTCAGGTCAAGGTAGCAGTCGGTTTCTCTGCAAGATTTCTGTCCAGGTAAACACACCTGCTATCATCAAGTTCAGTTCTTAACGGAAACTGCACTTAAAGTGTTATAGTGAAAGGCTGTTGAATATTGTAGGTTAAAAAAAAAATCCAATTTCTTCAATTTAATTAGGAATGATTTCACCACTTTTTTGTTTTTTTCACTTCTAGAACCACATTGGACCGGGTCTAGAACCAAAACAGAGCTACACTTGGACTTGTCAAATCTGGGCTAGATTGTCTCAGAGAAGTTAAAAACCCTCTAAAGCACAGAGTCTGTTTTATGAAACTATAAAGAAGTGAGATTTCAATGCTTTTTTTTCACAACTAGACCACATCAAACCAGGTCTACATCAAAGCCCAAACCTTTATTTTATGGGTTAGGGTTAGGGTTACACTGAATTAGTAGTTTTCTGTTTTAAAGCCTCAGTGCTGTTTAAAACCCTGAAGTCTAAGTAAAGTGGGTTTTGATCCAGACCGGGTCCAATGTAGTCTAGATATGAAAAAAAGGTGTTTTCATAAGTAGAATAAACATTTCACAAATCTGAAACTGGGTTTTAAAGAGTCCTTAGCTCGTCTGGAACCGTTTTAGTCCAGATCTGACAAGTCTAGCAGTTTATAAACTGTGTCCTGCTGTTCAGGTTTTTATGGTCGAACTCTGCTGGAGGACCGATGGTGATGACTGCTGCTGGAGACGCTTTATGGACCTGGATCCACTGGATGCTCCACCTGGATTTCAGATAAGATTAAATGAAACATATGGAGGCTCTAACTGAACTGAAACAACATAGTTTACTGGGGAATATAACTTAATGACTTAACTGAACTGAAATGTCTTTTGGGAGACTGAAGAGAAACAAGAAAATCTGATTTTTAATTAAATTAAGTTGTGTGAGATAAATGTATGTTTACAAACATCTTCTTGGATTTTCTCCGGTCAGATTATCTTAATGCAGCAGATCACAGACACTGATTCATGGATCAAATTTATTCTATTCTCTGTGAAGGTAAGAGGATTACTGACGGCATCGAGGCAGGGCTTCACCCTCACTAATCATCTGCTGCTCCATCCACTCATCTGGAAAAGGAGAACAGTTTTTCAGCGCCATCTAGTGGCGACACGTTCAGCTGAAGTTTAAACAAAAGATTCAGAAACACTGATTACACTCCTTCTGTTTGCTTTATTATCACTCCAAACTGAAGATTTCTGGTATTAAATATATACAATCATCTTATATTTTAATGTGTAGAATCGTAATCTGTAAAGTAACTGCAAGCTACAGCTGTCAAATAAACGTAGTGGAATATAAAGTAAGAGTGTAGGTACACTATAATGAAGCGTAACGTGGAAATACACAAGTGAAGTTTAAAGTACTTCAAAACTAGTGCAGTACTCAAGTAAATACTTTCCACTTCTGATCTCAAAATAGAAAACCGAGGAAGAAGTGAATGAACCGATTACACTCTACACACACCCAACCCCCCCCCCCCATCTAACACCAACACACACCCCCTCACAGACTCGGTAGTGGCAGCCAATACTCAATAATCAGATTGTCTGATCAGTCATCGAGAGCGGTTTGTTGGAGTTTAGTTGCTGTATTAATTTTACACACAGTGATACTGAAGTTTTATTCTGACCGTTTTGTTTTTCACTTTGACTTAATAAAAATCCTCGGTGACATCTTGATCTCGGTCGTTTCAGCTTCATCTGTCAGGCCAGGTAAGAACATATTTTTTCCTGATTATGTTTGATACTGTTTAGTTAAACTTGTTTTATCTGTCTGACTGATGCTGTTGTGTATTTTCCCCTCACATGTAGTGTTTTGCTTATTTAAAGAGCACAAGTTGAATATAAAATAAGCTCTATTAGAGGTTGGAGGACGTAAAATTATATTTGCACTTTATGAAATGGTAAATCATAGAAAATTAGTTGTCTGAGATAATTTCACTTGAGATTTTGAGATGAATCCTGGAGTTTACTGCACTTTATATTATCTTGTACTGTATGTTTGTGCTGCCTGCTGTGATATTTGACTGCACATGTTTCAGTATGTTACAGATATTTACTCCAGAACTCTCCATCTTTTGAAATAAGGTTGTAGCCACTTTATTAGGAACACGTTGTGAGTTTCGTCCTTTGATTTTTGTGTGAGTGTGAGTCCTAAATGAGAGAAATGAGTTTTATGTCTAATGTTGCTGTAAGCGGTGACCTCTTCCTGAGGCAAACTCCCCGTCGAGGGGCCGGACTAAGAGCGATTACTTGTTCCAGTTCCTTGGTGAACAAGTTTGCTGGTGAGTGCTCGGTGCTTCAGGGCTCCGCCTGAGAGAACAGTGGAGGGTTGATGCACTCCTGTTGGCGTTTCACACGTGCACTGCAAACCTGAACGTTTCCAGACATTACACTGAAGTCTGATTTTGTTAGACCGGACGTTGAGCGGTCTTTATCCTGCAGCTCCCTGGTTTAAAGTCAGTGTAAGGTCAGATTGAGTCGGTGAGCAGGTGGGTGTGTTGGTGACGTTTCTGTCTTGCACCTGAACGAGCCTCACACTGAAAGAAAACTCTGGAGAAAGTCTGGACACTTCCCTCCACTCATCTCATGCAGGATGCAGAGGAAACAGGCTGCCAAACATGAGCGCTTGCAGGGTTTTTATTACTCAACCTCTGTCCTAGTCCATAACAGAACAGATCACTGTAATCCTGAGCCAAAGATCAATGATCCAACAGCACAACTTTGCAGTTTTGTCATTAGATCTGTGGCTGAAGAGAGGAGCAGGTTTGTCGGCTATCACCCACTGATCAGTTGATTCAGAGGGTGAGAGAAGTTACCTGATCGTATTTGACTGTCCATAAACATAAATTAGTAGTTTATAAATGTAATTACCTGGGGACAGAGTTGATAAACCGACACAGTGAAAGGTTTACTTTGAACAAAAGGTGCAACTTCCTCCAAAGTGAGCAGCACACGACTTCCTGAAACCTTTTTCTCTGATATTATGAATCAGTTTTTCACCAAATAATCAGTAGAACAATAAGCTAAGATTGGTTCTCATTACTCTGTCTGTGTGTGGTTATGTGGCTGTGAGTGTGTGTGTGCATGACTGCACTCATGTGACTGTCCTTCACAGTCAGTGATCAGGCTTCAGGGACTCGTTAGCGATCAGAAATGACATCTATTGATCAGCCTAGAAAACTCCCTCAAATCAGCTTTAGAAAGAGAAACCTACGTCACGAGTGCACAGGATCAGTTCACCGTGTGCAAATAAAACATTTACACAGACGTGTCCAAGCGTCAGTGAAGCAGAGAAACAGAAAGAAATTTGTAAAGTGCTCTGGTTTGTTTTGGGTTTTTGCAGCAGTAAACTGTCATTCGTACATATAACTCCTCCCTGAGGGAAACTGTAGGAGCTTTCTGATGTAATCAACTTAGTCTGACAGAAAAATATGGGTACTACTTTCTAATAATGCACTTTTAATAAAGGGAGGTAATCAATGGCTTTATTAATAGTTAATAAATCATTTGTTGATGCTTTAATTGATCAATTTACAGTGGAAAATATTGTAAGCTGGTTCAATTTAAAGGATAACTGGTATTTTTTTAACCTTATTTCCAATGTTTTTGGTTGTAAATTACTTTTTATTAAAGAGTAAGATCCTTTGAGTTTAACCAGAACTCTTGTAAAATCAGCCTGAACTCCATTGAAAAAACAGGAATTTTACAAACAGAAAAGCAAGAACTGCTCAAATGCTACACCTCCACTCCATTGGTGTGTTTGTGTTGTTATGTGTTACTTTTACTTAAAGTGTCTGATTGCTTGTTCCCGCCAGTGAAAGTCACACAGTAACACAAACACTCTAACAGATGGAGAACAGCAACCAACAGCTCTGTGTTCTACTGATGCATTCCTGTTTTCTCAATAGTAATAATAAACCTATAGTGATGTTTCTGGTTAGCTTTAAAAGTATCTTATCTCCTTAAATCATGGGATTATAAGTGTCTATAAAGAATTTGTAAATTACTTATTAGCCATAAACAACAGTAGCTTCCAGCCTCTTTCTTAGCTGTTTGCTGTGGTTTCCATAGTTGGAGCTGAGGGGCTGTTGGGGTTTTTCCATTGAGTTTTCTCTTGTCATCCATCGACTGGCGGTGTGGGCAGCACATGTGTGTTGCCATGTGGGCTGTGACTCCTGTGCAACAGGAGGATTCCCTGATCGCACGATCCCCGACTTCCTCTGTGTTCCTGCGTCTGTTTCAGGATGGGTGTCCGACTGGCAGAGGAGGCAGGAGTCTCGGCTGCTACGAGGGGCGGCAGCGGTGGCTGCAGCCTACGAAAGAACTGAAGCTAGCCGCTGACATGGTTCGTCTGAATCAGTGAAGGTTTTTTGCCTTGAACACAACACAAAGTTAATGTGTTCATAAGCAGCTGTTGATTATTTCATCCAGTTGAGATCAATATGACACCTCTCCTCAGGTTACATGTTGTTATTTGTTACATTGTTCATTTGATGATAATTTATGTTGGTCCTGGTTTTCTTATCTAATCCTCTCCACGAGGATCCGGACCTTCATCTCGCGCTGTTTTTATAAAGTGATTTAATTTGTTTTCATCAAATAATTAAACACCTCAGTCGGCTGAAAAAGATTTACTGAACCTTTTTTTTTACTTTTTCTTTCTTTTTTACTTTCTCTGTTTTACTTTTATCTCTTTCTCTCTTTCTTCCTTTTTGTTTCTCTTTCTTTTTTACTTTTCTTTCTTTCTTCTTTTCTTTCTCTTTTACTTTTTTCTTTCTCTTTTACTTTTTCTTTCTCTTCCACCTTTTTTTCTTTCTCTTTCTTCCTTTTTGCTTTCTCTTTCTTTTTTACTTTTCTATTTTTTCTCTTTCTTTCACTTTCCTTCTTACCTTTTCTTTTATTTTTACTTTTCTCCACATTTTCTTTCTTTCTTTTTCTCTCTTTCTCTTTTTCATATCCTTTCTTTCTTTCTTTCTTTTTCCTTCTTTTCTTCTTTTCTTTCTTTCTTTTTTCTTTATTTTCTCTCTCTCTGTTACTTTTCTTTCTCTAAAGTAGTTTTTCTTTTGTCTTTTTCAGTCTGTTTGTGATCCTGTAAATAAGATGAATGTTGTGACACCTGCAGCAACAGTTAAAACATGATAAATGATTAAATTATTGATTCTGCTCCTCCATGTTTTCTCTCTCTCTCTCCTTCATCCATCTCTCCCTCTCTTTCAGAGGCCCAGCAGTCTGGCCGGCGTTCCGTTTCCCACAGAAGGAAAAGACGCAGACATCACTCCTATGCCAGCGACACCGACCCGGCTCCTGACACTACTTTTCGACCACCACACACACCGTGAACACACACACCGAGGGTATTACCACGACGAGGAGGAGCACGTCGACGAGGAGGAAACGCGGAGCGTCACGAACACATCGACCCCACAGGTTGGCTTCGGTCTGTGTGAGACGTGTGTCTTCAACTCTGATATATACAAAAAAGTCCAAAGTCTTTCGTGACACGTGTTATGAAAAAGAAAAACAATAAAAGCAAATAAAACCTATGAAATTATAAAACAGGATACAAACATAAAGTTAGGCCTGCATTACATGTGTTACACCGTACACAGTAACCACACACACTGATGTAATTATTAATTTCAAAAAAGATGATGTCGTCTCAAATCAAAAATAAACACTGTGCATAACCAGCGGAAATGACAGCATTAAATATCCTCCTGCTGTTTACTCTCTTGACTTAAAAATAAACACTTTACTTTCTTGTTTGCTCCTCTGTTTCATGTGCCATAATTCGCCACCAATGGTACACCAACGATGTCCTCATTCCTGGGCCGACATTTTCACAAGTTTGAAAAATAGGCGGTGAATCCCTCATATACGTTCCGTAAGCAAGATGGCGATCATCGCTCAACCTCAACTTTTTGATGGTTTTGATGCGCCATCCTGGTTCTGCAGCTATGATGAAAAAACTGGCCTGTGTGCTTTGCAGCGGCTGAATATCACGCAGCAGTAAATTATGACCAGGCTGGAAAGAGTGTGTGTGATGAGGTGGAAGTTTCATGTATGTGATGAATATTTTTTGCTCCCTGTTCCAAGAGCCCCAGTCTGAAGCCATAGCTTCGGTGGAAACTGAGGAACTCCAAGCTGTGTGTGCATGTGTGTGTGTGTGTTATCTGGGGTGTTGTGTTTGGTATGCTTTGTGTTTTGCGAGCTAAATTTCGAGACAGGATCATATTGAATGTTAATGGCGACCACTGCGATACCAGGGTGGCAGTTAGGCGCTGATGCCCGGACTGCAGGGTGGGTCTGAGCAGTTGCATGGTGAGATGGCCCTTTGTGTTGTGTGTGGTTTCCTGGGAGAGTACTAGGGGCCCTGACAATTTGTGTCAACCCTCTTAAGCCTCTGGCTCTTTGCTGCTTTGGAGATTTCAGTGGATTTCTGCCACAGCTTAGAGGAGACCTTTTCCAACTGTTTGAATGGTGCAGGTCTCGCTCAGACCGACCACACACTAGATCATACATGGCTCACTGAAATAACAACACTAACAGTGGGATAAACACTCGTCATAGAGGACGGCATTAAAAAGGCAGCAACGCCGAGAGAGACGACCAGAGAGGACGTGCATGTGAGACGGAGTGAAAGTGTGTCGCTTCTCTGCGCTCATGGTGGAGGACGAGGAGCGGTGAGCTAAGGACTCTTGACCTCAACAGGAAGCCAGACGCCCAGACCAAACCGAGGATCTCTTTCCAGCTACTTTTTGGTCTAACTGTGGTCAGTGAGCATGCAGGACCCTGGGGCCTCTTTTCCCTCGATTATGGCCTCCCGCTGGACCCTACCTGGCTCTAAAATAGGTAAAGATGGCAGGAAGGAGGAGAGCAGGCTCATTGTAGGCTGCCACCACAGGCTTGAGGGTCTGGCTGCAATTAAATTAGTTTAATTTTAATATCATGGCATTTACTTTAATTTTCTTTGGTTGGAAAAGGAGAGAATCAAACATTGGTGACTAATAGATCTAAAGTTTGCTACAGTATGAACTGCAAACGTCTGATGGAAACAGTAGTTACATGTATTTAGGATGTTCTAGTCTGGTTCATACTTGATTTTAATCTGTGCCGTGATATTTTAATTTATTTAGTGGTAAATTTTTTTCATCAATAACATATTGAATAGATTGATGTTTTTAATAAGCTAAAATAAGAGACAGTTTTTGTTTTGCATATCCGGTAAACATGGACAACATTAACATTTGTATGGTTCTTGCTATTGCTACATAGCTAATGTTAGCATTAGCAGCTGTTTACTACCAGTCTGAAAGACAAAGAGTCAAACTTTCTTTTCACTCCAGGTATCTCCTAACTAAACTTATCTACACAAGTTCTGTTGCTTCTTTTCTTCTACTGATGTTAACATGCTAACCAGCTAGCCAGCCTGTCTCATCACTTTCTGATAGCTACTCACTGTGGCGTCCAGGCTACCCTGAAGAGCAGCGCTGCTCGAGGGCGTATTTTTAGAGGTAGTTTTGTATGTAGCACTTGTCTTTGCGTCCAGAACATTTTACTACCCTCATCGTCAATTGAGAAAAGCTGTAACTAACCCCAACATGATGCTGAGATAGCTTTAGTAAACATGAAACACAAAGATATACAAAGTCACGGTTGTTACAAGTGGTAATCATCATCAACCATATTCAGGGAGTCACAAAGATAACAACCACCTGTGATTATAGACCTGACATGAAGCATTTTCCATCTAAAACCAGCCACACTGAAAGCGTCAACACATATGAACCTTTGAGCCATAAACACACAGTTAAAAAGTGTGAGCTAGTGTTTCCTACAGATCTTGTTAAATGCGGTTCTCACAGCCAGATCACTAGATGCTAATAGCGGTATACAGCACACTGGGCTGAGAGGAAATATTTTCACCATTGCTTCTGCAGTTTATTGGGTTTAAGGCACAAAAACAACAACGCCATAGGGTGCAGTCGTTTTCTCGAGCTTTTCTTCGTTACTCTCCCGGCCCATAATTAGCATAGGTAACTAAGCTAAGCACCAGAGAGCATTGTGTGCGTTTGTGTTACCCGTGATCCAAAACACTGCAAACATAATACCACGGTGATCTCCGTCTATTGGGATTACATTGGCTGGTCAGAGATCAGACAACATAAACACCTAATCTGTTACGACCTAATGTGGCGCTGGCTGAGATGGTAATGGAAACAGCAACTGATTCCTGTTGAGTGTCGCTCACTGTGGAACATTGTGTTTTATTATAATCGCGCATGGATTACACATAATTGTCCCTATGCGTGGGCGTTGATTGAGATTGTGGGCGTCCTCACTGTCATGAGGCTCATGACCTTGACCCATTCAGATCAACAGGTTCATGTGTTAATGACTTTTGACTTTTAGCTTTTGGAGGAACAAACACACACATACACACATACACACACACACTCAGTGTTGGTGCCT
This sequence comes from Lates japonicus, assembly GCA_033238685.1. Taxonomy (NCBI): domain Eukaryota; kingdom Metazoa; phylum Chordata; class Actinopteri; family Centropomidae; genus Lates; species Lates japonicus. Next base: position 2,809,589 of record BRZM01000027.1, on the reverse strand, counting down.
CCAGGCTCAGATGTTGTGGAAGTTGATCCCTCCAGAGTAAAAGGTGCGGCGATAGATTACACATCAGTTATCAGGGGAGTGATGAAACTCATTCTCTTGTTCCTCGGTAAAGGGTAATAAGGGTTGTTTAGATGGTTTCTATTGTCCTGGGTGTCTTGTTGACAGTGGTCTCAGGCCAGTCTGTCTAATTTATGTCTAGGTTTAAACCAGCAAAGGACTTTTGTCCTTGTCCAAACAACACTCTCTTTCTTCCAGTTACCAATAAGGACAAAATCATAGAAATAAAAAGCCTTGTGAGGGCTCCTGAAAAGAACTTATTGAAAGCTCTAAGCAGCAGTGTTTATTCCACAGGATAAAACAATATATTGATAGTCTTCTTTTAAATTAAATACAAATATTGGAGGTTTGTTTGCTTGATATTCTTTTTTACAGCTATGTAAGGAAGTTGTGGGTGTTTGGGTTAATTTTAGGTATTTATCAAACCATTTGTAGTTAATGTAATTGTTAAAATAAAAGTGATTTGTTAGTTTGTTTCATATTTTCTACTTTGTTCATGTGCTGACTTTTAAACTTCGGATTTAAAACGTTTTGTAGCATGTTTGAATGTTTTTAATACTGAAAGAAGAAAATGTAAAAAATATAGAATCAAATTTAAATTTTAACTTTGTGACATTTGGTTAGAAACAAAACAAACCAAAAATTTTGACCTTTCGATGAAAAGGATAAGGGATCAACAAAACTTCAGGGACATTAACATCTGTAAAACAAACCAACAAAAATGCATGCAGATCGTCAGCAATAATAAAGACATTTCGCTCTGGGGACCATGAATGTACATGTATATTTGTTGTTAATGGAAATCAACTCTGACTTCGTTTTGCAATTATTAATAAGCCTGCAGCAGGCGCTCCATACACATACTGCGGGGGAAGATGTGACACCCCAACACCCACCATATTCACCGAGATGGACACGCAGCTGCAGCCTTGCGAGAAGGGGAGTAGAGTGGAAGGAGTCTTACCCAGGTACATGGACAAAACATACAGGCGTCAAAGATGTTAGAGTGTTTCATTAGTTTAGGATTTGGGGGTTGTTTTGATGATTTAGGGTTGAGGGTTCACATGCTGGAACATCATGGGTGCTGCCAAATAAACATACCCTCTCCTCTCTGCAGGTGGGTGAAGTTTGAGGAGAAGGTGGAGGAGGAGGAGGGAGATGGGCAAGCCTCACGTCTCACATGACCCCTCCACAGCCTGTTTAGTCAGGACCTGTCTGCAGACCGGAAGCATTCTACTTGACCTGGAAGGATACTCACTGCTACAGATGAGCCGATGGAGTCACGCAGCATTCTCTGCTGTTGTACCTGTACATCAGAACTAAAAAAAGAATCGTCTGGAACAGAAATGTAAACCATTGCTGTGTACTGCTCTCCATTTCCAAAGCATTTAACTAAAGTTTAAGAGTGTATTCTGTATTTCGGTCTGCAGAAAATCAACTTGCAGACATGTGATATGTGATTAGTGATTTAAAACACACACAAACTTACTTTGCTACTTTACTCATTCACCAAGAGATGTGTGTCCAGCCGGTGGAAAAACAATGCTAATGTTTTCTACCACTTCTTTTCTATTCTATTGAAGTTAGCATGCTAAACAGCTAGCCTTGGCCTCAACCCCAGCAACAATGTGACTCTTGATAAGTGACCACCAGGAAAAGAAGTGATAGAACACTGGTGTTGGGTTCCATTGGCAAATAAACAAATAGGAGAGTTTGATGCTGAACTCTTAAAGTTTCTTCTGGAGCTTCGTCAGTATACAGCTGTTGATGCTAACGCTGTTTATGTATAATGTAAAAGCTTACATATAGCACCCTAAATGGCGCTCAGTCTGATCCTCAAACTGCAAATATTAACGTAATCCTTGAACTCCTCAGTGGACGGTCCCTACGTGCAACTGATTGACAACTGTTTTTTTAAAGATACAAATCAAGCAAGGTTCAAGTTTTTCGTGGTAACTTAGTTAAAACCTATGATGACCCTGGTTTCTAGAAGGTGGTTTAAACCTATGTTGTGAACTTTGTCTCCAGATGAGATCGTGGATCGGCAGATATGTGACGGTCTCATCCTCCAGAACCTGAAAGAAGATCAGTTTCGTGTTGCTCAGGAGGCTTTGCGTCCACTGAACCAGAAACGATCCACCGTTAAGCTGGCCGGACATCGGAAGAATCCTCAACGCTGCTTCCAATGGTAATGACGTGTGTGAGTGTGTGTGCTGTTGTGCATTTTTAACCACCAATCAGGGTCAAACTCTTAACTACATCCTAATGCTTCTCTGTTTTCTGCCACGTTGATGCATACCTGTTTCTCAACCTTTCCTCGTTACAATCTCCTCTTCTGTGCTCATAGTTTTCACATCTTCTTCTGCTGCTGCTGCTCTGTCAGGCCGTAGTCCTCAGGTTAATCTAATTAAGTAGTGGATTCGGCTTCTGGGATCCACCGCTCCACAAGACCTACGCTCTCGACGTTAAAGCAGCCTTGGCAGCCTGCGTGAGTCTAAACACCACACAAACACACACAGAACACATGCACCATGTCATTATAGTCCACTGATTTGAAAAACTTTACAGCTTTTTGAGTTACAGATGAGTTTTTTCTTTCATAAAAAATCTAATGAACATATAAAATCTGATACATCCTTATGGACTTAAAGTAGTGGTATAAATGCTGATGTGAAATGATTTCATTTAATAATTTTTGAGTGAATTATCAATATTTCCCTAAACAAAGCGCTGCAAAATTGAAAGTCCAAAAATGTATCATCCGGTGATTTATCTGATGGTCACCATGTCCGATTAAACAATCATGGTGTGTCATGAATTCTTACTGCGTCTTGGTTGGGAGTTCTTGTATTTTGTTGGAGGGAGGGTCAGAAATTGTAAACATGCTATGAGAGCATCAGACCAACAGGCGGTGATATAACCCTCTATCATCCTAATGGTCGGTGTGAGAACTCATCATAGGAGGTCAACATTTTCTATCTATCACAGCTCATTTGATTAACTCTGCTTTATTGTGTTTTTTTAATCAACACTGATCCCAACAGCTAACTCCAACTGCATGATTTCAACTCTTGAGATGACTTTGTATTATGTACTCACCATAGATACAATGTGTTGGACATAATGCGTGTTTACTTAAGAGATTTTTTGGTCTATTGTGCCTTTGCAAATTTCTTTTGTGAATCTATCTCTGGGTGAAGGGGATTATGAGGATTTTTTGGGCTCTGTGTGGTATGTTCTTGTTCTCTCCTCTCACTTGATTTCATTTGATCCCCAAATCTGCTTTTGAGGAAAGAAAAGTGAGTCATTAAAATATAATCCTTCACAGAAACAACTGGACACAGCAAAATTGTAGAACACACTGTGGACATGCTTGAATACCCACTGTTGCTCTTATAGCCCTTTGGTGGATTAAGCGTAGTTTTTTCTTAGCCTTTTTTCTTTCTGAACAAATATCCTCTAGAGATACGTCATGAATTGTATTGTGTGTTTTAAATATCAATGTAAGTGGTTGTTCATTTACAGATCCTGCCCAGAGCGAAGCGCAGACCAGCATTTCAGACACACGAGCACAGACCAGGTAACTGCTGTTCAGTTGCCTTTTCATGTGTGGATGTGTGCAGAGATTGGTTGTGTAATGGGTGATTTTGTGTGGACTCAGGTTTTGCAGGATTCACAAAGTTATATGTAGGACTAAACTGGAGGTATTCAACATGTTTCTTACTGTCAACAAATCCCATGAAAAGGGCTAAAAATAACGATACTTTGGACTTCCCTCACGCTGTGTGCTGCTCTCAGCCCCAAACCCATTGGTTTCTACTGAAGACATTATTATTTAAAACATAAATATTTAAAAATCACAAATATTTTGTTTCATTCTAAAACTAGAATACGGCCTCCACGGTATGCGCCTTCACCAAACCAGTGCAGTTGCAGCAAATTGGTGTCTAATTCTTGACAGTGATCTTGACCCTGGGCCTTTAACCTTTGACCACCATAATCTAATGAGTTGCGTCTTTGACTCCAAGTGAATGTTTGTACTAAATCATTAATTCCCTTGAGGGGTGTTACTGAGATAAACAGGTTCACTGATAGGACGAGCGAATGGACGAACAACCTAATCATAACATAACATAATGCTGGTAGTTCAATAATGTCCTAAACAACCACTGTAGTTTCTATAATGTCAAATGGTTGGAGCTGAGAGTCATTGAGGGAAAAAACATGTAGGGTTCATGAAATGTAGTCTTAAGTTTTAGAAACACTACAAATAGGTACTCGTCTCTCACTTGTTTATAGTAATCATACCAGAACTAGCAGCTATTTCAACGTTGATCTACGTTTGTTGTGTTTACAGTTAAACGGTCAATCCATTCTGTATATTTCCCAACAATCCTCAGAGGTATGTGGCCTTGCCGATAGTTGTGAGCTTCTGTACTAAGCCGTAAACAATCTCAATCGCTTCTTCTGCTGGATGGCTATGGCTCGGGAGATGGGCGGTCGATCCCAGCCACTCCAGTCGATGTGCTAGTATCCTTGGGCAGATACTGACTGATGTGTGTCGGAGAATGAATATTATTATTACACTTTATTATTATATACCATATATATATGGTATGAATGTGTGTCTTGAATGGTCACTGTGAGCTAAGCTATATAAGTGCAGTCCATTTACCATTCTTATAAAAAGTGATTTCAAGTTTGCTACTGTTGTTCACCAGTCAGGATTTAGCAATATTTGAATCAAAATGCAGTGACAGCTAAGTTGTTTATATGCTGATTAGGCACAGTTGAACAAAATGATCAAAACAAACCCAAACAATCTTGATGGAGCTAATTAATTGACTTTTGAGTATTATGTGTGTTTCACTCTTTATGGTGCAAATTAATTGAATTCCTTTAATATCTGTATATTCTACACATTTTTCTTATTGTTGTCTATAGATTTATACAAGTCACTGTCTGAGTTATTATTGATTTGTAATCAGATAATCTCCTGTTACCTCTGGAGAATAACAATGGATTGTTCAGTTCTGTGCACAGTTAACAGATGGCATAAAGTGACACATTTTCAAGTGTAAAGGGTATTATTGTGTTAACTTTGTTTTGCATGTTGCTGTGTTTGTGTTTCGTGAAAAGTTAGCCTTGTTTTATGAGAAGGTATACAGAGTCGTCAGAGCCTTTAATCCTCTCTAATCCACACACAGCCTGTGGTAGCTAAGGTGGGAATTTGCTAGAGTATGTTGTACCTGCTAGATATTGTTTTGTATATCATTGTGTTGTGCAGATCTCCTAAGCTTCTCTTGTTTCCCGGAGCTAATTGTTTGAATCTCTCCCCAAAAAAGTGCAGTGGCAGTGAAGAATATTATAGTTTGGTCACTTGTTTTTCCTTTTTGATGTGCAATGGTTCAACTTCTGTATTCATTGTTAACAGCGGCAGTAATTTGAGGAGGTGTGCGTGTCTGTTGTCATTGGGTAAATATCTTGACAAGAACTTCAAAGCCAACGAAATGAACTCATGCATGTGACTCCTGAGTCTGGTTTAATTATTTGTTCACAGAAGCCGGCGTGGCTATAGACTTTCTTTGATCTGACAATCGCACCCTCTTACGGTAAGAGTCCATTTCATCATAACATGTAATAACTATTACAGGATTATACAACCAGTAAACTCACTGAAATTCAGCTGCAGATGGTTTATTCACAGTGCGTAGTTGATCTTGTTTATTGTCGCTTAGGACCGAGAAGTTGAAAGTGAAAAGAGGACAGTTGGTGAATTGACTCTGGCTTAACAGATTATGAAGAGGTTTAATTTAGCACCACTCACTGCCCGCGTTAGCTGGTGAAGAGATGGAGGAGGAGGAGGAGAGGAGCTGTGTGATTTTAAATATCTGTTGGTCCCATTATTCTGAGCCCAGCGATATCTCCAGTAACGATGGAGCAGGCGTCAGATTTGGTGCAACCATTCTCTTGGGCCGCAGGGATGAACTGATTAATTTTGGTGGCCAAGGTCCAAGGTAACTGTGACCTCTAAGCCGCACAGCCATATCAAAAATTCACATGCTAATTTAAAACCACTGATAGGTGAAGTGAATACATTTAAAATGTCTTATAATACAGTGTTCTGTTAGAAGCCCTAGGTCCTTCATTCATCTTGATATTACTTTGACATGTATCACCCACCAGGAGATGGATCACGCTGGGATCTACTGGGGTTTGAGGCCAAATTGAACACCTTTGTCGTGTTCCTCGAGACATTTCTGGCGACGATTTTTGTGGTGTGGTGGGGAGCACTGTCCTGCTCGGGAGGCCCCTGTCACTGGGGAGTGCTGTTGCCATTGGGGTGTGTGCTGGTCTGCAACAATGTGTTCTGGTTGATGGTTCATGTCAAAAGAAGCGCAACTCAAGTGAATACAGGACCCAAAGTTTCCCAGCAGAACATTCTCACCTGTCGGTGACTGGTTGAATAACATGTAAAAGCCATTTGTGCTGATTTATGATGCCTCCTAAAAGTTATCACAGTTCATCCTGGGGAACATGCATCCTGAGAGAGACATGCAATTTCATAACACTTGACTCAAAACAACAATGTTAACCTCATAGTGGTGCTGGGGGAAAAGTCAGAGATCATAAAAGTCAATGGCTACATCCTCTGGGGATCATGAACATCTGTATAAACTTCCTTGGCAGTTGTTGACCAATAGTTGTTGACCAACCCAGTCAATATTTCTGTCTAAAATAGCCATTTTAGTAAGGATTTCCTACTTAAAAAGTTAGTGAAAAAAACAACTTACAGGTTTAAAGACCAACAGAATTTAACTGGTTGTCATTTTCTGTACTTAACCACTATACCATCCAACCATTTGATTTCACTAGCTCACATGATCTGATACACATAGCAGGCAGCTAGGAAAGGTCAGCTACGGTGCAACATGCCTCAACATGTGATTTCACTCATGCTTTCCTCTGCTGCCCCTCCTGTTTGTTCCTCCAGTTAAGAATAAGTTCATGAAGAAGATTCCTCGTGATACGAAGCCTCCAACGTCCTGATGGTGAGGTGGATTTTCTAGACAAGCCGCCATTCTTATCGTCTGGCTCAGAAAACCCGCGACTCTGAGCCTCACTGAGGTTCCTATGCCGACCAGGTGGGCATCTCTAATGTTTCCTTTCTCTCTCTTTCTAGAAATGTATATCCTTGCATTTATTAACCTCCTGTTCTGACAGGTCTCTTCATCTTACCAGGTCTCCTTCAGCAAAACCAAGTCCTACAATGAGATGCGGCAGAGCTATCGCTACGCACTCATGGTGGGCGATGCTGTGCTACACCATCGTCCCAATAGACTTCACTCATACAATTTCAAATGTGTGCCTCTGATTTTTTCTTTTTTATTTCCTTGTGTTCAGTATTGCCTACAAAGCCAGGGACCCCATGACCCGACCTGATCGCTTGGTGATTTCTGGATAGGGTGATAAATCCTCCTCAGGGGTGGGACCCAAAGATTAGGCGTGAACCTCCTAAGAAGGTTCCATCGGCTGGCAGTACGTGCTTCAACTAAAGCACATGTCTATATGTATCTACCTTAAGTTTGTTCAAACATAACAACATGTTATTAATTGCCTTGATGTGTCTCTGAAGCTTTGATATGAATCAATTATTAAAGTTCTGACTTTTATCTTTATAGTTCTTGAATCAAGCTGAGAAAAAATGTCACTTTTCTTTGTAATTTTTTTTGTCTTTATTTAAATGAAGGACATTTTTACATCAACATTTACTGCTCTAAGCATTGACAGATTGAGATTGTGGGACTGTTATCATTTGATGAAGGCTAGGTAATTCCAGTGTCTATGAAGCTGTAAAACTTGTGTACAGGTTGAATAACAGGGGCTGAATTCGAAGACCCTGAGGGACTCCATATGTCATTGTGACCCCACTCAGTTGTAGTGCGTAATCCCAACAACAAAATCCCCTGTCTTTGAAGATATGAGCCACATGTTAGAACACTTTTTCAGCCTTCCAGTCAGAGTATTTACCAAACCAATATTTAACCTGTATACATTTTGAACAAATTCAGTCTCAGTCTCGGTCAGTCTTTTAATTGTCTGTCCCAGGAGGTGGTTGCTGAACCTGAATGAACTCGGCCAGATGAATGGCTCAGCTGGAGGCAGGAGGAAGATGAAGCCTTCAGCTACATGAGCTGGAGAGGAGCTGAAATTCACGGAGGAGGTATAAGAGGGACCAGGGGCTTCGTGTATGTCACTGGGTCAGTTATGTCAGGTTCTGCTGTGGGTCTTTCAACCTTGTTTTAATAGGATTGGTGGCGGGTTTATGGCTGGACATTAAAAAGGAGAGATCGATAGTATTGTAGCGATATCTCTGATGGCTTCCTATCAGTCCATCTCTGCTGCTCTTCATCTACCTGGGCTGCATCCTAGCGCCATCACCTTGGGAGGACTGCTGGGGGCGCTACAGAGCAATTACCAGGTCTCACTTAACCCTGCTGAAAGACCACAACACTAGCTATTGTCTCCAAATCGGATACTTCACTTAGTACACAATTTTGTACGTAAGAGGTAGTGTTGTCTGAAATCACTCGTGTCTCTGTGAGAAACGTGCACTTGTGGTAGGTGGTGAGACACAGCAACAATGAACAATGACATTTACCTCAGAGGTAAACTGACTTCTCTCTTCCTCTCAGGGTGTGATGAGTTTCCTCGGCACTGCTTTAACTTGAACTGTCTTTTGTTTGTTTGCAGGTGGACAACTCATCATCCTCAGCTCCTACAGGACCCATTCCTCATCTTTGAAAAACTTCTTTATGAATTCCAGCAAGTAGGCAGCTCACATTGTGAACCACAAACAGCCAGATCAGAGGGGCGTCGGCGCTTGTCTCTTTAACTCTTTCTTCCCTCTTCACAGGAGTAACAACATAGACTACATGGAGCTGCGTCTGTGGATGGAAAGCTATCGTGTCTGCAGTGTTTTCTGCTGGTCGTCTCGGTGCCAGCTACATCATCAAGTACATGACCACGCTTCACGAGAGGGAGGGTTCTCAGCCTCATCTCCCTTCTTCATCTCTGGCCATGCATTAAAAGAAATGGTGGGTGATATGTTGTCGGCGTGAAATGCAACATCTGCAAATGAGCTGAACTCACAGCTGCACAGAACAACACTTAACAGTATGAAGTTATTAAAGGAAAAACTGTGTTTCTCTTACAAGTTAGACCTTTAAGTATTACCCAATTAACCGTGGCTTCAAGCCTGACTACATAACTGACCTACAAATGTGGATATCGCTCCAGACAGGGTGAGTCTTCGAACTGCTATTCTGTCTGAATGTGATCATAGATGTTGAACAAAGTCCTCGAACTAACTAGATTTGACGATAAAATATTCTGAGATGGGCGTGACAGATGGTAGCTACAATATTGAATAGTTCAAACTTTAGGGTACGTTTGCTTTCTGGAGGAGCTGGAGTCAGGATGAAAACAACTGGCTAGCTCTGTCTCAAGTTTAAAAACCATACTTCTCTGGCCCTAATGAACCTGTTGTATGTTGTTTGTTTTAATCTGTTTTTAATCAGTAGTTTGTGTGGTTTAATGGAGAATTGTTCTTGAACAACTTCGGCACAAGTATTTAGCAGACAGATAATAAACTATTCGTCAGATATAACAACATCATGTGACTCCTCTAAAGTCTAGATTAAACAAACGACATATATCTGTTAATCAGTGTTAGATCAGCTTTGATTGTATTTTGAACTCTGGGCGAATCAGGCTAGCTTCTTTTGCAACTTCCCAGTCTTTATGCTAAGCTATTGTTATGATTTCTTATTGAGAGAAACGCAGATCTTTCAATTGTGATTTGATGCAAACATTAGGGTCTTTACTCTGTGATGATTTGTTTGTCTGCGTCTGTACCTCACTGTTGGATGCTGTCTGAAAAGTGGTATGCATGCTGGACCAGGAACATAAAAACACCATGACCACTCTCAGTGAGGAGGAGGATTTACCTGTCATGTCTCATCCTTCATTTTATTTTCCCTCTCTTGTTTTTTTAGCATCTGGTCTGGGCTTGAACTTTCATCACTGCATGAGCGATAACATGACTCTGCTGATGAAGTGACAAAACACAGATGCTTCTGATTAACTTTATCACTCACATGGTCTTTCCTGTTCATCTGTGTGGGGCGGCAACTGCTGACAGTTTACCTACTGTAGGTAACTGAGTTGCTTCTCCAAATTGTCCTTTACACTGATTTCTGTATGTATTTCATCTCTTATACCTGATGACTAAATCTGGCCGGATTTATCAAACATCTCAGGGCAGGGAAATCAATCAACTGGCCAAAAGATTCTCAGTAATGTGAAGTGGTATTTGGTCCTTTGGTAAAAAGCTTTTATCAAGTCTCTTGATTTGATAAATGACTCAGTCTGCTGAGTCCTTATACAGCACCTCATAAAGATAATATGCAGACTCGGGAGTAGGGATGTTACAGTGTTGTCCAATTTCATGATAACAAAAATTGATATACGATACGTCGTGGACCTGGGCGGTGACAAGCGATAGGTCTTACAGCTGCGGTGAACAGAATGAGGAAACAAGAACTACTGAAGACCATCATCGCTGCGCTCTGCCGATCCCTCTACCGTCTACAGCGAAGCGAGCAGATGCTGGTGTTGGGCGAGGAGAACAGAGCGGGAAGGCCTCTGACTGTGGATGCTCAGATGCTGAGATCTGACATGTGGAAGCATTTCAGTTTCAGACGAATAAAAACAAAAAACATGCATGAACACTGTCAGACTGAGGTTAACTATCGTCAGGAATATATTGTGTTTTAGCATAAATTAATACATTCTTCATTTGATCTATTGTTTAGTCTATTTGCCTTTTCTAAAATATCACAATAAATATAAGTATCGTGGACTTGTTATCGGTATTATCGTATCATAAAATATTGTTTATATTGTCACATCCCTCTCAGGTGTCCCAATGACGGACTGAAATTATTTAGACTCTAGATGTCCTTCTGCCTGGAGATTTTATTTCCCTAACGTGACTTGAGTCTGAGTGCATGTCGAGTCAGTCCTCGGTTTGACTCTGAGATGCTTGATACACTCTGGTCCACAGTTCCTCCACTGTGGTTTCTTTCTTCTGTTATCGCTTGTCTTTTCTCTCTTTGTCTCTGCTTCGTCTTTCCCTCTTTGGCCGCTTCCCATCTTCCCATCCCATCCTGTCTCCCCTCTTCCTCCTCTTCCTCCACCCTTTCCATGTCTTGTCTTTTGCAGGTTTAACCTGACAGACCTGGACTGGAGTCAGCAGGTAAGAAAATTGTGAAGTACGGCGGCAGCTGGTGGGGAACTAAGTATGTTCCTGACCTGGCCTCATGTCCCTTCATCCTCTTCTTTGGCACCTATTCCATGACATTTCTCTTAAGTTCAAGTTCAACTGCTGACGAAAGGTAGACTGCCTCAACAGGCAGACGAGCACTGCTGAGAAAAATATAGAAAAATCACCGTCATTTATCCACTTAAAAGCTGCGAATATATATGAACTACCTCATCAAACCACCACCGTTAAACCTCCATACCTGCACCAGATGTCCTCTCCCATGTCCTCTCCTCCTCCCTAAGCTCAGCTCCTGATCAGTGACTTTGCCATCATCATTTCTCCTACAATTCTGTGGGTTGGACTGCCTGGGGCTGGACACCCCGAAACTGCATGTGCCCACTGGATCAAGGTCCCTGAGCGCCTCTTTTCACACCACTTTCCCACCTTTGTATGTCACAGCTGAGTGATGTGGTTTTGACTAATTTGTTTTCCTTGTAGTTTTATTATGTGTAATTATTTCTTTTACGGGTTCTCTTCTCTTTTTCTCCTGTCTTGCTTCTCCGCATTACACATTCTCATTCTCTGTTCTCCGTTACTACATTTCTTTCTCTGTCCTCCCTTTGTCTTGGTGTGTTCTGTGTGTGTGTGTGTACTGTGTGTAGCTGAGAGCTAATCAGTGGAATTTTACCATCTTCATGTCAATCATGTCCTTTATTGGAATTACTAGATATGTTGATCAGTTGAACACACCAAACTAATCGTTCCAACTGAGTTCAAAATTATTTGATTTGTCACTAAGTGTGTGGCAAATATGACTGAACTACTGCATGTGTATCATTTTTTGTGTGTGCATGCTGCTAGCAGTGAAGGAAAATATCAAAATACATTGCTCAAGTACAGCTTTAAGCAAATTATATGAAACTATTTACGATTCGGCTGCTGCTCAGTGAAGTTACAATCTGTTGCTTTAGGTATTGTTATTTCTTGCCAGTACTACTGTAGTTTTAGAAGGAAAACTTTTGACTTCACCACATTTATCTGACAGCTACAGTGCTGAATTTGAATTTTGAATTGAATTGTTTCATGGTCTAAATTGTCAACACAGTAATTTCCCCTAATGATTTTCCTCCCTGTTCGTCGTCTGGCGACCCTCAGATTTCTTGGCCCCTGGAAGAGCCAACTAGGTTTGGGAACCAGTGGACTGAACTATCTAACTGTATTTGATGGTTAAAACCAGCTCCCTGGGACTTCTTCTAACAGTAAAATGCTCAGGATTAAAGGTCAGTAAAGTCCAGAAGATCAATCACAGGAGACAGTTACTGCACAGTACTTTTACTCCTACCAGTACTCTTATAGTAAGTTAATTCTTATTGCCTGTTCAGTATTTTTATGTTGTATAATGGCACTTTTACTTAGTAAATGATCTGAATACTTTTTCCACCGCTGCGTGTTTTGTATAGTTTAGTTGCATTATTACCAGTAGATGTAGATGTAGATGTAAGTATTTGTATTATTATTTGTCTTTGTGGTGCAGCCGGCGTCCCGACCGGCGGCTGGTTGGTGACCATTCGGTAAAACTGGTGGTAGTGTTTGGCCAACAGGTCCCGCTCTCCCTTGTCACCATCCTCATCTTCGCGTTAACTTCAGATCAGCGCCGTCGCCGTCCAACGCAGAGCAAGCTGGTCTGAAAACAGGCGACGAAAACAGTCTGAGGAGGGAAAATATACAGCTTAAAAACATTTAAATTGTCCTTTTATCCATCTGAGTCCAATGAATTAGGCCATGAGCGCAAATAAAATATCATTTATAAATACAGCAACGTAAATGGAGCATATACAGTCATCAGCAGCAACAGATGCCCACTTACTTCCTCTTTAAGTGATTTTGCTTACAAAATAAAAGCATGAGAAGAGGATTTGTTTTACATAATGCTTTATTTTGAGCTGCCGAGTTTTATTCAGAAATGTTTACAGAGCGTACAAAGATTCTGTTGCTGCTCAGCAAACCTTTGAAACAACCCGACGTGTTGTGTTGTATAAGAAAATAACAACAGTGCAGTAAAAACTTAGCACTCAACAAAAGCAAATTCAGCTACATTTTATCAGTCAGATTCTTAAGTGTAGCTTTTGATTATGTTGCTTGTGACTGACCCAGTTTAGAAGCTTTTTGACTTCACCACATTTATCTGTTGGCTACAGTTACTTTCAGATTAAGATTTTGAATTGAATTGTTTTCGGGTCTAGAAATTGTCAACACAGTAATTTCCCTAATGATTTTCCTCCTGTTGTCATCTGACGACCCCTCAGATTTATCTTCTGACCCCTGGAAGGGCTTAGCCCTGGGTTGGGAACCAGTGGACTGAACATCTAACTGTGTTAATCGTCCAGGGCAACTGGCAGTAAAATGCTCAGGATTAAAAAGATCTGATAAAAGTCAGAGAATCAGTCACAGGAACGGATTACTGCACAGTGAAGTGCACACTCCTACTTAAGTACTCTTGCTTAAGTAAGTTAATTCTTGTACTTGCAATGCAATATTTTTATATTTATTATATTAGCACTTTACTTGAGTAAATGATCTGAATACTTTTCCACAGCTGCGATGTTTGTATGGATTTAAATTGTTATTACCGGTAGATGAATGTAGATGTAAAGTATTTATTATATTTGTTGTTGTCTTTATTGGTGCGGCGGCGGCGTCGACCCGCGGCTGGGTTGGTACCATTCGGTAAGAAAAACCCCTGGTGGTGGTGTTGGCCAGCTTAGTCCCAGCTCTCCTTGTCCTGTCCTCATCTTCATGGACCAGCAGATCAGCGCCCGTCATCGTCAACCGCAAGGAGGCAAGCGAAGGATGCAAGCAGGCGACAGAAAAACAGTCTGAGGGAGGAAAATATACAACTTAAAAACATTTAAATTGTCCTTTTATCCATCTTCAGAGTCAATGAATTAGGCCATGAGCTGAAATAAATCTCCATCATTTATAAATACAGCAACATCGATAAAACACATATCTGATCATCAGCAACAGTTGCCCACTTACTTCCTCTTTGATTTGCTTACAAAATAAGCATGAAGAAAGTTTTGTTTTGCAACAATCTTTATTTGAGGCTCTTGAGAGTTTTATTCTGAAATGTTTACAGGCGATACAAGATTCTGTTGCTGCTCAGCAAACCTTTGAAACAACCGGCGATGTTGTGTTGTATGAAAGAAATAACAGCAGTGCAGTAAAACTTTCAAACTTTCAACAAAGCAAATTCCAGCTGCATTTTTATCAGTCCAGATTCTTAAATTAACTTTTGATTATGTTGTGGCCTGACATCTAATATAAATCTTGATAAATATGAGCTAGAATTGGTTCATTTTCTATTGAAATTACACAGTTTTAGAAATTTAGAAAATGAAATTTCTTAGATAGGCTGTCAAACAAGTGACAATATAAAAAATGTGTGATTTACAGCAGTGTGATGTTTAATGATATGAAAACTTGAAGCCTCCAGGTCACTGACACTGAGAAGGAACATCTTGTCAGCAGTTGAACTTTACATTCATGTACAATCTGGATTTTTGATGCAGGAGAAGCAGTATATCTTTACTTTGTGGAAAAAACAAACAGGAACAAATAATTATTGAGAGCACAGTTTGTTTATATTTGGTGAAGACGTGGCGGTGTGCCACAGCTATTTTATAGAGACTATAATCATAATTTAATAGATATTACTCGTCAGGAATATTATAATTTTCATTCATCCAATCACAGAAGGCTGTGGCTACCACCTGTGGACCTGTTCTGGTCGGCATCCTGATAGCCGTGTGTTCCTTCATGGGTCTGCCCTGACC
Organism: Lates japonicus; assembly: GCA_033238685.1. Lineage (NCBI taxonomy): Eukaryota > Metazoa > Chordata > Actinopteri > Centropomidae > Lates > Lates japonicus. The sequence continues at coordinate 2,794,367 of BRZM01000027.1, read as the reverse complement.
AGTACAGTCATCTCCATCGCCCACATCGAGCTCTCTGAAGATGGGCTGATCCAAGCGCCCGGAGAGCAGCCGCAGTTCCTGGGGTCAGGTGAGATGGTCGACACTCAGACAGAAAATCTGAATAAACAGAGTCTTTACCGCTGCGTCGTCAATAAAATAATACTGTTTGGTTTCAGGGAACGGGGTTTACAGGAACTCTGGTGTTTGTTCTGACCGGACTCTCGGTCTTCCTCGCTCCGTCCTTCAGGTCGTCAGATGAGACGTTTATTAATAAAAGCATCAGTCCGTTTCGTTTACACTCATCTTTTAATGTCTGCTGTTCTGTTTTAATGCAGTGCATCCCCATGCCTGTCTGTGTGGGTGTTCCTCATGGGAGTGGCCTCGCAGGCGGTATCCAGGTAGATTTTACTCCATGCAAACTGCAGTATATTACAATACTGCAACTGTTTACTAACATCAGTTAGTAAAACTCTAACATCAGTTAGTAAAACTCACCCAGAGAGATCAGTTTACTGGAACATAAAACCAAGAAAAGCAGCAAATTCCTCACATTTGAGAACCTGTAACTATCACGTGTCTGATTTTGTGAAAAATGACACAATGATAGAATAATGATCCAGAATAATAGTTGCAGGTTAATTTTCACTCTGAACACTGACTGCTGCTGACCTTCTCACAGCCTTTGTTTTTAAATCGCCTTCATAAAATGTCCTAATTTCCCCTAAAACAATAGATCTGGCAGATGATAAAGAAATAAAAACTAGTGTTATTCATTCAAGTGGCCTGTCACTGTTTTTAAATTTACCAGAATAGAGTATGAACACCCGGAAAATATAAAATAACTTCCACCTAAGTAAAGTCTCCTGATTTAAATTTGTTTGCATTTTTACATTGTCTATTAACAAAACGTCAAACATGAACAACAACAAAAAACAAGACAATTTAAAAGCGACAACAATTTCATAAATTCAACAATATTCACTTATTTACAAACACATAGAAAGATATATTCTGCATTTAAGCTGAAACTATGGGATTATTGGCATTTAAGTTGTTGTGATTAGTGTCGACTGACTAATGGTTTCAGCTCTAAATCTTTGCTCTGAATAATTAAACTACCTGTGTTTGATGTTGGTAGAGGCTGAAAAACATGTATCTCTGTGTTTCAGTTCTGGGAGAGGATCAAAGCTGTATCTGATGCGACCAAACACCAACCGGACTTCTCATCACCGTCACGTCCCTCTGAGACGGGTCCACCTCTCCTGCCCTCGTCCAGATCGATCTCTGTCTGGCGTATACGGATCCCTCAAGTCACGTTCTGGCCATCATCTTCGGTCATGGTGAGTGTGTCACTGTGTCAAGATGATCTATAGTGAGCTGGACATTTAAGCTTGAAGTCTGCCTTCCCTTGGTAGTAAACATAAATAAACGAATACTGATGAGGTGTTAACTGTGTTTCCACTGTGTTTTAGATTCTGGGTCTGATGGTCGTCACCGGAGAAAGCTGCTGGATCTGATGTTCTGCTGCGACCACCTGGCCTGGCTGGACGACATCCTGCCCGGGACAGACAAGAAGAAGAAGGGATGAGAAGAAGAAGATGAAAGAGAAAGAAGGCGGTGGAGCCAGAGGCGACGGGGTGAGGGAAATGACTTCCTGCCAAACATTCATTCATTCTACTGTAATCTCTCCTCTTTCTTGGTATTTAGAAAATATTAATAGCTCCATCTGTTGTGTCGCTCCTGGGTTTGTTTTCTCTGACTAATACTGGATGTTTCTCCCTCTCTGTCCCACAGTGTTGCTGAAAAGGCACTGTCTCTTACCAATACAGTCTTTTGTCATCACACCTCCCTCACTTCTTCTGCACTTTAGAAACAGTTCACTCTGTGCATCTTTGCCCGTTTATGTCCTTGTTTCATCACAGAACAGAACTGGAGAGATGCTACCTTAGCATGTGAGGACAGTGGTGTTATCTATAGTTCAGATTAGAAATAAGGCTGGTGCTGTTCTGTATTTTGATATAGATCCACAAATACCATGAAAAGACCAAAACCAACAATGTGTTGAGGCCTGGTCACACCAGGAGGTAGCGAAACAAGAATTAGACGTTGTGGCTAATCTCAGATCTACGTTTCAGTCAGGAGGCGTTTCAGTCGTCCATCAGGCTCCTGATTTATTAATACAACTGTGTTTTACATACAACCACAGTGATTCTGTGTTAGGCTCAGATTGCTACTGCAAAACACAGGCATAACACAGTGTGTGACCAGCCAGCTTACTGCTAACTGTTCTTCTAGCAAGCTGGTAGCATGATAACTTGACAAAAATCTAAATAGCTAGTTTAGTTAGCTAGTAAAAATAGCTCTCTTAGTGTTTTATGTTTTCTCTATGCCCAGATCTCTGTAAACTAATGCCCATACATTTGTTTCAGGAATAAATAAATAGTTACTGAAAGCTTTGTCGGTTAACAGCTTGTTAGCTCGGCAGCTAACAGGAACAGCAAAGTTCATACAATTTGAAAAAATACCACAGATTTAAACCACCAAAGTGTTCTTTTCTTTTATAGACGGTTTATGCTTCGACATGGAGGTTAAAACTGGAATAAGAAAATAAAACTGGAGGAGTGAGACACAGCTAAAAATACCTTCTCGCCCTAAGTTTAATGTCTCTGGCTCAAGCGCTATAGAACAGTGATTTGTTGTAGGTAAACCTTTAAAAAAACTTCACAAATATATTATGTAGTTTTATTTATTTTAAAGGCTCAGTGATGTTTAAAATAGCTGATCACTGTGATTTTTAATCAAACAGGAGAGAAAATAGTGCATTTGTTGAGACTATTTCAGCGGATGAATCCACACACTTGTTGCTCTAGTGAACACAACAAACTCTGTGGCTCAGAGGAATATCTTGTTTTACAATAACAAAAATACAAGAATATATCCATCATGATTGGTCCCGCATGAGCTGCTTCCTCTCTCTGTCACCCAGCCCAACAGCTCTGCCCCCTCTGTGGTCCCATAAGGCCATAGAGGCCCACACAGAGCCAGACCCCACTCCTGGTAACCCCCTCACCCAAAACCAGACGTTTGATTATTGAGTACGCCAACCCCCTCTCTCTTACCTCTCTGGCTGTGTCAGTTTGGTTTGATGTTTTTAAATCTCTGATGGGTTTAATCCAGCAATTGAATTTTCTGTTTAGATTTCACATTCAGCTGCATTTATTCATTTGAAAGGGAATAAATTAAACATTAATAAGGCGCATGTATGAACATATTTAATTTTTTGCTGTACAGAAAAAACTGAAACATAAACTTATTTTCAAATATTAATACATGTGAAAATGTTTCTTTTCAATCAACTGTTTCATTCTTTCATTCTTTTCATGTGAAACTAAAATATGTAATTTAGATAAGGCAACAAGCTGCAATGGTTACTGAACAAAAAGTAGTGTCAATTACATTAATAATCAATTAATCACTGTTATTTTCTTAAACACAAAAACTAAGAATCCCTGTTTCCAACTTCACCAAATTAATGAAAATTTCCTGATTTTTTGTCTCTTTTTAGACAAAACAAGGACAAAAACAGCTTTAAAAACGTTGGGAAATGTGATATGCATGTGTGACTGATTTAAAGCATTTGATAGACCAAACAATTCAGTGAAGAAGTCATCAGATTATGAGAATAATTAGTAGTTGCAGCCCTCAACTACACCATGAAATGACCAGACTCCGAGAGCACAGCTCCTCAGATTCTTCCTGAAATTGCAAATAATCACATTTTTGCTTTGTCTGCAAACACAGCCAGTAAAAATATAAACATTATGTAAATATCAGTGTCAAATTCAGCTTCTAAAGATGAACTGCTTGTTATTATAATGTGACAAACAGGAACCTCTTGTTCATCTTTATTATCTCTTTGTGTGTGTGTGTGTGTTTGTACTTGTTCATGTGTTTACTCGCCATGAACGCTTGTTTCGTTTCGTGCACCTGTTCTCTATGTGTGTGTGTGTGTGTGTGTGTGTTTTCTTACAGGAGGTGAACCCTTACTCGACAGTCTCGTCTGATCAAAATGAACTAGACCGCAGGTACAGTGTGCTGAAACTGCACGTGCGCTACAGTGATCTGATTTACTCACCTGACACTAACACTGGCTGGGACAACAGCACTGTCGCCTCCAGGCAACAAAAACACATAGTTACCACATAGAAACACACACACTTCTCGGTTTTCAGCTGCTGCATCACTTGTATTTATGTGTACGTTGGATGACGATCTTAGACATTTTATTTTTGAACGTAGACGATTTGGATTGCTTACATTGTTTTTACATTGCAAGCATGTACAGTAGAGATAAAACAGGAGATAATTCAGAGCACTTGCAAAGAAAGTACTGTGTACAGTGCAGTGCACGAGGGTTTGGAAAAGTTGTACATATTCTAGGTCAGAGGTTTTCAAAGTCTGACAACCGAACCCCACCCTCTCGTCTGCAGGAATTATAATGCGCCTGTTTTTCTTAATGATGTTGTTTATGTTGCAAACTGGCACATTAAAGTATGCCGAATTGGCGTGGCAACTCCTGTTTGCAGTGCACCGATGCATCATTGACAGTTATCACTAGATTACTGTGATACTGAAGAACATAAAAACGTAGGATTCTCAGGCAAAGTTCTGCAGTTAGAAGGAATATCTTTTCTCTGATTTCTAGGGTGGTTATGGACTTTTATGGACGCGATGGATATCAAACATGATATCCTCTGAAAGCGTAGTCCCAGTGAATCTAAAGCTAAAGTGTGTCGTATCTCTGGGTTCAGGTTTGACAGGTTATGACTCGAGAGAGTACAATTTTTCAGGCGCCAGTACCTCAAATACCTGAGCTGACAATCTTAAAGTTGGAAAAATCAACCTGCAAAACTGTGGAAACTACAGCCACCTGACTTCTGTTTTTGTTTTAACAAGCATCTGCCTCACCTCTCTCCTCCACACCCCCCGCTGGGGGAGGGGCGCCCTCACAGTTTGAAAACCTCTGCTCTAGGTCCGTCCTATAATCTAACATCTTCCAGTAGTCTCCTGCTGTTTGAATCATTGTAGATCCTGGCATATCTAGACAGATTGTATAATTACACCTCATTTATGGCATATGTCATGTTCTGCATCTGCATTCTTTATCGGATGGTCGCTCGACCCGCCACTGCTACCAAAACGGTGGCAGTAATTTCAGGCTTGAATGATTCCAGCTCTGTCTGCAGAATGTGCCATTTATTCTAATGTTTGTATAAATTATGGCTGTGTGGATTGTGTTGTGGTTGTGTCATCATCTCTGGCGTTTCAACCTCAGGATTAGAAGAAGTAAACACCAGAGACTTTACTCTGATGCTCATAATTTTCTTGGAAAACATGTAACTTGTTTTTTCGGGGAGTAATGATAAAGGCTTCAAAACCTTATTTCCTGATAATGACTCGTGTAGATGATGTTTTCGCTCTGGTTTTACTTCTGCCGGAACGCTCGTGTCTCTGAGGTGAATGTATATAGAAATACCTTATTCACTGGCAATTAAGATGCTTCTGAACAATGCTCTTCATTCGTTCTTTGTCTTCAGTGAAGACAGAAAGGATGTAGTATGTGCTGCTGTCGAACTGTATTGTGTTACACTGAGGTGTTTTTACACTTTGTCCGCTTCTCATTTATATCAGTTGAGGGTGTGAGAGCTTATTCACCATGACAGGATTTTGGTTGTTTCTTTGAAAAATACCAATCTCTCCCCTTTAAGTGTGTTCTGCTGTTTGGTAAAACATATTTCCTCGATGTGAAAAAAGCTTACGTGATTCAGTCCGGGCGTCTCCAGAGTCTACTACCTTTCCATTTCTTCCATTTCATTGGTTTCTGGTGTGTATCAGGTGTTGGCATGAGGTCTTCCTGGGCTGCTGCTACTCTCTGTTATCTCTGCTCACAGCTGCTGCAGCAGTAAACCCTGCTCTGCTCTTCTGCAGAATAAGTGTACAAGTCCCTATAACAATAATTTAGAAATTAAACAAAGATCAGTTGGTATTTATCCGCGGCTATAAAACAGTTTTTCTCCATTGGTTTGATGCATGTCTGCCCATCTCATTTCAGGTTCAGGTTTCAGGTTCAGGCTGTTTAACAATCATCAATTGCCCATTTGTACTGTAACATCTGTTCATATTTGAAATTAAGATTTCTAATGCATTTCAGTATTATTGATTCTAGTTAATTCTCATTTTGTGCTAATCCAGATTTCCATTTGTCCAAATTAGTCAAATCAACAGATATCTTCAAGTTTGAGTCTTTTAGAACCAGTTCCCTCTTTTGTCAGAGAAACAACAAGAAAAAACATTCTGAATTTCCTGATTTAACCCAAAACAAATGACCTGATGTTAAATGACAACTCGGTAAGCGATGTGATGATTTGTCTTCTCTGTGAGCTTTAAGTTTTGTTCAGTATTTTGCCTTTACACGTTGGTATTTTTGACTCTAACTGAGCTTTTATTCATAATATTGCATCAAAAGCAGTGGAGAAAAACTTTTAATTCAGATTTAAAACACAACTTTTATTACTATTAAGCATCTCTTTCTACCTTAGGACACAAACTGATCAATCAGCCCGTTTATCTGTAGAAGTTGTTTGCATAGTTCCAGTCGTTTTAATGAGCTAATTGGTTATTCTAAATATTTGTTCAAGTTACAAACAAACTCATCCTGTTCACCTGAGCTTTCCCTTCCTGTTGCAGCTTCCTACCTCCATTTCTCTCCTCTTTCTCTTCATCAGTATTTCTCTCCTTCAGAAACGTCAGCTTCAGTCCTGTGCTCAGCTTGAACAACAGCCCTCTTCAGTCATGTAACAGTCTGATGAAACAGGCCCTCGGTGTTGAGGCTGTCTGACAAATGGAGTGACACTGATTTTGTTTCGTATGACACGCTGCACCTTCATGATGCCAGACAGATAATCACATTTACATTTTTAAATGAAGAGAATAATGTTAAAAGCGTGTATGTGTGCAGTACACTCAGGTGTCAGTTTGTGGTACACCAGCTCTGACTGATGCAGTCTGGTCCGGCAGTGTCGATCATGACTGACATATATTTTCTCTTTATGACCACTCTGGGCCTCCGTGGTTCTGCAGTTGTTATTATTATGATCTATTGATGTGTATTGTGTAACATAGAGAGCTGTTTCTGTTGTTTACAGCAGTGGAAAGTAACAAAGTACATTTACTCAAGTACAGTAAATATACCTAGTTACTCCACTGCTATACTTCAAAACAACTCTAACTTCCTAAACTGAACATGAGAACATGAGGGAAGGTTACTGTTTGATAATTAGACTGGTCGGTTTTGGTCAGGTGTTCTAATAAACTGGGAAACTGGCGTAGGTGTGAGACGGAGAGAAAAAGTGTAACGTGGCCGGTTCCACCACTGTTCCCCAGCATCACTCTGCACCTGAAGATCTCCTGCCCTCCCTCACCTGTCCACTCTCAGACGAGCCTCACCCCAGGGGACGCTCCGTCACACCTGCCGCCTCGCCAGCCCCTGCCCCAGGTCAGCATCCGGGTGGAGTCAGACAGCGGGTCAGCTCTACTCCGAACAACATCAGCAGCAGCGAGGCCTTTACTCCCCTCGCGACCCGCCGCCACCTGAAACACACAGAGACATTTACAGAAACCTGCACACTCACTGCGGTGACTGCTGTGCTGAGACTGTTCTGTAAACACAACCTACAACAACACAAATACACACACACAGAGGGAAGGTGCAAAGTGTTGCATACTGATCACAGCTCATAATCTCCATGTGTCGGTTTAATAACAGGAAGTGCCCTTTCTCACTAACTAGATGGACTTTATAGATGTAATGCCAGCGTGATATACAGCCCCTCCCCCAGCACAAAACTATCGTAGCTCTCAGGTCATATCCTCCGAAGCCAGCTTCCTGGTGAGTGACACGAATGAAAGAAACAACAAAATGTTAATGATAAATGCATGAACCCACTCTTCAGACCCGTGTTGAGCGTCAGTATTACTGATCGTGTTGTTCTTTTTTTTTTTTTTTTTCAGTTTTGCTCTTGTGCAGTTAGAAGGATGGTGATTGACGCTGAGTTTATGGTTTGTAATTATTATGGATGTTTCAGCCATGAAAATGTAATGAAACTGCATTTACAAAATCTGTATATGTTGGTTTGTTTTGTGCTTAAATGAACTCACCAGCTTGCTTTACAGTATCAAATCTGAAGAGGTAAGAAAATAGTTTGTTAATTATCAAAAATAAGTACTTGCCCCCTGTTACTGACTTGCAATTACACTGTATATTAAAATGTTGGGGTTATTAGTTGGTTACTATCAGCAACAATAAGTATATTTACTCAGGTATAGCTACTTAAGTATAATTTTGAAGTATGTATGCTTAAAAAAGGAAATATCTACATTTATTATAACGTTTTATTTTTTTATTTATTATACGGTGCAGGAATAATCCCACAGAACCCGGAGTAAAGTTAGCATTTTAGCGCTTTTGGTTCCTTGATTTGAGAGTGAAATAAGATATTGGGTTTAACACTGCTAAAGACGTTTTTTACGTTTTTATTCTGCAACATAAAATAGGTCGAAAATGTCCTCCTTGTGATTTTTTTGCAAAAAAAAGTTTTTTACACGTTTACAAAAGTGGTGTGACGCCGCGCGCGGTTTCCATGGGAAACGCAGCAGTCGGGAGGGTTCGTCACACCGGAAAGTGGAAACGTGGTTTCTTTTACATTGGTACACGATACGATAAACGCCCGCGTGAATTCAGCAATGGACGAACGCCCGAATACCACAATCAGTCAAAAAGGGGTTGTGTGGGCGGTGTCTGAATTCATCTGGTGATAGATCTCCATCTATGTGAACAGTCACTCCGGTGCAATGTGATCTAACCTGTGGGAGGCAGCAGTCTGCCAGCGAGGCATCAGTCTGCCGAGGCTTCCAAAGTCGCCATGCTGCTCCGATTGGTGGAGAAAAGTTTGTAGCTTGTAATCAACTTGGATGTATTTTGAAATAACAACAGGGAAGCAGATATTTTCTCTCTCGGAGGTGTTCGCCGTTGGATTGTCGTGTGAAGACATTTGAGGTGGGCTGCGGTGACACGCAGCAGTTTCTGGATGTGATCAGCGAACACTCTTCCTCTTTGCTAACCGCTAATCTGGTGGGAGTTAGCTGTTTGTTCTCACCATGTTTCACCGCAGTTTACAGTATGCAATGCATCAAATTAATTAGTGGCTTAGTAAAGTATGTTGCATTTTGAAAAAATGAATCTTTGATGTCGGCCAATTTTATCTGACACACTGCGTCGCCGTGTTGAATGCCTGAATCCAGTATTTAAATGGCGGCTAGGTTCGATTTTGTTTTGTTACCTCCGTTGTGTAAACAGTAGACTGTTCTTTAGTAACTCCAACTTTTAAGGTCTCTCAAATTGGTGGGTTATTCACGCATATTTGTCGGGATCAGAGTTTATTGACTTGTTTGATAGCCAACATGGCCTCAGTACTTCAAGTATGTCCACTTAAGTGTTTGTTTTAGGTTCCAGATTGTAGTTATAAATACCTGACAACATTAAAATATCTTTGGTATATTGACCAGCTACCTTACCTGCTTAAAAAATCACATAAACTGCTTTGAATTTGAGTTGTTATTCATTAAATGAAAGCAACGAGACAAAGACATTTTAAGTAATGTGTTAATAAAAAGAAAGGTTGAAATGTGAAATAGTGATTCTGTGTGATAGTCTGTGGTGGAAGAAATACTCAGACTTTTTTCATTAAGTATAATAAACAACACAAGGTAAAAGTCCTGCATTAAAAACAATAGTTCACAGCAGCATTATGATTTAAATATTTGTTGTTGTTGTTGGTTCTTCAGGAGGTAATGACAGTCAACTGTTCATTTTCTGAAACAACCCTCCTCTGTTAAATGTTCTAGTTCAGCCAGCAATGATTAATATTTATCAGATTTTCAACAGTTAAACTGTTGATGAGGAATAGGTAGCAGTGTAGTAATCATTTTCCTTATATGTTTCTCTGCTTGATTTTCAGGTGTCTACTTAGGTCACGACATGGTCCGCGATCAGAGACATGGTCCCACATGATCGGGAGGGCATTGTTGAGGATGAGAGACATTGTCCACGATCAGGGGCGTGTCTATGATCGCAGAACCTGTCAAAAGATGAGAGGGCGTTGTCCATGATCAAGGAGCCATTGTCCCATGCTTCGTGGAGACCTTCGCGATAGAGATCGTGAGCCGGGGTCACCGATTTGTGACTTTTGCCAGCGATCATGGAGACATTGTCGATGATCACAGAGACTGCAAATCTATGATCTCAGAGACATAGGTCGATCACAAAGACATTATCCGCGATCTGAGACTTTGTCCGCAATCTCCAGGGCGTTGTCGCGATCACAGAAGGCGTGATCCCGCGATGCATGAGATTCAAGGTACAATGAAGAGTTCTTCTTTGAGACCGGACAGAGGCCTCCAGGTAATTCATTAACAGCTTGCATCAACTGTCCAACACAGGCACTGACACTGACTTCAGTAATCAATTCAATTCAGTTTTTATTTATATAGAGCCGTCGCGACAGAAGTTATCTTAAGGCACTCTTCATATAGAGCAGGTCTGAACCGAACTCTATATGTTGTGTAACAATATTTTCAGAGAGGGACCCAACAAATCCCATAGGCAAGCACTGGGTGACAGTGAAGAGGAAAAACTCTTGTTTTGAGCTGAAGCCTCGACAGAACCAGACTCAGCTGGGCAGCCATCTGCCTCAAACTGGTTGGGTTGAATGGATGATAGACTGTTCATTTTCTGAAACCGCCCTCTAATGTTCTGGTTCGGCGCAATGGTGAATGTTCACCAATGTGTTTTCATGGTTAAACTGTTGATGAGAATAGGTGAAAGTGTATTGATCATTTTCCTTCATATGTTTCTCTGTGATTTTCTTCGAGTGTCACCACTTAGGTCCATGACATTGTCCGCGATGTGAGACATGGTCCATGTCCGGGAGAACATTGTTGAAGATGGAGACATTGTCCACAAGACATTGTCTGTGATCGCCCAGAACCACTGTCAAAGATGAAGACGTTGTCCTGATCAGAGACATTGTCCATGTGGTAGAGACCTTCGCGATAGAATCGTGAGCGGGGTCACCGATTTGGCGGCACTGCCAGCGATCATGGAGACATTGTGGTGATCCTGAAGGCTACCTCTATGATCTCAGAGACATCGTCCGCGATCTAAGACATTGTCCACGATCACAGAGACTTTGTCCATAATCTCAGAGACACTGTCGCGATCACAGAGGCGTGAGTCCACGATCACAGAAGATTCTTGGTACAATGAAAGTTCTTTGAGACCAGGACAGAGGCCTCCAGGTAATTCACTAACGGCACTTACATCTTCATCAACACAAACACTGACATTAAACTGTTTATGTTCAATATTCAATGTGTCAGAAAAAGATTAATGACAATAAATTAATCTGCTATATAAAAATAATGTATAAATGGTATATTAATAGTAATGTGAACACAATTAGCCATAGCAAGTACAATGTAATAGTCAAAATCATTCTAAATTGTGGTTGCAGCTGATAAAGTTAACTGTGAATTTAGAGTAATAAGAAAAAGTAACATGTAATGATAAGTAATCTAATATTAGAGGCAATAGTAAGAGTGTTCCTGTAATATGAAAGCAATGCATAAGTAATTGTAATCCAAAACGAAATAAAAAATGTCACGTTAGCAGTAAGACATAATATTTGGGTTATTTATCTGTGTTTTCATGGTTAAACTGTTGATGAAGAATAGGTAGTAGTGTAATCGGCTCCTTTATATGTTTCTCTGTGATTTTCTTCAGGTGTCACCGCTTTACATCACAACATCGTCACGATCACGAGAGACGTAGTCCATGATCCGGAGGAACATTGTTGAGGATGAGGGAGACATTGTCCACGATCGAGACATTGTCTATGATCGCAGAGAGACCTGTCAAAAGATGAGAGGCGTTTGTCCATGATCAGAGACATTGTCCGTAGCCATTAGAGACCTTCGCGATGGGGTCGGCGGGGTCACCGATTTGATGGCACTGCCAGCGATCATGGAGACATTGTCGATGATCACAGAGATACCGTCTATGATCTCGAGACACATCGTCCACGATCCACAAAGACATTGTCCATGATCACAGAGACTTTGTCCATAATCTCAGAGACACTTTCATCGCGATCACAGAGGCGTGGTCCACGATCGCCAGAGATTCATAATTACAATGAAGAAGTTCTTTTGAGACGGGACAGGGGCCTCCAGGTAATTCATTAACAGCTTTACATCAACTGTGTCAACACAAACTGACATGACTTCAGTAATCAATTCAATTCAGTTTATTTATATATGAAGGCCAAATGGCGACAGAAGTTATCTTAAGGCACTCTTCATATATGAAACGGGTCTAGACCGAGCTCTATATGTTGTAATATTTTCAGAGAGGGGCAACAAATCACCATAGTAACACTGGGTGACGAGTGAAGGAAAAATAACGTTTGGGGCTGGAAACCTCGAGCAGAACCAGACTCAGGCTGGGCAGCCATCTGCCTCGACTGGTTGGGTTGAATGGTTGATAGACTGTTCATTTTCTGAAACCGCCTCTAATGTTTTGTTAATGTTCTGGTTCGCTGTAATGTTGAATATTTCTGTGTTTCTAATGGTTAAACTGTTGATGAGAATATGTGGTAGTGTATTGATCATTTCTTTGTATGTTTCTCTTTGTTTTCCACCAGGTGTTCTGCCGTCACAACATCATTCCGCGATCTCTCCAAGGCGTGGGTCTGCAATCACAGAGACATTGTCCATGATTGCAGGGCGTGCAGCCTGATACGGTGGCGGGTTCCTCATACAATGAAGAATTCAGGACTGAGGCCTCAGGTAATACAGAAACAACACATAAACGAATTTAATGAATAATGAAATTTAAGAGTCATTTGTAATATCAGAAGAAAGATGTAACTGATCCAAAAGTATCATTAGTATATAAGTAATTTGCAGTAACAAGGGTCTATCTGTAAATTTAAGTAGTTTAGTCTTTAACATTCGAAAATGCCATAGTATAGTAAGGCTTTAAAAACCATCAAGAATTTAATAGTATAGTAAGGTCCAAAAACATCATACTATAGTATGGCCTCCAAAAACCATCAAAAATGTCATAGTATGGTGTAGCGTCAAAATAATCATGGTATAGTAAGGTGTCAAAATGGTCAAATGTCATAGTATAGTAAGGCCTCAAAACCATCAAAAAATGTCATAGTATGGTTTGATGTCAAAAACACCAAAAATGTCATAATATAGTATGACCTCAAACACCATCAAAAAATGTCATAGTATAGTAAAAGGCATGAAAAATGGTCAAAAATGTCATGTGGCCTCAAAAACCATCAAAAAATGTCCTTAGTAGTATAGTTTGATGTCAAAACCATCAAAAAAATGTCCTTAATAATATAGTATGGCGTCAAAAATGGTCTAAAACTGTCATAATATATTAAGGCCTCAAAAACCATCAAAAAATGGTAAGTATAGTAGGGTGTCAAAACCATCAAAAAATGTCATAGTATAGTAAGGCCTCAAAAACCATCAAAAAAATGTCGCCAGTTTAGTATGGTGTCAAAAAGCCCGTCCAAAAAAAAAATGTCATAGTATAGTATGGCTATCAAAAACCACAAAAATGTCATAGTATTGTGTAGGCGTCAAAAAAGAATCATAGTATAGTGGCATCAAAACCATCAAAAAATGTCATAGTATAGTTGATGTCCAAAAATGGTTAAAAAAAGAATCATAGTATAGTAAGGTGTCAAAAATATGCATCAAAAAATGTCATAGTATAGTATGGCGTCAAAATGGTCAAAAAATGTCTCATGGTAATAGTGATCAAAACCGTCAAAAATAATAGCAATATAGTGAGCATCAAAATGGTTCTAAAAGTAATGTAGTATGTAGTAAAGACCTCAAAACCATCAAAAAATGTTGATAGTATAGTAAAGGTGTCAAAAATGGATCAAAAAAAAATGTCATAGTATTGTATGAAGGTCAAAAAGTCATAGTATCAGTATGGCATCAAAAATAAACTCAAAAAAATGTCATAGTATGGTTTGATGTCAAAATGATTCAAAAAAAGTCATGGTAGTGCGGGTGTCAAAACCATCAATAAATGTCATAGTATGGTTTGATGTCCAAAAAATGTCTAAGCAATATGGTAAGGCATGATGGTCAAAAAATGTCATAGTATGGCAGTCAAAAACCATCAAAAAAATGTCATAGTATATTGGGCATGAAAAATGGTCAAAATAATGCTTAGTTTGGTATGGGCGTCAAAAGCAATCAAAAATGTCATAATATAGTAAGGCATCAAAAATGGTCTAAAAATGTCATAGTATAGTAGGCCTCAAAACCATCAAAAAATGTTGATAGTATAGTAAGGTGTCAAAAAAAAAAAAAATGTCATAGTATAGTATGGTAAAAAATAATCATAGTATATTGTATAATCAAAAATGGTCAAAAAAATGTCATAGTAGTATGAAAGGCGTCAAAATGGTCAAAAAAATGTCATAGTATTGTATGGCGTCAAAAAAAAGATCATAGTATAGTATGGCATCAAAAATATCAAAAAAATGTCATAGTATGGTTTGATGTTAAAAATGAGGTCAAAAAGTCATAGTATGGTAAGGTGTCAAAAACCATCAATAAATGTCATAGTATAGTTTGATGTCAAAAAATGTCGCGGCAGTAAAGGCATGAAAATGGTCAAAAATGTCATGGTATGGCGTCAAAAACCGTAAAAAATGTCATAGTATAGTAAGGCATGAAAAAATCGTCAAAAATGTAGTTTGGTATGGCATCAAAAACCATCAAAAAATGTCATGGTATAGTATGGCGTCAAAAAATAGTCCAAAAAATGTCATAGTATTGTATGGGCGATCAAAAAAGTCATAGTATAATTATGGCATCAAAAACCATCAAAAAATGTCATAGTATGATGTCGAAATGGTCAAAAAAGTCGCGGTATAGTAGTATAAAACCGTAATAAATGTCATAGTATGGTTTGATCAAAAAATGTCATAGTATGGTAAGGCATGAAAATGGTCAAAAAATGTCATGAGTATAGCGTCAAAACCATCAAAAATGTCATAGTATAGTAAGGCATGAAAATGGTCAAAAAAAATGTCATAGTTTGAGTATGGTGTAAAAAACAGGTCAAAAAAAAATGTCATGGTAGTATGGTATGCGTCAAAACCATCAAAAAATGTCATAATATAGTAAGGCATCAAAAATGGTCTAAAAAATATTCATGAGTATAGTAAGGCCTCAAAACCATCAAAAAATGTGATGGTATAGTAGTGTCCAAAAACCATCAAAAAATGTCATAGTATAGTATTGGTAAAAATAATAGTATAGTATGGGCGTCAAAAATAGTCCAAAAAATAATAGCATAGTATATTATAGGCGTCAAAAATGGTCAAAAAATGTCATAGTGTGGCGTCAAAAAGAATCATAGTATAGTATGGCGTAAAACCATCAAAAAAATGTCATGAGTATAGTTTGATGTCAAGAAATGGTCAAAAAAGATCATAGTATAGTAAGGTCAATAAAAAACCATCAATAAATGTCATAGTATAGTATAGCCTCAAAAACCATCAAAAAATGTGATAGTATAGTAGGGTGTCAAAACAAGCATCAAAAATGTCATAGTATGGTATAGCCTCAAAACCATCAAAAATGTCATACTATAGTATGGAGTCAAGAAACTCATCAAAAAAATGTCATGGTATAGTATGGCGTCAAAAATGGTCAAAAAATGTGTGTGTTGTGGCGTCAAAAAAATCATAGTATAGTGGCATCAAAAACCATCAAAAAATGTCATAGTATGGTTTGATGTCAAAACCGCAAAATGTCGCGGTTTAGTATGGTGTCAAAAATGGTCAAAAAAATGTCATAGTATAGTATGGCCTCAAAAAGGTCAAAAATGTCATAGTATAGTAGGCCTCAAAAACCATCAAAAATGTCATAATTATATTATGGCCTCAAAAACCATCAAAAATAATGTAGTATAGTCAAAAACCATCAAAAAATGTCATAGTATGGTATGACTCAAAAACCATCAAAAATGTCATACTATAGTATGGCGTCAAAACCATCAAAAAATGTCATAGTATAGTATGGCGTCAAAAAATGGTCCAAAAATGTTCATGACATTGACATGGCGTCAAAAAAAGTCATGAGTATAGTATGGCATCAAAACCATCAAAAAAAGTAATGTAGTATAGTTTGATGTCAAAAAACTCACCCAAAAAAAATGTAGTTTAGTATGGTGTGATAAAAATGGTCAAAAAATGTCATAGTATAGTATGGCCTCAAAAAGGTCAAAAAATGTAGTATAGTAGGCCTCAAAAACCATCCAAAAAAATGTGTAGTATAGTATGGCCTCAAAAACCATCAAAAAATGTCATAGTATGGTGATCAAAAACCATCAAAAAATGTCATAGTATAGTATGGCGTCAAAAATGGTCAAATATGTAGTATTGTATGGCGTCAAAAAAGTCATAGTATAGTATGGCATCAAAAAACCATCAAAAAATATCGCATGAGTATAATGAGGCCTCAAAAACCATCAAAAAATGTGTCATAGTATAGTTTGATGTCAAAAACCACCAAAAAATGTGGTTGGTATGGTGTGGCAAAAACCATCAAAAATGTCCTTAGTATAGTAAGGCATGAAAATGGTCAAAAAATGTGGTATAGTAAAGGCCTCAAAACCATCAAAAAATGTCATAGCATAGTATCGCATCAAAATGGTCAAAAAAAATATTAATAGTATAGTTTGGCGTCCAAAAATGGTCAAAAAAAAATGTCATGATGTGGTTTGACTTCAAAAAATGGTCAAAAATGTCATAGTATAATGGGCCTCAAAACCATCAAAAATGTGTAAGCATAGTTTGACGTCAAGGCTCCATCAAAAAAATGTCATGGTATGGTAAGGCCTCAAAAACCATCAAAAATGTCATAGTATGGTAAGGCATGAAAATGGTCAAAAAAATGTCATAGTATAGTATGGTGTCAAAATGGTCAAAAAAAAAAAATGTCATAGTATATTAAGGTGTCAAAATGGTCAAAAAAAATCATAGTATGGTATGGTGATCAAAACCATCAAAAAATGTCATAGTATGGTATGGGCGCGTCAAAACCATCCAAAAATGTCATGAGTATGGTAAGGTGTCAAAAATGGTCAAAAAATGTCATAGTTTAGTGTAGTACGTCAAAACCACCAAAAATAATAGCATAATATAGTGGGCATGAAAAATGGTCAAAAAATGTCATAGTATGGTCAAAAAATGTCATGGTATGGTTTGGCGATCAAAAATGGTCCAAAAAAATGTCATGGTATAGTTTGGCGTAAAAATGGTCCAAAAAATCATGAGCATAGTAGGGTGTCAAAACGTAATAAATGTCATAGTATGGTTTGATGTCCGAAAATAATACTTGTGTGAGGCATGAAAAATGGTCCAAAAATGTCATAGTATAAAGTCAAAAACCATCAAAAAAATGTGTAGTATAGTAGGCATGAGAAAAATGGTCAAAAAAATGTCATAGTTTAGTATGGTGTAAAAACCATCAAAAAATCATAATATAGTAAAGGCATCAAAAATGGTCTAAAAATATGAGTATGGTAAGGCCTCAAAAAACCATCAAAAAATGTGATAGTATAGTAAGGTGTCCATACCAAAATATAGCATAGTATATTAAGGCATGAAAAATGGTTAGCGTCATAGTATAGTATGAAAATTCAAAAAATAGTAAAAAAAAGTCATAGTATAATTGTAGCGTCAAAAACCACCAAAATGTCATAGTATAATAAGGCATGAAAATGGTCAAAAAACGTCATGGTATGGTATGGCCTCCAAAAATCGTCAAAAATAATCGCCAGTATGAGTATGGTGAGTCAAAAAGGTCAAAAAATGTAGTATAGTATGGTCAAAAAGGTCATAGTATGGTATGGGTCAAAATCATCAAAAATGTTAAGCAGTATAGTATGGCGTCAAAAATGGTCAAAAAAATGTCATGGCATATTGCTGGCCATAAAACCACCAAAAATGTCATGTGTATAGTATGGTGATCAAAAAGGTCAAAAAAAATGTCATGAAAGTATAGTATCGATCCAAAAACCATCAAAAAAGTCATGGTATGGTGGTCAAAAATGTCATGGTATAATTGTGGGCGTCAATGGATCAAAAAAATGTCATGGTATTGTGTGGGCGATCAAAAAAAGTCATAGTATAATTGTGGCATCAAAAACCATCAAAAAAATATAGTATATTAAGGCCTCAAAAACCATCAAAAATGTCATGGTATGGTTTGATGTCCAAAACCACCAAAAAATGTCATGGTTTAATGGCAGCTGTGGTGTAAAAACCATCAAAAATGTCATAGTATAGTAAGGCATGAAAATGAGGTCCAAAAATGTCATAGTATGGTAGGGCCTCAAACCATCAAAAAATGTCATAACAGTATCGCATCAAAAATGGTCAAAAAATGTCATAGTATAGTTTGGCGTCAAAAATGGTCAAAAAATGTCATAGTGTGGTTTGACTTCAAAATGGTCAAAAAAATGTCATAGTATAGTAAGGCCTCAAACCATCAAAAAAATGTCATGTATGGTTTGACGTCAAAACCGTAAAAATATCGCATATTATAGTAAGGCCTCAAAAACCATCAAAAAAATGTCATAGTATAGTAGGGTGTCAAAAATGGTCAAAAAATGTCATAGTATAGTAGGGTGTCAAAAATGGTCAAAAAATGTCATAGTATAGTAGGGTGTCAAAAATGGTCAAAAAATGTCATAGTATAGTATGGTGTCAAAAACCAATCAAAAATGTCATGGTATGGTATGGCGTCAAAAACCATCAAAAATGTCATGGTATAGTAAGGTGTCAAAATGGTCAAAAAAATAATCATGGTTAATGTAGTCAAAAACCATAAAAAATGTCATAATATAGTAAGGCATGATGGTCAAAAAATGTCATATGGCGTCAAAAATGTCATAGTATGGTTGGCGCGTCAAAAATGGTCCAAAAACTCTGTCATAGTATGTTTGTCAAAAATGGTCCAAAAAGTCCTTAGTATAGTAAAGGTGTCAAAACCATCAATAAATATCAGCAGTATGGTTGATGTCAAAAAAATGTCATAGTATAGTAAAGGCAGAAAAATGGTCCAAAAAAATGTCATAGTATAGCGTCAACCATCAAAAAATGTAGTATAGTAAGGCATGAAAATGGTCAAATGTCATAGTTTGGTATGGTGTAAAAACCATCAAAAATGTCATAATATAGTAGGCATCAAAATGGTCTAAAAAATGTCGCATAGTATAGTAAGGCCTCCAAAACCATCAAAAAATATGATAGTATAGTAAGGTGTCAAAAACCACCAAAAATGTCATAGTATAGTAAGGCATGAAAATGGTCAAAAAAGTCATAGTATAGTATGGCGTCCAAAAATGGTAAAAAATCATAGTATAGTATGGGCGATCAAAACCACCAAAATGTCATAGTATATTAAGGCATGAAAAAATGGTCAAAAAGCGTCATGGTATAGTATGGCCTCAAAATATAAAAATGTCATAGTATAGTATGGGCGTCAAAAGGTCAAAAAAAATGTATGTAGTATAGTATGGGCGTCAAAAAAAAGGTCATAGTATGGTATGGCGTCAAAATCATCCAAAAATGTCATAGTATAGTATAGGCGTCAAAATGATCAAAAATGTCATAGTATAATATGGCCTCAAAAACCACCAAAAAATGTCATAGTATATAGTATGGCGTCCAAAAGGTCAAAAATGTCATAGTATAGTATCGGCGTCAAAACCATCAAAAAGAATCATAGTATAGTGTAAGCGTCAAAAAGAATCATAGTATAGTATGGCATCAAAACTCATCAAAAAAGGTCATAGTATAGTATGGCGTCAAAAATGAATCAAAAAATGTCATAGTATGGTATGGTCGAAAAATGGTCAAGCGATCATAGTATGGTAGCACTCCAAACTCATCAAAAAGTCATAGTATAGTATGGGCGTCCAAAAATGTCATGTAGTATGGTATGGTAAAAAATAGTCCAAAAATGTCCTTAATTGTGTATAGTGATCAAAAAAAAAGTCATAGTATAGTATGTCAAAACCACCAAAAATGTCATAGTATATAGTATGGTGATCAAGGATCAAATGTGTAGTATGGTGTCGTCAAAAACCATCAAAAAAGTCCTTAGTATAGTGTAAGTCAAAAAACCGTGTCGCCAAAATAGTATGGCCTCAAAAATCATCAAAAAAAGTCATAGTATAGTATGGCGTCAAAAAATGTCATAGTATAGTATGGCGTCAAAAATGGTCAAAAAATGTCATAGTATTGTATGGCGTCAAAAAAAGTCATAGTATAGTATGGCATCAAAAACCATCAAAAAGTCATAGTATGGTGTGGCGTCAAGGTCAAAAAATGTCATAGTATAGTATGGCGTCAAAAAATGTCATAGTATAATATGGCCTCAAAAACCATCAAAAAGTCATAGTATAGTATGGCATCAAAAACCATCAAAAAAAGTCATAGTATAGTAAGGCATGAAAAATGGTCAAAAAATGTCATAGTATAATAAGGCATGAAAAATGGTCAAAAAATGTCATAGTATAATATGGCCTCAAAAACCACCAAAAAATGTCATAGTATATAGTATGGCGTCAAAAAATGTCATAGTATAGTAATAGCGTCAAAAAACCATCAAAAAAAAGTCATAGTATAGTATGGTGATCAAAAACCACCAAAATGTCATGAGTATGGTAAGGCATGAAAATGGTCAAACGTCGTGGTATGGTATGGCCTCAAATCGTCAAAAAATGTCATAAGTATAGTGAGGGTGTCAAAATGGTCAAGTAAAAGTATGGTATGGTGAAAACCACCAAAATGTCATAAAGAACATAGTGGCGTCAAAAATGAATAGCGATCATAGTATAGTATGGTCAAAAATGTCGCAACCATAGTATGGCGTCAAAATGGTCAAGCGATCATAGTATGGTATGACTCAAAAACCATCAAAAAAGAATCATAGTATAGTATGGTCAAAAAATGTCATGTACAATGTAATTCAAAAATGGTCAAAAAATGTCATGGCAGTATTGTAAGTCAAGCATAAAAAAAAATGTCATAGTATGGTTTGATAGTCAAAAAATGTCATAGTATAGTAAGGCGAAAAATGAATTGAAAAAAATATCGCATGTAGTATAGTAGCGATCAAAAATGTCATAGTATAGCGTCAAAAAACCATCAAAAAAATGTCATAGTATGGTAAAGGCATGAAAAATGGTCAAAAAAATGTCATAGTATGGTGAGGGTGTCAAAAATGGTCAAAAGTCATAGTATAGTATGGCGTCCAAAAAACCTAAAATGTCATAGTGGTAAGGCATGAGAAAAATGGTTAAAAACGTCATAGTATAGTATGGCCTCAAAATCATCAAAAAATGTCATAGTATGTGAGGGTGTCAAAAAATGGTCCAAAAATGTCATAGTATAGTATAGTAAAAAGGTCAAAAAATGTCTTAGTGACATGGCGTCAAAAATGTCATAGTATAATATCGGCGATCAAAAACCATCAAAAAGTCATGATATGTGGCATAAAACTATCAAAAAGTCATAGTATGGTATGGCCTCAAAATCTCAAAAAAGTCATAGTATAGTATGGCCTCAAAAATCATAGTATAGTATGGTAAAATGGTCAAAAATGTCCTTAGTATTGTAAGTCAAAAAGTCATGGTATAGTATGGTAGTCAAAAAATGTCATAGTATAGTATGGTAAAAATGGTCAAAAATGTCATAGTGTTGTATGGCGGTAAAAAAAGTCATAGTATAGTGGCATCAAAAACCATCAAAAAAAGTCATAGTATAGTAAGGCATGAAAATGGTCAAAAAATGTCATAGTATATGGGCATGAAAATGGTCAAAAAATGTCATGAAATAATATGGCCTCAAAAACTCCCCAAAAAATGTCTTAGTATTATATAGTATGGCGTCCAAAAGATCCATGTCATAGTATGGTATCAGCGTCAAAACCATCAAAAAAGTCATAGTAGCAGTGGCATCAAAACCATCAAAAAGTCATATTAGGCGTCAAAAATATATAGTATAGTATGGTAAAAATAATCATAGTAGTATGGCGTCAAAAATCATCAAAAATGTCGCAAAAACAGTATGGCGTCAAAATGATCCAAAAATGTCATAGTATAATATGGCCTCAAAAACCATCAAAAAGTGTGAGTATAATTATGGCATCAAAAACCATCAAAAAGTCTCTTAGTATGATAAGGCATGAAAAATGGTCTCAAAAATGTCATAGTATAATAAAGGCGCATGAAAATGGTCAAAAAAAATGTATAGTATAATATGGCCTCAAAACCACCAAAAAATATTAGTATATGGTATGTCAAAAAGGTCAAAAAAATGTCATGATGTCGGCGGCGTCAAAAAACCATCAAAAAAGTCGTAAACGCAGTAGGCATCAAAATGGTCTAAAAAATGTCATAGTATGGTATAGGCGTCAAAAATGGTCAAAAAATGTCCTTAGTATAGTAAGGCCTCAAAACCATCAAAAAAGATCATAGTATAGTATGGCGTCAAAAAAAGGTCAAAAAATGTCATAGTATAGTATGGTGATCCAAAAATGTCATAGTACTAGTATGGCGTCAAAATCATCAAAAAATGTCATAGTATAGCGTCAAAATGGTCAAAAAAAAAAGTCATGAGTATAGTGGGCATGAGAAAAATGGTCCAAAAATGTCATAGTATAATAAGGCATGAAAAATGGTCAAAAAACGTCATAATATAGTATGGCCTCAAAAATCATCAAATGTCTGGTATGGTGAGGTGTCAAAAATGGTCAAAAAATGTCAAAGTATAGTGTAGTCAAAAACCACCAAAAATGTCTCATGGTATAGTAGTAGAGTCAAAAATGGTCAAAAAAACGTCCTTAGTAGTATAGTGTGGTGATCAAAAATGTCATAAAACATAGTATGGCGATCAAAATGGTCCAAAAAAACGTCATAGTATAGTATGGCCACTCAAAAAACTCATCAAAAAATGTGTCATAGTATGGTATGGTAAAAAGTATATGGCTCATGTATGGCGTCCAAAACCATCAAAAAATGTCATAGTATGGTTTAGAGTGTCAAAAATGTCATAGTATAGTAAGGCATGAAAAAATGGTCCAAAAAATGTCATAGTATAATTATGCAATTAAAAGCTATCATATTATAAGCGATCAAAAACCATCAAAAAATATCATGAGTATAGTAAGGCATGAAAAATGGTCAAAAAATGTCATGAGTATAATAAGGCAGAAAAATGGTCTAAAAATGTCATAGTATAGTGAGGTGTCAAAAATGGTCAAAAAATGTCATAGTATATAGTATGACGTCAAAAATGGTAAAAAAAAGTCATAGTATAGTATGGCGTCAAAAAACCATAAAAATGTCATAGTATAGTAAGGCATGAAAAATGGTCAAAAAATGTCATAGTATAATAAGGCATGAAAAATGGTCAAAAAATGTCATAGTATAATATGGCCTCAAAAACCACCAAAAAATGTCATAGTATATAGTATGGCGTCAAAAAATGTCATAGTATAGTATCGCGTCAAAAACCATCAAAAAAAGTCATAGTATAGTATGGCGTCAAAAACCACCAAAAATGTCATAGTATAGTAAGGCATGAAAATGGTCACGTCATAGTATATTGGCCTCAAAATCATCAAAAAATGTGTGGTATAGTGAGGTGTCAAAAATGGTCAAGTAATAAAGTATGGTATGGTCAAAAAACCACCAAAAATGTCATGGTATGGTATGGCGTCAAAAATGATCTGGCGATCATAGTATGGTATGGTGATCAAATAATCATGGTATGGTATAGATCAAGAAATGGTCAACGTCATAGTATAGTATGGCCTCAAAAAACCATCAAAAGTCATAGTAGTATGGTAAAAATGTCATAGTATAGTATGGCGTCAAAATGGTCAAAAATGTCATGGTATTGTATGGCGTCCAAAAACCATCAAAAAATGTCGCCCAGCAGAGTATGGTTTGATGTGTCAAAAAATGTCATAGTATAGTAAGGCATGAAAAATGGTCAAAAAATGTCATAGTATAGTATGGCGTCAAAAAATGTCATAGTATAGCGTCAAAAACCATCAAAAAATGTCATAGTATAGTAAGGCATGAAAAATGGTCAAAAAATGTCATAGTATAGTGAGGTGTCAAAAATGGTCAAAAAAAAGTCATGGTATGGTATGATGAAAACACAAAAATGTCATGGTATAGTGAGCATGAAAAATGGTCAAAAACGTCATAGTATAGTATGGCCTCAAAAATCATCAAAAATGTCATGGTATAGTGAGGGTGTCAAAAGGTCAAAAAAATGTCCTTAGTATGGTATGGGCGTCAAAAGGGATCCAAAAATGTCATGGTATTGTGTGGGCGATCAAAAATGTCATAGTATAGTATGGGCAGGTCAAAATGTGGTGGTCATGGTATATTAAGGCATGAAAATGGTCCAAAAAATGTCGCATAGTATTATAATAAGGTATGGAAAAATGGTCAAAAATGTCATAGTATAATATGGCCTCAAAACCACCAAATGTCATAGTATAGTATGGGCGTCAAAAAAAGATCAAGAATCATAGTATAGTGTCAGCGTCAAAAACCATCAAAAAAGAATCATGATATAGTATGGCATCAAAAAGCCATCAAAAAAGTCATAGTATAGTATGGCCTCAAAATCATCAAAAAGTCATGGTATAGTATGGCCTCAAAAAATGTCATAGTATAGTATGGCGTCAAAAATGGTCAAAAAATGTCATAGTATTGTATGGCGTCAAAAAAAGTCATAGTATAGTATGGCCTCAAAAAATGTCATAGTATATAGTATGGCGTCAAAAAAGGTCAAAAAATGTCATAGTATAGTATCGCGTCAAAAACCATCAAAAAAAGTCATAGTATAGTATGGCATCAAAAACCATCAAAAAAAGTCATAGTATAGTATGGCCTCAAAAATCATCAAAAAAAGTCATAGTATAGTAAGGCATGAAAAATGGTCAAAAAATGTCATAGTATAATATGGCCTCAAAAACCATCAAAAAAAGTCATAGTATAGTATGGCGTCAAAAAATGTCATAGTATAGTATGGCGTCAAAAATCATCAAAAAATGTCATAGTATAGTATGGCGTCAAAAATGGTCAAAAAATGTCATAGTATAATATGGCCTCAAAAACCATCAAAAAAAGTCATAGTATAGTATGGCATCAAAAACCATCAAAAAAAGTCATAGTATAGTATGGCATGAAAAATGGTCAAAAAATGTCATAGTATAATATGGCCTCAAAAACCACCAAAAAATGTCATAGTATAGTATCGCGTCAAAAACCATCAAAAAAAGTCATAGTATAGTATGGCGTCAAAAACCATCAAAAATGTCATAGTATAGTATGGCGTCAAAAATGGTCAAAAAACGTCATAGTATAGTATGGCCTCAAAAACCACCAAAAAATGTCATAGTATATAGTATGGCATCAAAAAAGGTCAAAAAATGTCATAGTATCGCGTCAAAAACCATCAAAAAAAGTCATAGTATAGTAAGGCATCAAAAATGGTCAAAAAATGTCATAGTATAGTAAGGCCTCAAAAACCATCAAAAAATGTCATAGTATAGTTTGATGTCAAAAAATGTCACAGTATAGTAAGGAATGAAAAATGGTCAAAAAATGTCATAGTATAGTATCGCATCAAAAATGGTCAAAAAATGTCATAGTATAGTAAGGTGTCAAAAAGCTGTAACCCTAAACTCTGGCTACAAGCTGCTAAAAAAAACCTGTAACCCTAACCCTAACCTCCAGCTGCAAGTGGCTAAAAAACTCTAACTCTAACCTCTGGCTACAATTAGCTAAAAAAACATAATCCTAACCCCTGGCTACAAGTGGCCAACAATATTAAACAGACTGGCAAAATATTCAGAGTTCAGAAGTATTTATTTGAGTGAGTAAGACTAAAATACAAAATCAATTATTAGTCCCACAGCAGGGAAATTCAGAAAAAATAGAAAAAGGCATGATATGAAAAAGACAAGCTATAAAATAATAACATTAAAAATTATACATAATATGAACAGTATCAACAGGACTATGTACACAGTAATAGATGGGATTTGAGTACAGATATTGCACTGTTTGAAATACCAAAATTGAAATGACAAAAAAAATCTAACCTAACCCACAAACATTGTGTAGAGGTGTGACTGAATATGTGTGTCTGTGGAAAATAAAGGTAAGATGGCTGTTTTAAGATAGTTTCTTTGTCTTAGGCCGCATGCCACAGTATAGTAAAGCGTCAAAAATGTTCAAAAAATGTCATATATTCATAAAAAGTATAAGAGAATAGTATGTTATAGGTATAGTATCCGGTGAAAAAGTGTATTCTGCCATTAAAAAATGCCACAGGATATTGTCGTGAAAAATAACAAAATATTAAGTAACAAAATAAATAAAATGACTTTTTAACTTAGCTAAATAATTTCTTATTAAATAATAAACATAATTTTAATAAATTAATTTATTAACCTTCCCTTAGTGAAGTAATTTCAGTAGAATAATTTCTGAAAGAAATATTAAGAAAGGTAAAAACGGTCTCTCATAGGTTTGGAATTTCAAATATCATTTACCTTTTTTTAAGTACTGTGCAGTAAAACAGTTTAGATTGTTTTCCTGTATTTATTGCATGGTTCATGTTTATCTCTAAAATTTGGGAGATAACTATGTAATGATTACAGAAGGTTCTTATTTTACATAGAGTTTAAGAAGTATTAACTATTTCTAGTTATTGCTGTGACAAATAATTAGAAAAACACAATCAAAAATGAATAGGAAGAGTTTAGAAAAGAAAAAAAAAGATTTACCCATCAGTTTCTGTGACTAACACGTGTTCTCATCTCTGCAGAAGACAAGAGCAGCTGAAGACCTGAAGTGGATGAAACTGCTGTAAATAGTGTTGCTTTCCTGTTGTTCAAGTGAAAACACTTTTTGGTTTTTCTCTACCATCTGTAATGTAGCTATGGACACATTTTCCAAAGACCAATATGTCTTTATTTAACACCTGTGCAAACATTCAACTGTTTATAAAACAATAATTGAATTAATAATTGTATCACAAGAAGCTAAATGATCCTAAAGATGCTTGGTGGACATGTTCATCAATGGAAAATGTGCTTATAACTACATTAACCCTAACCAGCTCTAACAAGTGTTGTGGTCAAATGTCTGTCATTATCTTTGCTGTGATTTGTTGTCTGGAATAAAATCATTAAAAGTGTCTTCCTAACCTTTTAAGTTGCATTTCTGTATTTTGGAACTGATGTAATACAAATCATTTTATTGCATTTTATTTTAAGAAAACTGTCAGGTTTTTCGTGTTTTAATTTTTTAGACCTATTTTAAAACATTCTGAAAATAAATTCTTCAAGGTTTAAGATTTATTTTTAATAGTTTTATACTTAACTTTAAATGGGTTTTACACTCATTGTTCAGACATATTTCTAAAGGGTTTTAAATAAATTTTTAAAACCTTCATACTAAAGGTTTTAAATAAAAGAGGGCTCTATACTCATTTTTTAGACTTAATGTTTAAGGTTTTGTACTCAACTTTTCATGGGTTTGATATTGACATTTTTAAGGTTCTAAATATTTTTTTTTTTACAGGTTTCATGCTTAATTCTTAGACCTTAAACTTTATTAATATTATTTTATAAATTTATTTTATCCTTATTTTGTTTAGACCTATTCCTTTAAGATTTGAAATGTTTTTTTAATGATTTTGTAGTTTAGTTTTATATTTATTTTTTTTAAATATTTTTTGAAGGTGTTATACTTAACATTCAAAGTTTTTCTATTTATTCTTTAAAAGGTTTACACTAATTTTTAAAACCTATTTATTAAAAGGGTTTGTATTCTCTCTATTCTAAATTAAGGTTTTATATATTCTGTTTTATATAAACTGATAAGTTACAGCAGCTTTAAGTTGTTGCTATTTGTTCCAGACAGCAGGTTTTAAAGTGTCAAACTGCAGCTGAGATAATGACAGAGTCAGACTGAAAAGAATAAACTAACACTGACCTTCTGGAAATGTCTTCACGTCCGTCTCTTCTCTCTGTGATTTAATGGTTCAAGTTTGAATCATGTGGAGAAAAACACAACAAACATTAATATAAAGGTGTGACAGAGAGTTTCTGGGTACTGGACTTCAAACTGTCAAAAGATAGAGACGTAAATGACACTAAATCTACAAAGAAACCAGAGTGTGGACTAACTGGTTCTGGACTAAACAGAACTAGTCCAAGAGTTAAATTTACTTTCTACACAAAGACAGAAGAAGCTGCTCTGACTGGAGAACTGACTCCACCAGCTCCTGATATTCACACAACAGCAGGATGGCAATGTTTTTCTCTCCAAAAGTCAGTTAAAATTTGAACTAGATTTGGTTGATAGAAGCCAAAAATGAAGCAAAATGACAGTTTCTACTGTGACACTGAACTGAATAATTTCTTCACAGTTTTATGAACTCTGTAAATAAATTTATATAATGAGTTCAGTGTTTTGTGACAAATCAAACAATTCAGACTTCAGTTACTGCAGATATATAATTTAATGTCAGTGCTCTGTGTTGGACAGCTGATGTAAAGCTGTTTGTGAATTACCTGGAGGCCTCTGTCCTGGTCTCAAAGAACTTCCTCATTGTACAAAGACTCTGTGATCGTGGGTGAAATGGTGACACCTGGAGGGAGAGAGAGGGAGAGAACATTTTCCAAAGGTTAGAGGAGTGTCTCAGAAAATGGGCTGTTTACTGTTACACATGACAGGGAAAAGCATCACATCTTTAAGAATCAATAACAATAAATATTTGGGAAAGATGAACTAAAATTAGCTTAAATTCCTATATTATGTGACTGTCAACTAATCCCTGGAGGAATCATGTATATTCCGGTGAACTGCATAATAAAAACTTTCAAGTAAGTACATTTTTGAAAGCAGGTTTTGAATTTGTGGTATTTTTAATTATACTTCAGTCCACAGGCAGAAAATTAACTGACAACTGTTTTGAGTTTTTAAGAATTATTATAACCACTACTATTTTCTTATAGACATGATTAATCCGTTATTGTTATATTCAATATTAAGCTCATTAAATACCAGGGATTTAAACAATAACACTGTTACTAACAGTAATAATTCAGCTCATCAACACAGACTTTCAGACTGGGTAAATATTTAGGACACATACCTGTTTGGTTTGTCAGGTCAGAGCTGGTGTTTCTGTCCAGGCTGCTGCAGCTGAACCAGTAAACCTGGAAAACACAAGTTCAACACTTGACAAACAAGTAACTTCATTAATAAAGAGTAGTTCACCTCAAAAGAGAAGACGAGAAGAGAGGAGAAGAATACAACACTGAAAACTAAACACTAGAACCCTGAAAATCACACTTGAGTGTCAGTTTTTAGAATAATTTACAGTAATCTCAGCTCATTGTGACCTACTTTTGAGGCTTAAAACTTGTGGAGGAGCACAGAGTTAAAATCTAGTTTTCAAGCCTGTACTTAACACAAAACTGAGCTCAATAGTCTCAAGTCACCACAAACAAATTTCTAATCAATAATATACATAACAGGGGCTGTGGACAGATTACTACCACCAATTAGATGCTTAATGACCACAAAGAAACGTTAAATGACCTGGAATAGACACAAAACTACAACGAAACAATACGATGCAAAACAACCACAAAGAAGCTGAATAAGTAGATGTAAAGCAGCAGCCAGAGACACAAAACGATGCAATACCACCCCAAATACACACAAAATAATCACATCGACATGATAATCCGCCACTGACTTAAAATGGCCAAGATGGAGCACAGCAGTGAAAAAGAAGCAGTACAATGCTTGCAAAGTAACTGTAGAGATGCAAACAGAGTTGGAAACAGACAAACTGACTGTTACCACCTTCCACCACTCATGTCAGGGACGCTTTAGTCACAGAAACACAAACACACTTTAACCCACGCAAATAAGAACGACGACAAAACGGTGAAAATACCCCAAAACATCTTAAATGATAAGGCTAATGCTAACGCTCTCCGATTATGTTTATGCTAGTGCTAGCCGCTAACTGTTGCTAATGTTAATGCTAACACCCAGATGTAACACTGCCAGGTAGAGACGCAAAACAATAGAAAATGACCACAAATAGCCACAAACCGTTGACGACGACATGATAAACCACCATAAACGTAATATACATAAAGTTAAAATGACCAGGATGGAACACCGAGTGACAAAGAGAGACTGTAAACAAATAAGAGCCCATTGTGTTACGGTCCGTCGACCTTATGTGCCCACAACTCATGGCTCAATCACAGAAACACAAACATACTCTTACCCACGCGATATAAACGACTGAACACTGAATTCAACGACACATATTACATGGTAATGCTAATGCTAACGCTCGCCGGTTATGCTAACGCTCTCCGATTATGTTAATGCTAATGCTAAACGCTAACTGTGTGCCTTACCTTCGCGTTGCAGGTGTGTTCAGCGTCCAGTCTCACTCGTGTTCGACAAAAAAGCAGCTCCAGAGTTTGTTTTAGCTTCCAGACCTCTTCAGTAACGGCGTTTTCTCACAGTACTGGCAAACAGGAGCAAACGCTTCAGACTTGGTTTAAATGTGTTTTCAGACTTCGTTTCTCCGCCTCTCTGCGCTCCTCCCCGTAGGTCCTGACCAATGAGGAAACACGTCGCGACCAATGACGACATACGTCAGCTAACGTTGGTAGAAAAACGCTGATTGGCCGGTCGATTCTGGTCTGTCTAGCTACTGCTTCTGATTGACGGAGAGAAGCTTTGTTGTATTCATTGGCTTTAGGATTATTGCCAAAAATAAGTTCTGTGAACAACAAGCGTTTATGATACTTACACCTTCTGCTCAATAAGATGATCTTCACAAACGATCACCACTGGTTTGATTTTTGAAACCTAAATAAAATCGCCAGTTATAGCACGGTCGCAGCATTTCTACGTCACCACCAGTAAGCGTCCAACCTGTGATTAAAATTACAGAGTGCAATATTGAGGTAAACAAAAACATATGGAACAGTCATGTCCAGTTATGTTGCTTGTGGGAACACAAAGACAAACAACAACAACACATTTATTTAGAACAGGATTGAGTTTATTTCCTAAGAAACTTATTGAAAGTATTTAAATGCAATGGAGTCTCAATGCACCCAAAACCGGCAGCATTCCCAAAAAAAGAAAGAAATTCTCTACAAATGTAACCTGGACAGGAAGAGGAATTGATTTAACTATGTAGTTCTCAATAACTCTTGTGGTAACAGTGTTGTACCTGAAAACTGAGACTTGTTTAGCTATAAACTACATCTTCGAATTATATTCTATCTAAGCAGTCATATATTAATACACAGCTCTCAACATAATCAACCCCTCCCCTCAGAAAAAAAATCTCTCAATCAGTATAAGTAGCACAAAGTAATGATTATCTTTTTACATTCAGTCATTTGATACCATAGAAATGAACTTATTACAACAAAATACAAGTAAACAGCTGAAAAATATTTACTCAGAATCACCCAGTAAAAAAAAAAAAAAACATTGGAAAATCACCCGAGTGATAACACTGAATGAATCAAACACACACATGGAATCAAAATTCAGAGACGGAGAAGGTGGTAATGTAACAGAGCCGACTCCTAAACAAAGCAGCTGCTGCTGAAAGCTTATTTTAATACAATACTCCTGTTTAATGAGTGAAATCATTCTCTCTCTTCATACCAGTCATGTTCCAAAGTCTTGTCTAGTGTTTCTTGTACTGGTGCCTCCCACGTGTTACGGCTCATTTCTTTATTCTAAAATCCACTGATTATTTTCTGGATTGGTCCAAAAACCATCAGACAGTTGATTGATGAACAGTCCAAAACCTCAAACTATTCACTTTACTAGAATATTCTCACATGTGAGAAACTGGAACCAGCAAATTTTGCTTAAAATTTTTCGGCATTTTAGTTTGAAAAAATATGTAAATGAAAGTCACATTAATTAAATTATCACCTAAGTGCAGTGTCAGCACTACGAATTCCCTCCAGGAAACAAATGATCATCTTTGAGTGCAGTCGCAGTCAGAGCTTATTCCTCACCTTTAACTGTAGAGTGTTTTGTACAGATTGTTTTTACAGCGTCGTCAAAGGAGTCACTTCACAGCCAGTATGAACAGAGTGAATGATTACAGCCATACCATTCCTATCTCTACAAACATGGCTTCTGAGTATTCTGCATTAAAATACATTTTAAAAACCTCAAACTAACCACTGAAACACTGATTTGTTATTAAATGGCTCCAAAGGCCTCACGGAGAGAGAGTCAGCATCACTATTTCCTCCTTATCATTAATATATCTTTAATATACAAACAGAGGGAAGGTTTATTTAGAGGCCATTTCTGAAATATTCCACGTTTACACTCATGCAACAACGACTGACAGAAGCTTAAAATGCATGTTAGGATATCGACACACAGAATGGGTCATGGAGTTAAGGTGACGACTGGATGCTTGCTTGTGAGATATTGTATGTTACACACACTCACACTCACACACACTCATTCATAGACAGATGTGAACATGTACTGGAATGTTAACAGAAGTCAAATATATGAGACAGAACAAACAAGGTGCTTTAAGATTAATAATCCCACTGTTAATCTGACTTCCAGTTCCAGGGTTTAAATGACACAGTGAGATCAGTGCAGGCTTCAGATTCACAGCGCCCCCTGCTGGACAACAGATTCACTGCCAATAAAATACAATGCTTCCTATATCTTCATAGGAGGGAGTAACAACAGGGCATTTTTAGAGGAAACTAATTTGACTCTTATTTTGAAAATACTGGGTTCCTGCAGGGCACACCACTGGAAACAAAAGTCAAGTTTTGTGTTAGAAGCTTGGTTCTTATTGTGTAATTTAAAGAGGAAAAATAGGAGAACAATCAACACTCGATGAAGCTCACAAACCTGTATTTTCCCTCTATTTTTAATTGTACTTTTTATACTTTGCCTCCTCAGAATACACATTTAGATGATGATAAATTCAGAGTGGTATTGACAGGGAACGTATATTTTTTCTGTTTAGGATTAGAGACAAAAAAATGAGTTAAATGTAATTGTTAATGATGAAAACAAACTACCAGGCTTGAAGTTATTAAAGTTATAAAACAATGTCAGTTTGTATTCTGTTGATCAACTAATTGATTAATCAAATAATAATTTCATTTAACTAAACTTCTCAGACGTTAAATATTGTCTAACAAACAAGCAGCTGTACGAGAACACAGCCTGAATAAATACAGTTTAAAACTGGTCAAATGTTGATAGAAGTCTGATTAAAAAACAGAGAACAACATTGTAAATATAACCAGATACTCAATGTTAACTTTAATAACTTGACAGTTTTTTTGTGCTACTGAGGTTTGATACCCAGCCCCACTAACCAGTCACCTGTTAGCTCAGAGACAGATGCTGGAAATCATGTGCACGTCTGCAACTAAAGACTATTTTCATCATCATTTGTCTGCAGATTATTTTCTCAACTAATCATATTATATAATCTATAAAATGTCTGAAAGGTCCAAGGTGACTGGTGTTTTTGCTCTTAAAAATGATTAATGATTAATAATTAAAACCACTCTTAAGTTTATCTTTTGGCCATTTTGTTGGCAAAGAGTTTCTCTGTTTGGATTACAACCTGGGCCACTTTGGAAGTCCTTCACCCCTCACTTATTTATTTACAGCATAAACCACCCTTCATCCACTCAAACATCAAACCTGAAATCATAATTTTTGGCCATGTAGATGCCTCTACGTCTGACAGCAACGTTACCATGTAAAACCTGGACGTAACTTACAGCTTGTGAAACAGCTTAACACTCTCAACAGGGCACAAATTTAATGTGCAAATCTGCTTTCAAACAGCTCGAGTGTTTTTTAGTGTCTCGAATGGACGGATGCATCAGCACACACACACACACACACACACTACACACACACATATACACATGTAGCTTTGGCACCCAGAAGGAATGGCAACGCAGAGTTTAGTATGAAAAGGCTAAACCTGGAAGAAAGGCACCGCCAAATGAAAATTATATATATATATATATATATATATATATATAGTCCAAAGAGTATAAAACAACATTAAAATAATAATTGCAATGGAAAGCACATAAAGGAATGGGGATGGAGATGAGTGTGAGCAGAGGATCTACACAACAGACAAATAAAATCACTCCAGTCGTGTCCAGAAAACTACGTTCCAGCCATAGATGATTTATCGATAAAAACCAGCAGATGTTTTTTTTGTTGTTGTTGTTTTGTTTTGTTTTTTTAACAGCGGGCAGACAGAACTGCACTACCCATGAGCCTCCTCTTCTGTGGAGCTTTCCTGGGCTCTACTGCCACCTGTGGAACCCGACCAATGAGAGGAGAGCTGGGGTGAGTGATGGCACATGAACACACACACACACACACACACACACACACACAGGGTGAAAGGTGATGGAGGATGTTTAAAAGGAGGAAACAGGCTGACAGTGACTGACTGGAGATGTTAGAGATGGCACAAAAGAGACAAAAAAGGTCCAGTTAAGAAATAGAAGATGTGGTTCTTGGTGTGTAAAAAGAAAACCAGAACTTCTAGAAGTAAAAAAAAAAAAACTTCAAAAACCCATTGATGTTTGTAACAATTTAAATGACCAATTTAGTGAGTGAGAGTGAAACGGATCAGAAACCTGCAAACTTTCAAAATATCGACAACTAGAAAATTTAAGAAACTAATTTAGAAGAGCGTTGGTGAGTTTTACAGATGTGGTCAAAACCAAGTTAGAGTACCCACTAATGTTTCACCTTATGGAATATGGAGGTAAAACTTCACTTTTCACTTCATTTTTTAAGAAGGACCAACACTACATCCACACTAATATGTTTTAGTTATAAAAGTCATCACTGTTGCTGTGGTTACGCCTGGCGTCCACACCCTCCCGGAGGTTTCCTGGAAATAATCGCAGGCTGTTTTTCATCACTTTTGTGCCAACTTGTCTTCGTAGTTTACAGTAACTTGAGATGATGAAATGTGTCCTCAAAACTAAAACTGACCAGCTAACATGAAGCAAACCATTAATTTATACCTTAGGTTTCAATTAAGATGAAAGTGGCCATCTTACAAGACCTTAAACTGAGCAGATGATCCTGAAAATACCCATGTACATGTGGAACAGGCCTAAATTTGTCTTAAAATTAAAAGGTTTTTAAGGAGTTTAGTTTTGCCTTCAACAAATTAATGGATAAATCTCTGGCCACATATCAGACACCTTCATTTAGATGTGTGTGGTGTTTTCAGGGGTAAACTAAGGATTAATTAAGGATAATTTATTTTAAGGGATTGTCGTTTCATAGTGTATCAAACCATTACAGACTGGTCATTAATATGGTCTGATTAGAAAGCTGCGGATCTCCAACATGGACGTCAGAGGACACATTTCATCCCCTCCAAGTCATTACGATATCATCTCTCTAACCACTGTGATAACTGTGTTTTATAGAGACATGCACTTACATCTGTGAGAGTTTACATACCCAACAGAGAGGAGTGCGACGAAGCAGGAAGGAGGAATGACACAGGATGAAGAAACAGGAGGTTAAAGAGCCTCACAAACACACAGATACACACCTGCACACACACACACACATCCTGAATCTGAATCCAGACAAGAGGTTTGTCATGAAAATAAAAACACACCCACTGAGACTGTTTGAGAAGGTAAAGGGTAAAAATTGTCCTGTTACACTTTCAAGAAGAGCTCGACGTTAGATCAGTGTGTGTGTGGTAAACCGTCCTTAGCATGTGTGTGTGAGTGTGTATTGTATGTACAGTGTGTGTGTGTGAGTGTGTGTCTGCCGTCATGCCACAGACAGGCTGCGTTTCATTTACCTCATGCAAAAAACCCCACTAACAGTAGTTCTCAATGGTATCAAAGAATGAAAAGTTTACAGGAAACTCTGGACGAGCCAGAGGAGAGAGGAGAGACGGAGGCACGCAAGGAGAGAAAAAAGAGAGAAAGAAAAGTTATTTTAGTTCAGCTGAAGGCAGACAGGAGAGTACATTCCTAAAAATCCTACAAAGGCGTCTGTAAAGCTGCATTGAAAAAGAGTTTTAGTGTGACAGCAGTAAATGTTAGTTTAGAGAGATCCTCGGGGGCAGCGGACCCTGGAGGTCAGACAGCGTTTTGAGCAAAGCTACCTTGTGTGGTGTTTCTGTCGTTGAGCAGTTTGGTCTGACTGTTGGGAAGGATCTTGATCTCAGGAGGATCTGGACTCTGGCCGGCGCGTGACGCCATGAGAGCGTTCAAATACTGGAGACGTGTCACCTGAAAAAAAAAAAGGCAGAGCCGGTTTCATCCTGGTGTTTGGATACTTAAAACTCTGTTGTGGGACTATGGATGAGCGTAATTAATCGATTATTAAAGTGGAGTTTAGTTGATACGCTCATAGTGCCCTGGAGAGATATAATGATTTTTCCTACATGGTAGTGACCAGCAGGAGGCGCCATTAAACTTTAGCAGAGAAAACTGAGCTGCCTTCGAGCCTGACGTGTGTGTTTCATGCCTGTGTGTTTTGATTTGACTGAGTTATGAATCAGAATCAGAGAGGAACGAGGAATTGTAATTTGAATTTTTCATTAATAATATTTTACACTTCATCTCGCATTTCTGAACTTTAACTAACTACTATTTAATTCCTGTCTTATTTATTCTTTGTAGTCTCACACACCTGCACACACCTGTCTCTTTGTCAAATTTCTGCCAAAACCAGAAACACAAACGCTCACGTACCCGTATGAGCTGCAGGTCAGTGAGAGCTCGGACGGTGTAGTCGGGACAGTAGCTGGATGGGCTGGTGGCGTCTGCTGACTCGAAGGGATCCCTGGGAGAGTGACGCTGGGTCGACACTGGAGACTGGTGCACTGTTACATCACAAACACACACAGTCAGCACAATATCTGCAGTCCTGTAAGTTTCCTTTTATAGCCACATGCCTCATCATTATGTCCTCTACATAAAACCTGTTCTCATTCGACAGAAATCAGTGCTTTTCATTTTCTCTCTAATCTTGTGATTTTGACATAAATAAAGTTATTATCATTATTATTTTTATAATTCAGAAGAAAAGCTCAGTGTGTCACGCACACGTCTTCCTGCAGTTCCTGTTCTCACCTGAGGATGGCAGCGTTAGAGCAGAAACTCCGTAGTATGTAAATGCCCCGTTTTCAAACTTCAGCCCCTCTTTTCCGATCTCCACCTCCACGCGGCCCTGAGAGCAAACACACTCTGATCAACGGATGGACCATAAATAAAACTCTGCCAGACCATAATACAAACCAGTCACTGTCATTTTAGGGGGTTTGTCCTCAAA
This sequence comes from Lates japonicus, assembly GCA_033238685.1. Taxonomy (NCBI): domain Eukaryota; kingdom Metazoa; phylum Chordata; class Actinopteri; family Centropomidae; genus Lates; species Lates japonicus. Next base: position 2,756,680 of record BRZM01000027.1, on the reverse strand, counting down.
TTAAAACCATAAATGAATAAATATCTCATGTCTGAGGTGTGTCCGAGCTCGTACCTGCAGCAGCAGGATGAAATAGTCGACCGGGTGGTTGCGAGTGTAGAGATAGTGGCCCGGGCTCAGCCGGTTGCTGGGGTCAAAGTGCACCTCCTGGTTGACGCTGGGGTGACGGAGCAGGTGGAACAGGACCTTCTCGGACACGCGTCCGGGGCTGAAGTGCTCCACCTCTACAGGGGTGAAAGGTCAGGGAGACGGGATACGCTGACCTCAAACAGCAGCGGGAGCAGTTTGATGTCCAAAGTTAAATTAAACTGAAATATCATTAAATTATTTGACTATAAATCCACAGTGGATGACCAGAAAAGACCCTGATAATATATAACCGACATAATCATTACACATGCTGCGTTAAACTGTGACTAATTCACTCAGTGCAAGACACATGGTCAGACATAACCTCACTCAATCTTTCTGTTTTGTCACATACGTACAGGCGTGTGGGTAAATATTCACAGATAATGTCACACACATATACAGACCTCTGGACAGGAAGCGGTGTGTGGCCAGCAGCAGCTGTGGCGAGGTGCGGATCTTGGGTTCTCCTTCAGGAGGCTTGAAAAGAGAAAACTCCTCGTGGGCGCTGCGAGGCTCCAGAGGAATCTCCAGCTGAGGGAGGGGGCGCTTCACTTTCCTGTCCACTACAGGAGGAGACGAAGGGTCAAAGGTTTTAATAAAGATATCAGACGCTGAGGCGATATCCTCATTTACAGAAACTCACAGTAGCCGTCAGATTCATCGAGGATCTCTGACTTTATGATCTCCTCGATGACGTCCTCTAAGGTGACCAATCCCAGCACCTCGTAGAACGGATCTCCCTCCCCCTCGTTGTTCACTTTCTGGACAATGGCCATGTGAGAGTTGCCTGATGGATGTGGAAATAAAAGCACTCACTTATAGAAGAAACTGCACTACCCTTACAATTAGAAATGTATGTGATATTTTCATTTCATGTACTCTGTAGAAAGTCGAACTCTGCTGAATCTAAATCAAAATAAATGGTTCGAGTGTGAGCACACCTTTCTTGAACTCCTCCAGCATGGCGTCCAGTTTGGTGTCGTTGAAGACAAAGTGCAGCGGGTGATTGTAGAACTTGGTGATAGTCGTCATCGGGGTGCAGTCGTCTGGGTCCACCAGAGCCAAGTCTTTCACATACAGGATTTCCACAATGTTGGACCTGGAAAACCAAACACATGTTGACGACTGGACACAAATTGATTTATCTAAAACCAGGTTTCTTTTTCTTTATGTGCAGTCATTTGTCTTGGCAGTGACCGGTCGGAGTTCTAAGTTCCTACTCTAGTGTTATTACTTTTATTAGTCATAATGATTATTACACCTTATTATTAAAGAAAGAAGCATTAGCGTAATAATTATGTATGCACATTAGTTTTTTGTTGACATTTAGTGGGTAAGACAGGATTATTCCATCATAGAAAAACTGTGGTTTTAACCTTTAATTTTCTCATTATCAATTCATCTAAAAACGATTTTCTTTAATAATCAATTGACTGTTCTATGAATAAAATGTTGAAAATGCCCTCATTATTCCCAAGTAAACATGTTCTCGTTTCTTGTTTTGTCTTAGCAACAGATTAAAAACACAAAGACTTTTGCTTTTATTATCATAGAAAACTACAAAAAGTAGAAAATATTCACCTTTTTTAGCATTTTTGATCTAAAAAATGACAAATTATTAATCAATCATCACAGTTGTTGCAAATTAATATTCTGTCAATCGTCTAATTTGTTGATTTCAGCTTTAGAGCACTGCTTGGTTTCTGGTTGTCTGGGGAAACAGTGAAACTTTGGGTCGTGTGAGGTGACCTCACCTCTCCTCCTCATAGATGGGCACCCTGGTGTATCCACACTGCATGATCTCGGACATGGTGGAGAAGTCCAGGACGGCCGAGCTGGGCAGCATGAAGCAGTCCTTCAGAGGAGTCAGGATGTCCTCCACCGTCTTAATGCGCAGCGTCCCTCGGCTGAACTCCTCCTTCACAAACTCACTGCACAAACAAAACCAAAAATGGATGGAAACAGAAATTCCCACAGTTGAGGGCTGGATAACTGCGATTCTTTAAATAATATTAAACATTCATGTTGCTTTAAGCTGCTGGGAGTCCCACACTGAGTCTGTATCACACATTTAAATCAGATTTGAACACATTCTGAACCAAATCACGTTCACAAACACAGAAAACAAACTTGACTAAAACACTTTCTAATGTTTTCTTTGTTCCTGTTCGTTCCAATGGACGGAGAATTGAACACAAGAAACCAATAAATGATAAGAAACCGTTTGTTTAACTAATATCAATCAATATAGTGCTGGTTTAAAACACTCTGTGTGTATATTTAGAGTTATTTTAATACGATTACTGATAAGAAAGTGTTGTGTTCAAAGTCTCCTGACTTGAATTTTCTGTGTACATAATCAATAAGATGCATTATACCTGGTTGTATCATTAGAAAATTTAAATGAGGATGAGAGAATAAAGCAAAATGAGAAAAGTAACAGACCACTCTAATGAACAGATTTATTTGAAAGCATCCTGAGTAAAAGCTACAAATCTTTCATGTGATATTTAGACATTTTGACATAATTTAACACAGTTTAAACACATACACGCCTATATTAATGCATTAAAATGTGACATGTCTGTTTCTTTCTGCTTTTTGTTTTTTGTAATTCATCTGGCTCTAAATGTCAAAAAAAAAAGTCCTCTTTTTACCTGTAAGGATCATTGACGTTCGTGCGGATCATCTCCATGGCCCTCTCTCTTATCCCACAGGTGCTGATGTCCCTCCTCAGCGCCAGGTCCAGGATCAGCCCCAGAGGGCAGGACAGCGGGCAGGTGAGCACCATGCACACCTGGGCCAGCCAGGTGAGAGCCGGCGCCAGCTGGAAGCCGTAGCCGGAGCAGACGATGTGAGGAGCCAGCTCAGCCAGGAAGAAGATGAGGAGGCCGCTGGTGAAGACCGCGGAGAGGATGGAGCCCAGAGCCCGGTACAGGAGCACACCCAGGACCGAGTGTCCCACCGCGCACAGGAACAGCAGGGAGCAGGTCTGCGGTGGAGAAAAGAGGCGTCAGGAAGCAGGACTGGTCTCTCAGCCGTCTTGGTTTCAAACACACAAACTTACCAGGAAGTTTCCCCTCCTCCTGATTGGCTCCAGGCGCTTGGCGGCCCGTTTCTCCTCCTCGGATCCGCAGCTGTGCAGGACGTAGAGCTCCACGGGGTCCAGCCACAGCAGGCTCAGGTTCACTGTCCTCAGCAGCCCGCACACCAGCAGCAGCAGGACTATCAGCACGGCCAGACCCCACGGCGGGATGTAGTCTGCGGGCAGAGCCTTGTCGCTGCTGATCCGCAGTCTGTCCGGGCCCACGGATTCCCATCTCCCTCCGCTCAGCACGCACAGGCGGTGCTCGGTCTGCTCGCTGTCAGGGATGCCCCGGACTTCCACCGTTATCAGCCCGCCGTAGCCGTGCTCCTCGTCCGGGCTGAACGGGCCCGTCACCTGGAAAGCGGACTCCTCGCGGCGGGACTCCTGCCCGCACGGGTCGGACGCATCCCCAGCTGCGCCCGCGAACGCCACCCACGGCCAGGGCCAGCTTTCATTCAGATCAGACCCGAAGAGACGGAGCTTGAACGTGGCTCCTTCTGGCGCCGAGATGATCCGATCCTTCATGCACACCAGACCAGCCGGGTCCTCCAGTCGCAGCCCCAGGACCTGCGGAGCTTCCTGGCTGCAGGCGCCGTACCTGATCCCGCAGAACAACAATATCATCAACAGGAACCGTAGACCTGCCAAGCTGGCCACCATATTGGAATTGGTCAGCCTGGCTCTGCGCGGATCATGTGACTCCAGCCCCGCAGTGGCCCCGCCCCCCGCCGGGGCGGTGAGCCAGCCAAACAAACGAACGCTGCAACTGACATATGTGCGGCGGCCATTTTGGCTCCACACATGTAGGCGCAGCGCCGGGACCGGAGTCCATGTCGGAGCCGGATCCTGGATGTTTTCGTTTTGTTTTCGCTCCGCCCCTCCGTCACTGAGAGTTCACAGCCAGTAAAAGAGGAGAAAACATGGAGGAGCTCACGCCCATCTTTGTTAGATTTCCTAATAACAAGTCATCAGTCACCGAGTTCATGGGAATTTCACCGGATCCAGCAGTTTAAGAAACAAATCATGTAAAAGAAAGATTCACCTTTTTAAAAAAAACAAAAAAAAACTCAAATGTTCCTTCTCTCCAAACTGACACTGGGGTTTTCTTCCCGTGCAAAATGAAACATGGAGGAAAAACAAAAACACATCAGTTCTGTTTCTGTTGATCAAGTCTTTTACATATAAATGAATATCTGTTATATCTAAGTGAGTTCACACAGGGATGACTGAGCCCATCAGCACCAGGTGGAGCTCTGTATTTTGTGCTGGAGTTTTAAAGCTGCTGTCTGAGTGTTCAGAAAAAACACATGCACCAGCAGTGTTTGTGTAATTTCTCTCACTGCCACAAGGGGGAGACAAAAGTTACACACCGCAGGTTTTAGCTAAATTTGCTCAACTGCAGCTAAAGCAACACGAGTCCTTTTTAATACATTTTACTGCCTGGTCACAGCAGAGTTTATTTGTAATTATCTGATATTTACTAAGATAATGGCTGAGACGCAGGTTACTTTAGAGTTAAAGCTTCAGCTTTTAAATGGTGTCCGGAGTCTTGATGCTTATTTTTACACACTTTTTATAACCAGTCTGGACTGAGTTCAGTGACTAATGACTCTTTAAGTGTACAGAAAAAATGTGAATCTGTGCTCTTAAGTGAGCTGCAAACTGATCTACGCTGTGTCTATTCCCTGGTGCATTTTCCTAACAACAGTGTTTGTAAAATAAGTGTTTTCATCTGTGCAGTTTGTGTGGGAGAAGTGCAGGATTGGTTCTGACAGGGATATAATAACCAGCTTCCTGTTGATAACAGAATCTGAGGATCCACCCACGTGTCCTGTTAACACTTCTCACATCAGTTCATGTGAAACGAGAGAGAGAACTTCTGTCCAGATAATCCACAGAAAACTTCTTTATATATGAATCAAGGAGACAGATGTTTCTGTAGAGAAATATATCTCAGGTTTATTAACCTCATAGATTTCTTCAAATACCTTACAGTAGTTATAAAATAGTATGTACACATTGCTTTAAGTTACACAATCCATGTTTGGAAGCGCTCCTCCATCTCTGCTCAACCATCCAAATAAAAGAAAAATAACAACAGAGTCAAACCTGCTGCATCTACTGTATATACCCTGGAGAAAAGGGAAATAACTTCCACCTGGATTTGAAGGATTATTGTATCATTATTTTTATATTTCAGGTCCTTGAATCGCCTCAAATCTGCACTGAAACACTGCCTCAGTATCTCAATATCTAACCTAAATATGCTCTATGTCTGCAACAGGTCTCTGGGCTTTATTCTTCACCTTGTTTCTGCATCGCTCCGTGTGAATGATACACAGTGTGGAAAACTCACTGGCCTGAGAAACTCCACAGCAGAAAATATTTAACCTTCGTCCAGGTCTAATCATCACACGGCTGCAGGGCTAAAAACAACACTACAGGAACTGCTGATAAGTCCTGCTCCCCCCTCCCTCCCCTCCTCAACAATAAGAAACGGCTTAGCAGATCGGAGCGGCGAGGAATTTCCAATACTTCTGAGCGGCGGGAGCAGGAGTCAAGATTAGAGGACGGGTGAAAAAGAGAGTGAGAAGGAGGCGTGGGAGGAGAGGAGGATGGCGACAGATGACAGGAAATGAGGAAGGAGAAAAACTTTGGTTATCACGTCTGATGACAAAAAAACAGAAGCAAGCTACAGAAGATAGGAGGAGTAAATTATTTTTTGAGGTCAACTCTGTGCAACGTTTATTGCTATGCAATGTCTTCCTAGTAAAACAATGGAAATAAAACTTCAAATAACACCATCTTCTCTTTATAAATAGAGCTATTTTCTCTATTGTCTCTCTCAGCATCACACAAAATGCCCACATCCTCATGTACAGAGTATTTACAGTAATATAACACAAACAGCAATCAGAGAACTGAACACAGTGTTTCTGGGTAAATTCACCCGATCGAAGCTGCGTCTTACAGCTGGAAGCCCGTTTCACAGAACCACACCTTCAGGTGCACGTCCAGAACGAAACCAAACAAAAACAATAAATACAATGCTTACAATAAATACAACATTACTAAGTAGAACAGTTTGTTTTCACATTTCCCAGTACACAAACTGGTAGTCACACAGCCAACCAGTGGCTTCACTGGAAACCAGTATAAGACCAATTGCTACATGAGACCTCTATGAACCAGCAGGCAGGTCTAAATTTTCTTCAAATAGAGGGTAAGGCTATGTCGACTGTGTTTGCATTTAATGAGCAGGTTTTGTACCCGCTGAGTAAAATCTATGGTTTTCACCGAGTGACAATCTTCTCCAGGGCCGGATTTAACTATAAGGGGGGGGGGGCCCAATTAACCCCCCACCCCCATTCCTTCCACTTCCTGTGCTGGCCCCAGGTTTGTTCTGTGGTCATTTCATGAAGCACAAATTAATTTAACAACATGCAATACGTGGGCACAAAAACTCAAAGTATTAATATTAGTTTGACACTGACGAGGCCTCCGGTTAAGAAAATAAACATTTACGTCCTCAACAGTTGATTTTTGGGCTTCAGAGGTGCATATACTCAATCCATCGTTTAATAAATCAAATTACCACACACCAGCTGACACACAGTGAACCTGGGGCTGCAGAGCAGGAGCCCTGATCATCTCACTCCAGAAATCATCTCACAAAAGGAGAAATGCTTTGGAATAATCACTTTTTCAGACTTATGCTACGTAACTCACAAGTTTAAAGTGTTTTCAAATCAGTGCTAGCTTATACAACAGTTTGTCATCTGTATCTTCTCCAATAAATATCTTCCATTATATCATCAACAAAATAATTCATCTTTACAGTCACTTAAATTGTTTTTCAGTGTCACTGCATACATAGGAAAACAAAAAAATAGGTAGATTACATGCTAGCAGCTTTAACGTCTCAACTCAGGCCGTCACAACAGAGGAGTGAGGAGTGAGCTGCTTCAGTCGTCTTAATCTCTTTATCAGTCCACTGGAACACAACCAAACGTCCTCCGACTGCTCTCAACAGGTACAGTATCATTTACACACACATTAAAATGTACTTCACATTGTGTACGTGAATTAATCCCTGGTTTGGAATGTCAAACGGACACACACACACACACACACACACCGCATGTGGAAAAATGCCATCCAGTCCAGCTGCAGAAAACAACACACAAAGGTTAACATCACTGCTGTGAATCAGTGTGAAGACATGCTGTGGAATGTCTGTTGTCCATTAAATCTCAGCGAGTTATTGTGCTGTTAAGTGCTCCCGAGATGTTAACCTGATATTCAAGTGTCAATCCTTAACCCTGGGCTCACTGTTAGCTCAAAGGTTAATAAATAAAAGTTTGAAACACAGGTTAGAAGAAAACGTTTGACAGTTTGGGAAATGTGCTCTGTTAGCTGGGCTCTGGAAATCTAAAACTCACAAACTAACACATTTTATCTTGTGTGCTACAAAAGCCAGAGTGTAAAAACAACCTGTAAAACCACAACTTGTCATTCTTACATGAGATATAATGTAGTTATTAGTGAGCTTTAGAGGTGTTTTCCCTGCCTCCGTGCTAAAGCTAAGCTAAGCTAAGCTAACTGCCTCCTGGATACAAGAGTGGCATCAATTCTCTCTCAGCAAAAAAAAAAACGTTTCCCAAAATGTCTAATTATTCCTTTAAGCTAGACCCAGGCTTTCTGTAGCCTCGAGTTTATGTTAGTCACAGGGTAAGAAAATATAACCGTGAGAAGTCGTTTTGTTTGTAATGTCACAGTCGGTCATGAACGAAAGGTATCAATGATAAAATTAGACGTAGAAAGAAGAAACAGTAACAGTAGAACAGTTTGGACTGAGCTACAACTGAGAACATTCACACAGTATTTTTCTTTTTCTAGGGAGTTGGGGATATTAGCGACCTCAGGGCAGTTTAAAAAAGTACAAATATTTCATGTTTCACCCCGTTTTCCACCAGCATTCACTGTTTATGAACCAGGCTTTTATCCCTGGCCATGTGGAGAGGAAATTTAGTTCAACACTTTACATTACTTTACAATACATTTACTCACTTCCTTATCTCTCAGATTCAAGGTGAGAAGACTCATGTCTGTGCTGTAGATATGAAGCTACAGTCAGAAAATTATTAGCTTAGTTTAGCTTAGCTTAGCTTAGCATAAAGACTGGAAGCAACATCTCATTTATTAATCCATTATATCCTGTTTGTTTACTCTGTTTATAAACTGGGCTGGATGATAAAACAATAAAGATAATTATCGCAATATAATTAAATATCGCAATATTTTATTATATTATATGGCTGAAAAATACTCCCATCAAATAACAACATGTCAAACAGTGAGTTCTACCTTTGGATAGAACCAGGCTAGCTGTTTCCTACTGTTTCCAGTCTTTATGCTAAGCTAAGCTAACGACCTGCTCCTCAACAAGAAAGTGAATATGTGTATTTCCCCAAATGTCAAACTATTCCTGTAAATAACTGCTCCGTTGTATAAAAATAGAAAACAAAAAACTGAAAAATTGAAATAAATAAGGGGAGTCTGACAGTAAAATCCTGGCTACAGTCCAGAGCCTCAGAGACAAAGAGCTTGGTCTGGTTTTTGTTATAGTTTGTTGTCAGACTCTCGTCTTGTGCAGAGAATATGTAGAAATGCCCTCATTGAACTTGCAGCAGCAGATGGCGTTGAGTTGAAAAAGCCAGCCAACTGTGCTGTGAACACACTCGCTACTGAAAACTGTGGTCGTTTAAACTACTTGTTGCTCTGGGTTATTTGGTCTTCGAGTCACTTGTCCTCTCTTGTCAACCCTTAGCTTAGACGCTCAGTCGGACCGAGCTCTGTTTATTCACAGTGAGGAATATTTAATGGAAATAATAATAAAGAGTGTCTGTGCAGTTATTTAGTGTCATCTGATGTTTGCAGCTTGTTTTCAAAAACCAAAGAAAACAACAAAAATAAATTAAATCTCTAAAATATAAAACAACAAACTGAATGTCAAGTACATATAAATTAATAAAATAAAAACCTTAATTTCATATCACACTCTTGGAAATTAAATAATAATTTAAAACATATTGCCTTGGTCAGGAGGTAGGCCACACAGACACCCACCTTCACAGCACTAGTAACAGTGAATTAAAGGACCATACCAGTGTTTTTACACGTTTTAGCCTCTTAAATACAAATCATGTGCCATTTATTTTAATACCAACTACTTCCCACTACAGGCTGCATAATTTTGTAATTTTGTTTTGTGTGTGGGGATAAAAAACTCTTGAAAATCATGGAGTCTGATGTGGAATAATTATAGACTTTGAATTTAGAGTTAATTATTATCAATTAATGAATGGATGAATTTAAAAAGCTATTATTACTTGATTAAATTTCCATTTAAATAATGTGTTAGTAAATTAAAAGTTAAAAAAGTAACATAATAAAAGCAATAAAAAAACTTGATATTTTTCTGAATGAAATTTAATTCTTAAATGTAAAAGCAAAACTAATTTTAAATGATTCTTAAATTCAAAATTGTATTTTTGTTTTTTCCATTTACTTTTTAGTCTTCCACTCAAATTACATCTCACTTTTCATTTGTGTTTTCATTCATTTAATGACATTTAAACCCTAAAAAAAACTTAACATTTAAAATGAACTCCAATCCTGCAGCAGGGGGCGCTGCAGCTGTTGATTTAATTATTAGGTTTAAATTAAAAGAGACTGAGAGACATCTTTAAATTATAGTGATAATGAAATGTGTTGGAGTTGTGTAATCAATCATAGTTAACTTTAAAATTTAACATTAACAACAACTACAGCGCGGTTTGGAAAATTAATCGGGAATAAAGCAAAGTATCCAGGATTTGTATTAACGGGGCGAAAACAGGCAAAGTCACTGGTATGACTGTTTAACACAGACATCTGCCTCAGTTCAGTCAACTATAACAAAACCTACCAGAAAGAAGAAAACATACACACTGAGAATAAAACCTAAAAGCTTTTTGGAAGTTTCACTCTTTGGAATAAAGTAAAATGAAACTAAGAGAATAAAAAAAAAAGAACTTGTCTGAACAGTAACCTGTGGAGCAGGGTCGGGGGATACAGCACTGATCTGGACTCGCCAGGTGGGAATGTTTCTGGTAATGTCTTACTGGTGATGAATTAAAGGGTCAGTTCACACAAATTACAAAAAAAGGAAACCTTGTCCTTAACATAAGGCTGCAACTAATGGTTATTTTCTCGATTAATAATCAGAAAAATGTCAGAAAATAAAGAAAAATGTCTGTTATATTTACCTACAGCCTAACCATAACCCTAACCCCAAAGATATTCAGGTTATGTTAATGTAAGCATCAAATTCCCTCATTCGAGAAGCAGGAGACAGCAAATATTTGTCTTGTTTTGCAGATTATTGGGTATTTTGTATGAACTGATCCTTTAAAAACAAACAAACAAACACGCACACACACCTCCACCTATATTTCGAACCATACTCACTAGTCTTCCCTGTTCCTCCTCTTTTAACCTCTACTCTCGATCTGTTTCAGGGTTCGGGCGGGGGGGGGATTAAAAGAGGGTCTCTTTATAAAATACACAGGATGAGCTGATCCTCAGTTTCCCTCCGACGTTTACTGAAAAAGTTCAGGAGACAACGAGCAAACAGGAACAGGAAGTGGTGCCGGTGTGTGTGTGATGTGCACAGGTAGTTTAGTTTGGGGGGGTGGGGGGTGGGGGTGGTTAGATGGTGCTTTCAGTGTGTGCGTGACTAATGGTGTGAACGTGAGGGTGGGGGTGCGCCTGGCTGTGGCTGGGCCTGCGGGGGCCCACACAGTTCTGCTGCTCACTGAGCAGAGTGGTGGTCTCTCCCGGCCCGTTCTCAGGGCCGGCAGAGGACGGGGACTGCTGGGACTTGGAGGACAGAGTTGGGTGGGGGTTAAAGGTGCACGGCGCCGTACTCATGGAGGACGGAGGGGGCTGGGGGAGGGAGGCGTGGTTGCTCGGAGCGGCCTGGGGTAGAGACTGGCTCGGCCGGCGGCTGGCAGAGGAGGAGGTGGAGGTGGATGGGGGCAGAGCGGCGCGGCTGCCCGGCGGCGTCGGCTGAGTGTTTGACGGTGGGCGCTTCACGGGAGGTGTGGCCAGCGGCAGTGGAGTGCGCGTCCCCGGCGGCGTTATGGGGGGCAAAGAGGCGGACATGTCCAGACGAGTGTGACTGCCCTCTGGAGACTGCGGCGTGCTGTCCAGCCTGGACGCCAGGAGACCGTTCTGGTACTGAGCCCGAGTGATCTGAGGGGAAGAATTAGAGAGCGTTTACATGACCTCTCTAAAACAATTTAAAGAAAAACTCAAAGGATAACGGAGGTATTTTTGAACCTGGGTCTTATCTTCCAATGTTTTTGGGTGTAAATAATTAATAGGGACAAAAATGTTTGGAATCGGCGCAGTATTGAATCTGGCCAACGTTCACGTCAAAGTACGTCCACTAAAGTGCCACTGACAGACTCAGATTTTTATTCTAAGTGTCAGACAATATTATGATAGGATTCCTACAGAGACAGAACTTTTTATTAAAGAGGAAGATCCTTTTAGTTTAACCAGAAATGTCAGAGAAATACTAAAAATCTTTGAATTCCCTTGTTTGTTTAAGCAACAATCTAAATGTAATTTTAACGTTTTAATTTCTCTGCTATAATGACAGGATGAGAGAGATGAAAATAACAACTTATTTTGTATTTTTCCTGTTTTCCAAAACAAAATGACATATATTCTTCTTTTCAGTTTATATTTACACAAAACACCAAAATATCCAATTTGCAGTGATATAAAACAGAAAGCAGCAAATCCTGAGATCTGAGAGGTTGGAAAGCGACAAATGATACGTGCTGTTATTCACTGTGTTTGTAAGTACTTTTTGGTACCGACAGTATCAAAAACTGTCAGAACTTCAAATCTAATAAGGTTTGTGATCTTGTACTCCATCTCAAATTTGAAGCTATTTGTAGACTGTTTTGATTTTTAGACAAAGTTAAAATACAACTGCTTGATTTGAATGATATTCTTTATCTAAGAAAATTTGTCTTCTTCTGTTAAATGTAGATAAATTGAGTTAAAGCGTCTTGTCGTCTTCTCGTTTCACCTCTGACCTGTACTTGCTGGATCAGGGCTCTGAATGATGGAGAAAAAAGGAAAAATGAGTGAGATCGGATCGAAGAACCTCCTCCTCCTCCCTCCTCTGGCCCATGCAGTGTTTGCCTGGGAAGCGAGAACAGAAAACCTCTTAAGGGGCGTGGGAGGGGCGCCACTGACGGGGAGAGGAGGGGTGGCGGCTGAGAGAGGAGGGGAGGAAGGGGCAGAGAGAGGTATTTGGTTTGTTTGGTTTTCATTTTCAGCAGAGAGTGAATCACGTCGCTGTTCGACGATCACTTCATCAACATCTTCAACATTTTGTCCAGTTACAAGGTTTTTTATATTTTGCCTGGCCTTTGAAAACACCTTATCTGAAGACACGTTTATGCATTAATATCTTGGCTTTTGTTCCCAGCTTCACCAAACACCGTGACACTGAAGATGTTATAAACCATTTTACACCCAATCATTATTTTTCTCTTCAAATAAAATCTGTTATTATTTAGTGCTGATATCTGAGGGTCTCTACCATCCAATGGCAAGATATTAGAGGCCAAAACCAGTGGGTATCTTTTTGGTCATTATTTACATTAAATTCTGATCTAGTAATAGTGGCAGCTCAGAGTTATGAAGAATCCATATTAAGTTTTTGTTTCTCTTTCTAGAAACTTAAGTGGATGTTGACGTTTGTTTATATGTAGATTTTTCTTAAAAGTTTCAATATAATGAGCATGTATTTTAACATTTCCTTAAATTATACTTGAAAATTCGGGTTTCTTCAAAATTAAAGAGATTTAATATTTGCTAGTTTTAGGGAAAAGCTTCCAGGAATTGTGGAAAATATGAGACTATAAAATAAAGTGTTACCAAACAGGTTTAAAACCCACGGGGGTTGGGATGAAAATGATGTTGGACATAAACATTTACCATTCACATCGACACTACATGCACAAACACTGAGCTGCATAATATTTTTTGTAAACTGGGAACAACAACAATCCGGGACAGAGAGAACGAGACTAGTCCAAGCAGGAGAGAAGAAGAAGAAGAGAAGAAGAAGAAGAAGAGAGAGAGAGAAAGAAGAAGGAGGAGGGAGGAGCCACTTTATGCAGTTGATCTGAGCCACCAAATTTAAGCATTCAAACAACTTCAGCACCAACCGATAACATAGGACAAACAACTGAGCCTCCCGGGTGAGCTTGTCATCCAACACCACACACACACACACACACACACCAACTCTCACTTCCTCCCTTTACAGTAAACCTGCATCATTCAGTTGGCATAATCAGTGACGACATAGAACTCTTATGTAAATTATTATTGTGTTCTGTGTGTGTGTTTGAACCCTAACCAGCCTTAACTTCAATTTACTGGTTTTAAGCTGAAATATTTTAATCACAGCTCCACGTCTGCTGCCTTTTATTATTATAAGATTATTTTAACTCTGAAGAAGGTTTTAACTCAGGAAAATGAAGCCGGATTCAAAATAAAACACCCTCCTCTGTCTTAGTTCACGTGTGGCTGCTGTTAGCAGGTTTGTGTTTAACATCACAGTATTGATTTTCCACACCTGATAAATGGAAAACTTCATCCCTGCTAAATGGATCTAAAAGCGGGAACAAGATCAATGATCCAACAGTCCACGTCCATAAAAACCGTACAAGCTTTAAATTTAAATCTGAGGTAAGAAAATATCTCTGAGAAAATTATTATTTCATTCGATATCTATTTGTTCCTCCTGTGCGTTTTAGGCAGTGAGATAAACTTATCATCCTCGTCCTGTTAGTACTGAGCTTGTTGCTCGCCTCTTTCTACTTTGTACTAACTCAACTCACTGACGCAACGCACAGTGAAGTAACATCAGCAGACCGTGGCAAACAGGAAGATCGTCGCAGATTATCGAGGCTGGAATCAGGATTATTTACATCTCTGCCTTAACAACAGCCGGTCTGGTAAATCTTCACTGTTCCTGTGAAGGTGAGTTTTATGTAGCTTCTTTCCTGCTTATAAACCTGAGTTGGTTCAACATGAAAACCTTTATTTTCCTCACAACAATAGCCGAGACAGATAGATGTTCTCCTCTTCTGGCATTAACCTGTTTTTCTGATGTCGATTTAGAGCGTTAGAGGTTGTTGTGTTGATGTCGACACACACAACTGCAGTGTTTCTCACCACAGCAAAAACACCACACATCACAAAACAGAGGCTGCACAGTGGTGTTTGTTCTGTTCTGTTTATCTGACAGACTTAGCATTTATAGTGTGTGTGTGTGTGGCCCACAACATGTGTGTGTGTTGTCTTGCCAGTGATGTTGTACTCAGGCCATGACTCCCATAGCCAGAAGCGGGCGGTTTCAGCTTCATGTTTCCATTTCAGCCCCTCACCTCCATCGCCCCTGAAACACACACACACACACACACACACACACACACACACACACAGGACATATTGTTAATGAGCACGTTATTATCTGACAGTGTATATCAACCCAGCCAGTCGAGGTCCACCCCGATCTTCCTCTCTCTAAGGGGACTGTTTCTCTTCCTCATGTCCTCTCGACCTTTCTCTGCAATGTCCCGTGAGATAATGTTTGTTATGTTATGTTATTTGGTGTAACGTATAAATAAAGGTGAATTGAATTAAATTACTCTTGTGTGTCGCAGTTGTGAGTCAGTCAGGAAGCTCTGCTGAGTCGTCTCCTGTGGCAGGTAACAGAAACACTTTGACATCCCATAAATATTACATCTGCCACAGGTGCACCAGTGTCTCTTTACCTCGAGCACACACACACACACACACACACACACACACACAGACACACACACACCTGTGCAGACACACACAGCATTCAGTATCCATGTACCACCGTAAGATCTCCTCTACCCAAGAAGTTACCCCAGAAGTGTTGTGAACACACACACACACACAAACACAAACACACACACACACGACACACACACACACACACACACACACAGACACACAGACACACACACACAGGTGTAACAGGAGCAGCAGCGCTCAGGTTGCGTGCCGAGTGTCTGCAGTCACCTTATCTCACACCTCAGGTGTCGACAACAAAGCCTCAAAGCACCGACACACAGTTTCAAACACGACTCGACACAGACGGCCTCAACATACAAACATTTACACACACACCGTTAAAATGAAGTGTAATGTGTGTGTGTGTGTGTGTGTGTGTGACGAATATCTTATACAGAGAAGGTAAACAAATAAATGTAAAACACTACAACAAAGTCACTTTCTGGTTCACTTGGGTGATTCACCATTTGTGACCCTTTTTTTTATTTTGATTATTCTTTATATATGGTGGATCTATATCACATCATACATTAGCGTTTGTGCTGAGAGAGTGAAAAATGGCCGACCAGATGAGGCTCGGTTTATTGTCGACACATTCAACAACAAGAGCGATTCAAAAAGCTTTTACATGAAGCTTTAAAAGTATTGAGACAAAGTAAAAAGTTAAATACGGTGTTACCGACCTGACTTAACCATAACCGGACTAAGATCTAATCCGCGGTGAGGCAAAGATCATTCTAACGGCAGAAGCTATCTGTTGAAACAGTCTTCAACACAACACGACTGTCTGAGTAGGTAGCCTCAGCAGCCCGCCAGGAACCACGCCGCCATAACCCGCGACTACGACTGACCCTTGATTTTATCAACTTGTACCTAATAAACTGGTCTCGGGTCTCTGTCTACAAATGGTTCTAAGCTGTAATGAATGGTTTATGAAAGATGAGTAATTAATTCAAAAATCAGTTAAAATAGAAAGACTTTGTTCATTAAAATTGTTCAACCACTGATCATCTGAGAACCAGCTAAAGAACATCTGGTCTCATAGCCATTCAGCCATTTAGATTAACATAGTGTTTTCTCTCAAATGAATGTGGTTTTATTCGTTTGTTTCCTCTGAGGAAACTTAGAACTTATTACTGCTGCAGGTAACTCTCATTTTAAATATTCTTTAGTGACTGGTTTTATTTTTTGTGATGCTCTAGTTTGCCTGTTTGATCCACAATCATGACTTGTGATGATGTTTGAATCTTTGAATTATTTGTATGAGCATCATATTACATTGGTGTGCTTTGTAAATGATAATTCTGTGGGTTAAATTTGAAAGCGATGCTTTTCTTTTTCTGTTTGGAAATGCTGTTTATAAACGACTGTATCTCCTCTAGACAGGTAGAGTATAAATACACATGTAACACACTGTACATTCAATATTGTGTGCTGAATCTCTGCCTCTTTGTTCTCCTCTCTCTGAAGGAGGGATTTTTGACTGATAGCGGGTCTCTTCCTCTCTTCCCTCCATCTCTTTAACACTCGTCCTCTAATACTCATCTTTCCTTTCCTTTCTCCATATGCTTTCGTCGCATTCTCTGTCTGCTTTTCTCCTTTTCCATCCTCCTTAACCCCTCAATCCCCCTCTCCCTTCCCCCCTCTCTCTCTTTCTTCTCTAGTTTGACCAAAATCTTACATAAGAGTCTGTGGTGAAGGTCGAGCAGAGTGAGGAGCCCCCTCCGACACACCCACCACCATCACAGCCAGACTGAGACAACCACAACTATTTATACTCCTGGATCAGTGCTTAAACACGAGAGCGGAGGTTTCTGAGCTGCAGATTTGATTTATGCCTCAGCTCCTCAACATTCACATCCTTTACTCAAATAAACGAGTGCAGTTCAAATGTCAGGATGGCCGACGTTAATCCAGCTTTCTTCAGAGCATCAAATAAAACATACCCATCATCAAATAGGCTGCTAAACTACAACAAATCCAGCTGTGCTGCAGAACAGTACACGATAATCAAATCAATCAACATCAAACATGTAAACACAGATTCCTTCAGGAACCAAACCAGCTCCAGATCATCACGGTAGCTCTGCGTTTAGCCATGAACTCTTCCTCAGCTTCAACTCTGCCTCTGCGTCTGAAGCTTTTTCAAAGTGTAAAAAGACATCGCAGTGTTTTTAAAACAAACTCTTAAACACCTTAAGTCAGGCGTGTCTTAAAAGGTCGCCTGCATGTGTGTTAATACCCCCTCCAGACTGACGCAGTGACCCGGAATAAACCTTTTTATCCAATCTGACTTCATTATGACCCTTCAACAGGTTTAAAACACACTGCTCTGCTTTAAGGTCAAAGCCTTAATATGTTTGTTTTCATATTTATGAATAAAGGAAATAAACAGTGGTCTGATTTGGTTCGTCGCCTGCAAACACTCACCTCACAGAGACGTTACTCAGAGATGAGAGGAACGTCATGTGATGCTACTAACTGCTAATAACACTGACTGCAATATTACTCTTACAGTTCATATGTTTGTTTCATCCACGTTCATTCACTGCCAATGTCTCCTGCTGTATATACACTTTATTCTTTATATTTTACATCTGATTTTTTCACTCTTCTTTAAGAGTCTCTGTAATAGTTTTAATTCTGTTATTTTATTATATTTGTCACAGTTTTTTCACAGTTCTTGGAGCTGCAGCACAAGAATGTCTTTCTGAATTAATAAAGTTCTATTTTATCTTATTTTATTTTATCTTACTAAGTGGACCAATCAGAGTCGTGTCACTGTGACCTGTGGTTAGATTTCTAGGCAGGTGCACGTCAAACTACAACATCGATTCTACTCTGAAGTCTAAAAACCTGAAGTCTGATCAGTGAAAGCAGACTGGAGGAGCAGGTTCGAGACAGAGAGAGTTTCATCTCTGACATGATCCATCACTTTTCTACATGACTTTAACATATCTACAGTGTGTGTGTGTGTGTGTGTGTGTGTTTACCTGCAGGATGAGGATGAAGTAGTCGACAGGTTTCCCCCTCTGGTAGAGGAAGTGCTGCGGCGAGCGCTTGTCGTTTTCATTGAACTTGATTTCCTGGATGACGTCCGGGTGTCGGAGGATCCTCAGTAAGACTTTCTCTGTGATCTGGAACGGGCTGAACAGGCTCACCTCTGGAGGGGGGAGGAGGAGAGGGTATTTCGGGGGTTCAAGTCAAGTTGTGCATTCAGTTTTTTGGTTCATTTAATTGGACGTAATGTTGTAGTAAATGTATATTCTCAATTTCCAAAACAAAAATGAACATCTGATTATTTAGGCCTTTCAGGAAATTGACACCAAGGTCAGTGTGTATCAGTCCCACAGTGACTCTGCTGTTAATCCACCAGAGCCTCTGACCGAACAGAAACACTCGTCTGTAGTGAGATTAGCCTCCTCCTCCTCGGAGCTCACCTGTGGCCAGGAAACGATGAGCTGCCAACATGAGCTGAGGAGAGATCTTCACTTTACTGTCGCTGTCGTGTTTGAAGGCCGAGAAGTCTCGTTTGTTTTTGTTGGGATCCACTTTTTTCCTGTTTCTGTTATCAGCTACAGAGAGAGAGAGAGAGAGAGAGAGAGAGAAGGGACTCTGTTACCTTCAGACAGAACCAGGCTAACGGTTTCCCCCTGTTTCCAGTCTTTATGATAAGCTACGCTAACTAGCTGCTGTAACAGAATATCAGTTTTCCTCATCTAAATCTCAGGAGGAAAACAAGTGATACAGCTGCAAGGAAAGCAATTCATAATTCATACTGCAGCTCTAGTTTATAACGGTGTATATTACCCATGATCCCCGGCTTCAGGAGCAGGAAGTGCTGTCGCTGTAACAAACACTCCAAACTCTGTTTCTAACTCTTGATATTTGCATCAGTTTCCTGGATATCAGAGCTGAACGCTGGTGTTTAATTAATTAGTGTCTAATTAAACATGTTTCACACATTTTTAGACTCAGTGTGACTTACTCTTTCCAATGAGATGATTATCTCCAACATCCATCACAGATAAATGTCCACAAATCCACTTACAAATCATACAAAAAAGACACTTCAGAACTTGCCTGAGAATTATCACGTTTTTAGGTTTTCTTCAGCGTCATATGAATCCAGTGACGCTCGTCTGTACATGCACAGGTGTGCTGCAAACATGAACTGCTAATAGCGAATTCGGCATCATTTTAATGGTGTTTTTACCATCGAGTGTGTGTTTATGTTTTGAGATGACACTTGTATCTGCAACCAGCGAGCGCTGACTCACTATAAAGGTCAGATTCATCCAGGATCTCCGACTTTATGATCTCCTCGATGACGTCCTCCAAGGTGACCAATCCCAGCACCTCGTAGAACGGATCTCCCTCGCCCTCGTTGTTCACTTTCTGGACGATGGCCAGGTGGGATTTACCTGATGAGGAGGAAACAGAGAGAGAGAGAGAGAGAGAGAGAGAGAGAGAGAGAGAGAGAGATCAGGTGAAGGTTATAGGCAGCCGTGAGTCCACAGCTGAAAACGCAGATCAGCATTTTATGATTTCACGTTCTCACAGACCGGGCTGTTAAGGAATCAACTGCCAGGAAAGTAGGGCAGCAGCAGACAGGAGGGGAGGGCTGGGAAGTTTGAGAATTTCACTGCAGCTGCTGCCTCCTAAACTTCAGCAGCTGGACTTCAAACAGACCCTGCGAGATGAAAACATCCTCTCGTGTTTGTCTGTTTTCAGAGGCGGCGTAGCATTCGATCTGTCAGTGGATTTATCCCGGCTGCTGGGGAGGACAGACTGATGCCTTAATATAGCCCAGACTGGACTAAGAGCTTTGGAGAGAAAAAGAGAGGGAGGAACTGCCAAAACCAGATAAAGAGGAGGGAGCGGAGGGAGAGGAAAAAGGAGAAACAACAGATTAATCCACTCCTGGCTCTGCTCTCCTGAGCTCTCCTCATTAAAAAAAAACAACAACAACCGTTTTGTTTGCTTATTCTCAGGCTCAGTGTGAGGATGTATACGACTGACACGGGTCTGAAAACACAGCGTGAACCTGATGCTGATGGGCTGCCAATGAGAGCTGAGTAAAGAAACATTATCAGGTCGACGGGAGCGAAGCTGCCAGGACAGAAACCTGTCACAGTTACTGAGCTTCACACTCCAGCCTCGGCTATTTTAGGCGTCCGTTCAGTGACGCTGGCAGAGTCCAGAGTCCAGAGTCACCAGAAGACCAGAGACAAGCACTGAGCAACAACAAGTTTATGCATCAAATCCCTATTTTACTACACAAATAAAGGTAATGAAGGATGATGAAACCCCGTCAGAGTTTAGTCACATTAGCCGGGGTTTCTGCAGATTCACTCCGTTACATTCAAGACTTTTTAAGACGTTTATAAAACCACATGGAAGTCAATTTCAATTCAAGGTCAAACTGGTCAAAAACCCACAGCTACTTGTCAAATACATGAATTAAATAAAAGTTGTATCACATTTTTGGCAGCACCTCCCAGCTGGACAGTGGATAATTCATGAAATAACGTGACCTGCAGCAAAATCCACTGTCACAACAGTCCTGGTTTTTAGTTCAGAGGTGGAGGACGTCTCCTGACAGCTGCAGTCACACAGAGCACAGAGTGTTATATAACTAACTTTAGACAGTACGACGCTTGTTCGTTTAAAGGTTTAAACACCTTCTTTCTGAGGCTTTTTCAGACGAAGCCAAACGACGAGTCATAAACGTTTTTAGCTAGTTTTCTTCTTCTCTTCCAGACCTGAGGACAGACAGCTTCTTATGCTGCACAGACTGCAAATGTAAACATCGACTGTAGACGCTGACTGATTTTAAGAGGCAACGCTTTTTTCAAATCACTGCACACCAGTGACTCCTTCATCAGACTCCTTCTCAGAGTCAAATCTGAACAGAGTCATGATGATTTTTGGATTCAGAGCAAACTTCAGTCTCCAGAAACCCCCGAAGAAATCTCAGAACAAAAGAGGCTCTTTACAGCTACAGAACCTGCCTGAGAAACATCATGTTTTTAACTTTTCTTCAGTCTCACAGTAATTCACTGATAGTTGTCTGTACATCCTTTGGTGCACTGCAAACAGGAAGTGCTAAGAGATCATTCGGCTACTTTTAATGGGGACAATTATAAATATAGGACAAGAAAATGAGGCTGAAGTGTAGCCGATGATGATGATGACTCATCGTGTCACTGGCCGTTGGCTTCGACGCCGAGCTGTGGCTGTACGTGATCACGCCGACGGGCCTGGTTCTGTGCTCGGCTAAACCAAGGGTGACTCACAACACAGCACAGACCCGGATCTGCTCCGGGTCCTGCCTCTTGGTCCCCGTCCCTCCTGCCCACGCTCCACAGGAAGGTCGGGGGATCAGGGTCAGCGACCCTGCAGATCAGTGACGAGCTCCCGGACTTCAACCTTTAAGCTGAAAGACAATTCTCCTGTTCCCACTGAGGACCCAAACAGCTGATCAACAGGTTAATCAGCAGCTATTTTAATAATCGATTAATCATTTGTCAAGAAAAGATGTTAAACGTTCACTAATCCAACTTCTGAAATGTGAGTTTGATGCTTTTCTTTGTCGTATGTGACAGAAAACTGACAGAATAATAAATAATAATAATATTAAGAGCATTTTTCACAAATTATATAATTAATTAGAGCTGTGACAAACAGCTGATCAGCAAAAAAATAACTAATAATTGATTAACTGAGACATTTCTCTGTTTCCAGCTTCTAAAATATGCCTCTCCTCAGTTTGCTGTGATAGTAAACGTTTAAGTTTTTGACTGTTGATGTGACAAAACACAACAATTTTCAGCCATATAACTAATCCAGAAAATAACAGAGTAATTCATTCATTGAGTAATTCAATGCAGCCCTGACAGGTGACGGCATGACTTTAGAAAACCTGACTGAACACTTGCCGCTGACGTCTCACACCAGCACCATTATCACCACAATAAGCCTTGATTCACTGCTGTTATGATATCTCAGTGTGGATATCAGCGCTGAGATTTCTGGCGCTAATCCCGTGCGCCTGAACGCGCTGATTTTCATCCCATCAAACATCACACAGCTGATTTCACTGATTAGTTCCTGCTCGGTGACTGCAGATGATCAGTGAATAAAAAGCCTGACGTCAGATTAAATCAGACACCGAATAAACTGGATTCATCACGTCAGGAATTTATCACCGTCCGTCTCTGACTAATCAACACAACAGCTCAGTGACACCTTCAGGGAATCAAGGATGAACTGATTATAGAACCACCGTAACTCAATCATTCTGTAACAATCATCATTCAAGTCATTTCTAAGTAGAAAACTGCTCAGATTCACTGGTTCCAGCTTCTCAAACGTGAGTGTTTTCTGGTTTTCTATCAGTGTAAACTGAATATTTCTGGGTTGGTCTGACAAACAAATGTTACCTTTAAACCCAAATCAAAGTCATGTCAAACTGGAATCACGGGTCAAATTCCTTGTATGTGTTCACATGATTGACCAATAAAGTTGACTGTGACAGAAGACGATGCTTCAAATACGGATGTCGCTGCACAACTTTCCAATTCATAAAAACTCAGCTGCAGCTTCATGAATGTCATGTTTATCCTCCTCAACAAGACCAGAGGATAAAATATACGACTCGATATTAAATCCTGAGCGTGTATTATTTCTCTGTGCGTTTCAGATCAGGTGTGTTGAAGCTGAAACCGTCACCTCAGCTCACGATGACCACGTCTGAGCACCTGGATGAAATGCGTTAGGACGGGATGTCTGCTGCACTGGGCGTCACATTTGTTTTGCTGCTCGCTGCTGAGCGTGCCCAAATGTAGGCTGAGATGTTCCACTCATCAATAGTGCTGATCAATACAGACAGACAGAGCCTGCAGGGCTGGGGGGTGGGGATGTGTTTGTGTGTGTGTGGATGCAATGACAACTGCAGGTTTTTGTTTTAAATAAACCAGACAGCAGCTGATTTCTATGGAAGCCCATTTCTGCCAATGTGATTAAAAAACAATCCTGTAAGTCATTATAATGAGAAACTTTCCCAAAATTAGGATTTAGTATCTCAAAATAATGAGAAATATTCTCAATATAATGATTTAGTATCGCAGAAATTATGAGAAACTTTGCCAAAATGGAGAAACTTACTCAAAATAATGAACTAGTATCTCAAAATAATGAGACATTTACAGGGAATAATGAAAAAGTTTCTTTGTATAATTAGGAAATTTCTAAAAAATAATGATTTAGCATCTAAAGATTCTCAAAATAATGAAATCTTTCTAAAAATAAAGAGATACTTTCTCAAAATTATGAGACATTTTCTAAAAATTATGAGACTTTCTCAAAATAACAAGAAACTTTCTGGAAATACTGTAAAACTTTCTCAATATCATAAGAATATTTCTCGAAATAATGATTTAGGGTCTCAAAAGAATGAGATATTGAGATACTAAGTCATTAGTATCTGACTTACAGGATCTTTTTTTAAATTTAAATCACATTGGCACAAATGGGCTTCCGCAGATTCCGGTGCAGGATCCTCAGAGGAACCATGTGAGGAAGATGATGCTGATGATGACGAAGATGATGACAAACACAATCAGACAAACATGTGCTGCTGACACACACCTTTCTTGAACTCCTCCAGCATGGCGTCCAGCTTCGTGTCGTGGAACACAAAGTGCACCGGGTGGTTGTAGAACTTGGTGATGGTCTTCAGGGTGGTGCAGTCGTCCGGGTCCACGAACGCCAGGTCCTTCACGTACAGGATGTCCACGATGTTGGACCTCTCGTCGTCGTACACGGGTATCCGGGTGTATCCGCTCTCCATGATCTCAGACATGGTGTTGAAGTCCAGCACAGCGTCCGCCTGGATCATGAAGCAGTTCGCCAAGGGCGTCATCACGTCCTCCACGGTCTTGGTCCTGAGCTCCAGGGCGCCCTGGATCATGTTCAGCTCCTCCTTGACCAGGTCGTTGTAGGGCTCCGTCACCTTCAGCATCTCCACCAGCTTCTCCCTGTTGTACACGGTGCCGATCTCCTGGCCCAGCAGGACGTCCAGCAGCTTGCTGACGGGGAAGGACAGCGGGAAGGTGAGGAACATGAAGAACTTGGTCACCAGGATGGTGTTGGCGCCCACGGCCAGGCCGTGGCGAGAGCACAGCGCCTGGGGGACGATCTCACCGAAGATGACAATCCCAATGGTGGAGGCGACCACCGCGCCCAGACCTGACCCGATCAGGTCGTCCAGGAGGATGGTGAGGGTGGTGTTCACCAAGACGTTGCCCAGAAGAAGCGAGCAGAGGAGATAGTTCCCTTTGCTGCGGATGGGTTCGATTTTTCTGGCGTACTTCTTCTCCTTGTCGGTGCCACAGCTCTGGACGATGCGCAGCTCCATGGGGTCCAGCGCCATCAGCCCCAGGTTCAGACCGCTGAACATCCCAGAGAGCACCAGGAGGCAGGAGATGAGGATCGCCTGCAGCCACATGGGCAGCAGGGACTTCTTCTCCTCCACCACCAGCATCCTGCCGTCACTGTCCCCCAGCAGCACCCACCTGCTCCCGTCCGCGCTCGGCGTGCACAGGGCATACTCCTTCTGCGGCTCGCTCTTGCGGAGCGGTTTGATGTGCACGGTGAGCACCCCGGACGTGCCTCGACTGCTGACGTTCATGAAGGTCCCGACGCTGATGTCCTTCGTGAAATCAGCACAAGTCCTGTCCGGCTCGTCCATCATGCCGCTGCCGCCCCTCGCCGCCGCCGCCGCTACCGCCTCCTCCTCCTCCTCCTCTGCGTCTCCTCCTCCGCCACCACCGTCCGTGATCTCCGTGAAGCGGATCTGCGTCCAGGCGCCCGAGTGGAGCTGCACCCCGTAAAACCGGAGCTGCACGGAGCTCTCCTCGGTCACCTGGATGACACCGTCGTCATTGGTGCTGGCGGGCTTGTCGCTCCTCTCCAGCCGCATGCCGAGCACCTGGCTCCCGCTGCTGCTGCTGCTGCCGCCGCTGCTCCTGCCGCCGCTGACGCCGGACCCCGCCGCCGCCGCCGCCGCTGCAGCCGCCGTCTCCGTCCGGCCGCCGACCGCGCTCCACAGGCAGATAATGACAGTGAGAATGTAACCCTGCTGCCCGCTCCATTCTGTCGCCATGTTTGTTTCACTGCTCGGCGACCTGGGAGCTTGACGTCATTTACTCATGTCCGAGCGGCTCCACCCCCAGCCTCCACCCACCTCCATCACACACACACACACACACCCGTTATCACCGCCTACCGGACAGGGACAGGTAGAGCTAATAAACAAACACACTCCGCCTTCCTTCCTTCCATCCCTCAAACACACACCTCCGTTATTTTGATGCTTTATTTCTGCAGCACACACACACACACACACACACACACACTGAACATCCCCAATATATGCATTTACCCTGCGTCACCCTCCCCTCACCCTCCCCCCTCCCTCCCTCCATGGCCGTGTTATTCTCCCTGACAGAGTCGGGGCACTGCGGCACACAGCGGAGGGAGCTGCTGCTGCTGCTGCTGCTGCTGCATCCAGCGGTTTCTCATCCAATTGTATCCGGAGTCAGCTGCTGTTATGTAACCGCATCTGTGCACCACCCCCTCCTCCACTGCACCCCCTCCTCCCCCTCATCCTGCACCATCCCCGCATCCCTCTGGCACCGAGCCCGACACACTCAGCATCTTCTCCAGAGACAGACTCTGCAGCTGGGACCTGATCCGTCTGTTTGATAATAATAATAATATTTTTATATATAAACTGCCTGTGTGTGTATAAAAATGCATGTTTCTTTTAATTAAATCAGAGCTGTGTCAAACAGGAAACACGTCACTGTAATAACATCCTTTCATTTCCTTAATGAAGCTGATTTTTAATGTTTATTAACCGTCTTTATTTATTATTAGCTCCTAATATTCAGTGACTAACAGTTATGTAATCGAGCCCACAGCAGGTTCCTCAGTCCTTCCTTACAGTGCCACCTACTGGTCAGACCGGTGATCTGAGCATTACTGCAGTTCTCCCAAAAAATACTTCACTGAAGTACAAATTTGACGTACTTTTACTTAATTCATCTGCTCTATCTGCTCCTGTATTTCACTAAAACTTTAATGTTGTGTTGATGCAATCAAAACACGAGCAACTGTTGTGTGTGTGTGTGTATAAATACACAATTTCTGCTTTTATTACAAGTAACATTAACATACAAACTCAATGTAACGGAAGAATTTCCATAAATTAGAAAATAATTATTTCATTTTACATCAGTTTGTAAAGTCACTCGACATAATGAACGTTTATTATCAACATCCTTCATTTTAACATATTAAAGTCATTTTTAAAACTGGAATATTAGAGGCTAAATCAAAGAGTGTGAGCAACAGAATTGTACAATTATCAAAGTAGAAAGTAACTTTGCTCCTTTTGTTGCCTCAGTGTGTGTGTGTGTGTGTGTGTGTGTGTGTGTGTGTGTTTTCCTTCTTAGTGATTTAGCTGCTTCAGTCAGGTGGTTGAGACGATGCAGTGGAACGTCAGCTTCTCGCTCCTGATGTATCATCTTCACACAAACAAGAGGTCACTGTGAACTTGACCTTTGACCTCCAACCACAAAAATATAAGTAAGTGAACATTTGTGCCAAATCTGAAGAAATTCCCTCAAGGCATCTCTGAGATATCACGGGACGTACAGAGAGATGAAAGGTCTTTCAGAAATATTGTTATATTTCAATACCAGACTCCATTGACAAAAACAGGAATTTAACAGAGCAGAACACAGGAGCTGCTGGAATACCACTGCTTCCATCTGTTAGTTAGTTTGTGTTACTGTGTGACTTTCAGTGTTGGAAGAAGCAACCAGATACTTTACATAAATAAAAGTACCACACAGTAACACAAACAGACTAACAGATGGAGGCAGTGGTATTCCAGCAGCTCCTGTGTTCTGCTCGGTAAAATTCCTATTTTTGTCAATGGAGTCTGGTAGTGATATATAGAGATGTTTCTGGACCAGAATTTTCCTTTAAATGAATATAAACTCTTGTGTGTGGTTCAGTTACTCTCTAATGAAGTTACCACTGATCACTAACTACCAACTCACACATGCACAATGTACAGAGTGGGGGAAATGGGTTGGTTAATGGTTCACTGCTTGTTTTTTCTCCCAGTTGAGAGGGTAAATCCAGGCCTGATGCAGGAGCTTTAGTTTTGCAGACAGCGACTGGTGACAGGGATCTGGGATCTGTTTTCACTGCAGCCTCCTGTCTCCTCTGCTGCGTGGACTGTGCATCTGTGTGTCCGGAGGAGGAAGAACCTCCACTTTGTAGCTCACCCTCTTAGACTGAAGGATGCTGTAGCTGTTATCGAAACACAGCACGTCTGCACAAAAAAGAAGGAGAGTCAACAACAGTCAATACAGCGGGTTAGACTGTAGAAGACTGATCCCTTTCATGTGTTTAGGTTCAATTTGAAGCCACAACCAGCAGCTAGTTAGCCTAGCTTAGCACAAAGACTGGAAACAGGGGGAAACAGCTAGCCTGGCTCTGTTGTGGTTTTATGAGAGGTTATGCGTGGTATTTTTTGGCCTGAGGTTGTCATTGGCTTTTGTCCAGATTAAACAAATGACATATATCATGTGCACAGAGGCAGGCTAGCAGTTTCCACCTGCTTCCAGTCTTTATGCTAAGCTAAGCTAATCACCTCCTGCAAGCAAGAAAGCAAATAAGATTTTCATGACCATTCCTGCCCAGATTCAGACTGTACCACATACACCTGAGGCAGGAACTGTTGCAGGATGTAATCCAGTAATCTGTAACTACACTGATGGTTACTCACAGACTCCAGGCTCAGGGCAGGTGAGGCAGTTGTCCTCAGGGACCAGGTGAGCGTTGTAGCGTTCGCTGGGCAGAACCTGCAGCATCTCAGCCACCTTCTGACCTCCGCCCTCTTTGGTCCGCCTGTACACTCCGAACCCGATGTCTGCTCCGTCACTGGCAAACTGACACCTGGGATGGAGCAGGGAGCAGAGTTTATTTCCAAATTATCACAGTACACTCGCTCGTTTAGGAAAAGGCGTGTACCTCAGGAGGCTGCTGGGCACTTTAACATCACACTCCAGCTGGAAGACGGAGCCGCGGCTGATGGTGACGCTGTTGTCGTACTGAACCTTCACCGAGTCCTGAACGTAGTACGACCTGGGCACCGTGCCGCCGTACTTGATCTGCAACCACAAAAACATCCTTTGTTTTAATCACCATCGTCGTCCTCATCACACTCAGCCGGTGTCTTTTCTCTTTGCTCTCACCATGGTTCTGCAGCGAGGGTCTCCATCAGGATCAGTCAGGGTTCCTCCGTACACCACAGGAAGCTGCTCCGGGTCGATGTGTTTATGTAACACTTCTTGCCAGTTACCTACAAACAGGAATGTAGGTGAACAGTCAGGAGCAGCAGGGCAACTTCAGACTGAAACACTGCTGTGAAAGTAGTTTCAGATGTTCATGGTGCCCAGAGGATGAATCCTGCTGATGCTGGTGATCCTCTAACACTGCAATGAGGTTTTATGTGAAAGGTCACGACAACAAAGTCACAAAGATCAATTCCTGAAGTGATTCCAACGTAAGTGACGGGGGACAAAGGTTCACTGCAGCTCACAGGAGGCTCCAGCAGCCGGAGATAAACAAACCAAGTGGATATCTTCCAGAGTAGAAAGTTTCCTCTTTGTGTTTTCTGTACATGTGCATATATAGATACATGCATATATAATACTTTGGTTTAAACACTTGGTTTTTAAACATGAATTCTGCTGCAGATGGTGGAAAGTAACTAAGTACATTTACGTGATTTTGTCAGTGTCCACTCTTAATTTATTTCGATCTTATTTTTTAACGTTTTTTAACCTGTTGTTGGTTTAATTCAGTTTCTCTTCAATCTCTCATTTCTCTTGTTTTAATTGTGTTTTTTATCCCAGCGCTCCTTATTCCTTTATTTGTGTATACTTGTTTTGCAGATTAATTTATTTTAAATAAACAAAAATGATCAGTTTATAAATATAAAAATAAATATAATAACAAAACACAGGCAGGGACCAATCTGCATAATGAGTACCTTAAAGTAACTCTATACTTGTGAATACTTGTGAATACTTCTTGCACAATTGTCTCTTAATCATCAGCATGTTAGCGTGGCTGTACTCTCTGCTGTCTTACTTCCTAAAACGATGATCTTGCGTCGTGTTTCCTCGCACAGGAAGTGTTTGATGAGGTTGTAGGCCATAGGAAACATTTTGGGAGCTGCAGAAAAACACAGAAAGTCAAGATCTAGAGTTAAAGAATCCATAAACACAACCGAACGTCACGTCAGACAAACACAGAGCCACAGATCTGCTGAGGTACCTTTGATAAGAAACACCCTTTTTAGCCCCTCGGGGTAGTTCTCCTCAAACATGGTGAGGATCTGCAGCAGAGGAGGAGAGAGAGGAGTGATGAGGAGCTGCAGGAGTTTAATGAGGATCAGGTGAAACGTGAGTGTGAGTGGAGGACAAACCTCTCCATAGGTCTCAATGGCAGGTTTCCATATGTGTTTGAGTCCCAGACCTTCACAGTCATAGATCAGAGTGATGGCTTCAATGTTCTTCCCCAACTGAGAGAGAGAGGGAGGAGATGTTTAGAGGAGGAGGAGGAGGAGAGGAATCAAGAGAGACAACAAGAGAAGAGACAGGAGGAGAGAGGAGGAAGCAAGGAAGCAAGGAAGGAAACAACAGGAGAGAAGAGGGGAAACAAAAGTAGAGGAGACAGAAGAAAGGAAGAGGGAGACAAGAGGAGAGAAGGAGAGAGGAAGACACAAATGAAAGGAGAGAAGGAAACTGGGGAGGAAACAAGTGATAAGAGGAGATAGGAGGAAACAAGAAAAGAGGAGCAGAGGAAGCAAGGGGGAAAGAAAATGAGGGGAAGCGAAGAAAAGAGAGAACTAAAAGGAAAGGAGAGGAGGAAACAATAGAGCAGGAGGAGGAGATGAAAAGGAGACAGGAAAACAAGGAGGAAAGAGGAGAAGAAAAGAGGGGATGAAATGAGATGGGAAGAGAGGAAACAAGAAAAGAGGAGTAGATGAGTCAGGAAAGAAGAGAGGAGAGGAGGAAACAAGGGAGGAAAGAAAAGGAGATGAGAACACAAAAAGGAAAGGAGAGAGGAGAGGAAACATCCAGACCTTCTCAGACTGCCTCTGACACTCCCGTCGCAGCATCTCAGTGTGTCTGATCTTGGTCTTCAGGAAGTCCTGTTTGGTGGCCGACAGCAGCAGACCTTTAGGATCCAGAGGACCAATCACGTCGTACCAGATGGGACTTCCCTCTCTGTCGTAACCACACATCCCTCCAGACACGTACTTCTCAATCACCTGACGACAGCGAGAGGGACACACTTTACACATGAGTCAGTTTATCAAACAGCTCAGAAGGACATTAACGAGTCTTTGTTAACTGTGACAAACCTCTGGAGGTTCCCAGTCAGTTATGATGGTGTCTACTTTCAACTGCCTCCTGAACTCCACATGCTGCAGACAGACAGAGGCAGGAGTTACCAACACAACAAAGAAAAGATAATGTCCTGCATTCAAAATCCTATTTATATAAAAGTGCAAACGTATCAGCAAAATGTATACTATAAGTGAAAGTACTTGTTCTGCAGTAAAACATACGGTTAAATAGTTTAGTCCTGTGGTTCCCAGTCTAAGCGTCTGGCCCCTCTGAACTGTGTCCATGAACATGAATCGAGGCCCCAATGAGACCCAGATTTTACGTAAACGGTGACAAGTCAAAAAGGTTGGGAAACACTGGTTTAATCTTTAACAACATGATGAATTTTATCAGATTATCGTTAGTTTTTTAAATGCAAAGTAAAATGTTAATCGGAAAAGTAACTAGTGGAGTAAAAAGTTTAATATTTCCTTTTAAAATGTGGTACAGTGAAAGAATAAGTAGCAGAAAATGGAAATATTCAAGCAAAGTACAAGTACCTCAAACTTTAAGTTCATTAAGTTCATAAGTCATCAACAGAAAGTAAGATGAGATCTCACCTTTCTGATCATGGCCTCAGCTTTCTGAATATTGAAGCTCCGGGCTGGAAAAAGATTAGACAACATTATATTAGTGAACATGAGATGTGATCATGAGGATGTTGGAATAACATATGCAGCATTTTGTAGAACAGTGGATCTTTGATTCTGGCACAATGAGAAGCATGAAGTCCGAACATAACGAACCATTCTCCCTGCAAATGATCAATTAAATGTAAAAGCTGCAGCACCTCGAGGCTAACCAGGTCTGATAATGGTACAAAAGACACTTTGACACAGTCCGATACATTTAACCAAGGTTAGCCAAGTCCAAGGTTAACAGTCAATGCAAATATTGAACGCAAACACAGTCACAGAGTCACCCATCGATCCAAGCCTCCCTGAACTATGGACCACAGCATGGACGAGTCAACAGGGTCAATTAAAGGTAAAGAAACCGGAGCGCGTTGGTTCGGTTCAGTTCAACTCATCAAGTGTATTGAGCTCTGCTGGAGAAATGAACAGTGTTCTTCTGAGGGATGTTCCCTCATTTGGTTGTTTTTGATGGTGGTGAGGAATGCTGTCCAACACTGTAAAATCTCCCACCTAGAGAACCCCTAAAATATCCTAAAGCCCCAACAGAAACCTCTTGAAGGACTACTAGGTCTTCTTAAAGGACCACTACAACCTGTAAAAGACATCTGCAACCTTCAGAATGACCAGAACCTCCTAAAGGTCCACTAGAAACCTCTTAAAGGACTCCTGGGACCTCTTAAAGGACCACTAAAACCTCCAAGACTCCTTGAACCTTCTGAAGGACCTCTACAACCTTCTTGTTGACCACTAAAATGTCCAAAACTAGATGTTGAACCTTCTCAGTTTCACCCATTGAAACTCCTAGAGAACCTCTAGAACCTCCAATCTGACCACGACAAACTCTAAGGATCACTAGAACCTTCATAATGACGACTAAAACCTCCTAAAACCAACTGTAGAACCTCTTCAGTGACCATTAAAACCTTCTAAACCCATAGAATGAACTAAAGGACATCTAGACCTTTCCCATTGACCACTAAATCATCCTAAACGATCCGGAGAACTTCCTCAGCCTCAAAGCTTTTCTCATGTAAATTCTGAATTCATAAATTCTGAATAAAACACCACAGTGGAAATCACCCTGCACATGTTAAGTCTGTATGTTTGAAGGTTCTTTTTTAATTTCAGAAGGTTTTGCAGTTTTGACTGAGTCGGCAGCAGCTGACCTTTTATCCTGATGTGAGACTATTTCCACTTAAGTTTCAGATTGCACTATAGAAACGTGTTTTCCATCTGTCAGTTGTTTATTCTAAATTCTAAATTCTACTTCTGTTTGTGTGTTTCAGCTGCTGTGACTTCACTCTCAATTTAACAGACTATTAACACCTTCTGAATCACTCACACCGGTTTAATACAGAACCAACAGACACGCCTGTCGCTCCCTTTACTGATGCAAATTATAATCTGACATTTCCAGTGTAAATTTCGTAACACTGGGAGTGAACTGGGCGACAAACTGTGATGAGTTAATTTCTGTTACTGTGAAGACAGATGATGTTTATTGGCTCTTTAGAAAACATGTCAGTGGATCATTGTGTGTCATGAAAAGTTGTTTTACTGCAGATGAAAGCAGGAGAGTTTTTAAAAATTACAAAAATGTAACTGGTTTAAAGTCCTGAGGCAAGAACAGGTGATTTATAACTACTCCTTGTTTTTAGATGAAAGCTTTTGTACTTTAGAGCAAACAAAACTTTAAATCACTACAGAAACTAACTTCTATTAAATCACCTCCTCATGATTTAATATTTTTACTTTTTCAGCGTCTGGTCACATTAAAGAGGTAAAATTATCCAATATCCCCCCAAGTCCAAGAAACAATTTTGTTGCCTTTAAAATTTGTTAAAGTAAAAGCTGAAAAATGTAATTATTTGTTGGTTTAAATGGTAAAAAATGTAGAGAAATCATCAGCAACGAGCTTTGTTTTAAGGGGTCACAAGCTAAAAAGGCTGAGAAGTTAAACAGAAGAGCTGATACAAACGTGAGTCTCCAGCATGAGCGACTGTGTCTGACAGGTATCGATACCAAAGCCTCCAGCTCAGGTATTTCCTCACAGTGAAACCGGCTGCTGCAGTGTGCTGTGTAAAAACACAGGAACAGGTTTGTTTGTGACGATGCAGAGAGCGAGCGCAGCCTCAGGCTTTAATTATACTCAGCCTTTGTTTTGTTTTGTTTCAGAGGAAAGTGATGAGTCGTCAATGAGCTGGTTTCTCTCAGTTTGAGACAGTTTTCAAAAAGTTATAAACTGTGAGTGATGGAGGAAGTACTCAGATTGTTTACTTAAGTAAATACCAGACATTCCTACTGAAATGAACGTACAAGAGAATTATAAACAAAACACAGGTAAACTATCTAAACTACGAGAGTTTCTCTGCAGCATTTTACTCTAATTTTTAATTTCTTTATGTACAGTTTAGTCCGGTGGTTCTAAGGGTCATGAGACGATTAATGGGTGAAGACAGGTTATTCCTATTTTTCTGTATTTTCTTCTGATCTTTACTTCCTGGTGGGAACATCGGAGGATTTTACTTCTTTGAAATTTGTCCGTAAACATGAAAGATACCCCCAACTAGACTCTGCTTTTCTGTGAGAGGTCACAGTCAAATAAAGTTGGGAAACACTGGTTTAATCTTTAACAATCTGGATTTAAATACCGAAATCTTAATCTGAAAAGTAGCTACAGTTGTAAATAAATGTAGTGGATTCAAATGTAAAATATTTGACAATTTCTTAAGTGATTATCATATTATATAGAAATAAAAGTAAAAATATCTGTTAGATAAATGTAGCGTAGAAGTATAAAGTTGCACAAAATGGAAATACTCAAGTAAAGAACAAGAATCTGAAACCTTAAGTACTTGAGTAAACATCCTTCGTTACTTTACACCTCAGGTCTTTTTTAATTTGTTTATCTCCCAGAAGTTTGAACTGTGCTTTATATTCCTTAGAGATTAAATCCCTATGTGCAGCACAAATGAGCTGCAAATCACATGGTGCATTCGAGGACCTGAAAATAAATTAAAGACCAAAGCTGGTGGGAGATATTAAGTCGTCAGGTAAGAGAAACAACTGCAGTGTTCTTTCAGCTGCTCAAAAACATGTTGTTTAATCATTATCTCTGGCTGTCGTTCGTCTGGTTCTTTCTCTCTCGTCTGGATTAAAGAAGTCACCTTGCTGCTGGATGACAGTGTGTGACTGTTGTTTTGCCTGCATCGTACCCACACACACACACAGAAAATGCTAAACACTCAGACTGCAGCCTGTCCAGGTTTTGGTGTGAGTGTGGCGGCTCTGCAGGTCTCTGCAGGTCTCACCTCTGAGCCAGCGGAGGAGGTAGTGGTCATGCTGCGCGGGCAGGTTGGGGAGGATGTCCTGGATCCTCTCCCGAAACTGGAGGAAGAGAATCAGAACAGAAAGTTCATATAATGTTTGTGTTTTAACCTCAATTTAAAAATCTAAGCAGGGAACAGCAGCTGCTACAGTCAAGGAAATATTCAGAAGATTGACACTGCTCTCATGTCTGTACGGTAAATGTCAGGAGGCAGTTAGCTTAGCTTAGCATAAAGACTGGAAACAGGGGGAAACTGCTAGCCTGGCTCAGTGCAACAGAAACAAAACCCACCTACCAGCAACTCCAGTTCACCGATTAACATGTTTCACAGAGATAGGCTGGCAGTTTCCCTCTGTTTCTAGTCTTATCACTACAGCTAAAACAATTACTTAATTAATCGATTGGTCTATTTTAACAAGTGATTAATTGTCTGCTGTCATTTTTCTGTCATCAGATCCAACCTGGTGAAAATGTTCATCTAAAAAGTAACTTTAGCTGTAAAGTGAATGTAGTGGAAAGTTTTTATCATTCTTTAATCTTTACTTTTTTTGAGCGAAAAACATTTAGGAACATCAGATTTAATCTTTAATCTATTTAATGTTTTTTCATGTTAAATCTCTAGTGCACAGTTGCTAAATAAAAAGTTTTAAAAAAGTAGTGTTTCCCTGTGTTCCCTCTGAAATGCAGTGAAATAAATAAAATGTAAATATACACTAGTTAAGTACAAGCACCTCAAATACACAAACACACAGCAGTGAGTGGGAGTTACCATAGGATCACTGTAACCACAACAGAAGCCGCCAGTGGTCTTAGATACAGCAACAATAAAGTCTAATGTCATACAGCAGAACTACAGACTCAGTCCACTCAGAAAACAACAACAGCACTGGATATTGATTATTGATTTGTTACCTGAGTTAAGATTTCAGCCTGTTTGGGGCTCAAGTCTCCGACTCGTCCGCTCATGTCTCAGCTGTCGTGTTGTTGCTCTGACGGAGGCTCCGTCTCTGAATGAGCTGCTCTGGAGGGAAAAGGAGAAAGAGTAGTACACACCACGCCCCCCCCCCAAAACACACACACTTACACACACGCACACACTGAGGTGGACTCTGCACCTTTAGCTGAAGGCTTTTGTTGCGACACAGACACTCTGTCATCCCATGAATCATGTTTGTCAGAGAAAACCTGAGGTGGGAACAGAAAAGGAGAACGTTTATACTCTGTATATAAATATTTCATAACGGTTTAAAAACACACTATAACAGAGTTGTAAACACATTTAAATGTCGATTAATGTATTTGTCAGCAGCTCTATCTCCTCCTGTTGACACAGGCTGCAGTGTAACCAGATGATAAATGAAAATATACAAAAAAACCCACAGTTGTAAATATTTCACATTAATAAACATTTAAAATACAGGAGACTTTAAGTAAAGAATGTAAAAGCACAGTATAAAAATACTCAGTTACAATTAGAAGTCATTAATTCAAAATTGAAGTAAAAGTACAGAAGTATTAGTATAGAACATACTTATAGTAGCAGCAGTAAAAGTACTTACGATACAGAACGGCCCATATATGAATAAATATATTTCACTGTGAAATTTACTGGAGTACAAATACCTCAAAATTATACTTACATGCAGTACTTATATAAATTCACTTTCCACCACTTTGCTGTAAATTAAATTAAATTCATGGCAGTCGTGTATTCCTGGAACAGAGAAAGATTACAGACGACATTTTTCATAAAACTCATTTTATTCTTTAAATACACAAGCTATTCAGAAACTGATTAGGACCCAGATACCAGGTTCACCAAAATAAAGCTGGTGCTTATGAATAAATAGATGATTTACACATAACAACACTTCAAAAACAATCAGAAAGCATAAAAGTACTTCTCATTTTGACATAGTGGAAAGTTGTTTTAATCACCCGAGAGAGAAAATAAGAATTTACCTTCCAAAATATTACTGCCCTGATAGAGAATATGAAAGGCAAAAATAATAAATCAACCCTAAAGGAACATTTTCCTAAACTTAATCATCCTGTTTCCAAATGATCCAAAGTTCAGATAATGAAAACAAAGCAATGTGAACTTTGTCAAGATCAATCAGCTGTTCAGAAACCATCAACGCAGGAGGTGAGACGGGTTCAATTTCCTCAAATCTTGCATCAAAACTTGAGAGTTTCTCCTTCAAACAGGCCTCGGTCGTCACTCAGACTCCTCGAAAAAACACCTATATTAATGAGAAATTCATGTAACCATTACTGAAGGCGGGGGTAATGAAGATCTACGTTAGAGGCCTTTAATCGTGTAAGTTCACTGTGTCCGATAATAGTTCAGATATTTCAGTCTGGACCAAAGTGGTCTGGACTCAAAACAGAAGTCAGTTATGACGGTTGAACTTTGTAGTGTTTACTAAACACATATCTTATTATGTGGCGGCTCAACAACTCAGCATTTTCTCTGGGATGAAATTAAAACTTTTATCAGCTTAAGTTTTATCAGCTGTGTCCAAACCTACTGATCTGAACACGGTTTTCTGCCTCTTAAAGCAACATAATGTAACTTTTTACTTTAAAATCTCAGCTTCAGGATCACTGTGATGGTTCAGTGAGTTGTAACAGGGAGAACGGAGCCTCTGTTGTGTCTCTGTGTAACTCTGGTTTGGTTCGATCTCCCTCTGACTGAGTGAGAGTCAGCAGCTTAAACAGCTGGAATCAGACCCAGAGAGTTCAGAGTGATGCTGAACT
Organism: Lates japonicus; assembly: GCA_033238685.1. NCBI lineage: Eukaryota > Metazoa > Chordata > Actinopteri > Centropomidae > Lates > Lates japonicus. The sequence goes on along the minus strand of BRZM01000027.1, from coordinate 2,719,231 downwards.
GTAGATCAGTTAAAAAGACTTAGAAGTCATTAAACACCAGCGTTCATCTCTGATATCCAGGAAACTGATGGAAACATCAAGAGTTAGAAACAGAGTTTGTTACAGCGACAGCACTTCCTGCTCCTGACGCCGGGGATCATGGGTAATATACGCAGTTCAGTTGGTGTAGGCGATTGATAAGCTTTGTTTTCTGTTTTTCTGAGCCCAGCAGAATAAATTAGGCTGCAGAGGGCGCTGCTACTCAGCAAAGTTACATTATGTTGCTTTAATCAAACCACCTATCAATGTAATTATATGTTAAATTAGTCATTTAACAACTAAACATGGAGGTTTGCAGCTCCTCCTGGGTTAGCTTGTGTTATCTGATGAAAAAAATGAAAATAATACATCTTTCTGTGGATTATTTTAAAGAGCAGCGGCCAATAAACATCAAACATTTCACCTGTGAGGTCAAAGCTGATGGCTGGTATAAAGCTGCTTTTATTTTGTCTTTACCTACACATTCGTCTCAAACTGAAGCACTTCCTGCGTTGCATTTGGAGGTTGGATATTTTCCACTTTATGACAAAACGATATATTAGATCTACTTTTTTTTTCCTCTCAGAGCTCAAGGAACTTGCTACACAAACTGCAAAATTAATGTGGCCTACGTCCTATCAAAAATATTCCGTCTTTTTAAAACTTTCATACCAATGACTCCAAAAATAACTCTTCAATATTAAAAAAACAAAACAAAATGAAACCTTTCATACAATCTCTATGCATACATTATATTATATATATATGTATATATATATATATACCGGGACAAAGCTGACTGAAAAATTCCTGACTGAAAAGTGAGACACTGGGACAAGATGTGAAAACGGAGACCATGCTAACCTGGTTGCATTTTTTTTTTTTTTTTTTAAGTCTACGTTCTTATATTCGGACTGTTTAATTGATTTCATTAACCACAGGATCCTCCTGGCACCACAGCACTCGACTGGCAGTTCTGATCGGGTTTTAAATTTATGTGGAAAAGATGAGAAGCTGGTGAAGAGAGAAGGGCTGCACATGATACTGACTGTACACCCGCACACTGAAAAGCCTCAGAGCTGTCTCCTGTTTTAATGGTTCTAAAGTGCTTTAAAAGCTGCGGTGAAGATATAATGAATGAATCTAAAACATGAAACCAGTTTGACACTTTTCTCTGCTCGCTGAAACACTTGATGAGTAGGAAGTTCCTGCTCCAATCGGCTCTCATGTCTGTGACCAAGATATGGTTAGCTTAGCTTAGCATAAAGACTGGAAACAAGGGGAAACTACTAGCCTGACTGCACGCCATATTTAGTCTGTGCAAAAAGCAAAGTGTAAAAATTACAATTTGTGTTTTGTCTGATTATATTTTTGATATTTCTTTTGTTACCTTTAGACATAGTCAGGCTAGCTGCTTCCCCGTTTCAAGTCTTTATGCTAAGCTAAGCTAACACACCTCCTGGCTGTAGCTTCATATTGACTGCGGCAGAAACAAGAGTACTTGTTCTTCTATCTTCTCATTGAACGTGAAGAAAGTGAATGAACAAATTTCCCAAAATGTTCAATTAAAAGTCTGTACATTTATGTAATTTCTAAATATTTAAAGTAAAAAAAACTAAAGGTGTGAGATGACTTGCAAAAAGCTTGAGGAGTCATAAAATGTGATGTAAAGATCACATCAGCTGTGCAAAACTCAATCATTTCACAGAGACTGAAACACTGAAGAGGACATGACAAATCTCCTGAAGTAAAGAAAATCATTGGTATTTGAGCTTGAACTGGGAAATACTGACGCTGCTGCTCATAAACTAACAGCTGCTGAGTTTAACAGACGCATCCTGGCAGAGAACAAAGGTAATGAAAGAGACAGAAAAGCTGAGCTTTAGCTTTAAATCATTTAAAGTTTGATCCAGGACAGGATGCTAACTCTGTCATCCAAAACCTCATAATGACTGAAACTCCTGAATAAACCAGTCACATTCAGTCTTCAGCAAATAATCTGTGGATAAAGTGGAAGCTCCTATTGGCTGAGTGCTCCTCCAGGCGGCTACATCTGAACTCAAAGCCTGTTACTGACACACACTGGGCCTCACGCAAGAACCACCTCCACCTGCATTTAATTTGCTGTGGCATCATGGCTGCCAAATAACTGAGAGGTTTAACAAGTTTGACAGTATTTTCTAATTTACGGACATATTTTGGCATGGGATCTTCCACAGTTCAGGCCTCTGTGCAGGGGAACATCCTGTTATACAGACAGTGTAAAATCACTGCTGTATCAACAGTCTCTCATTCATCTTGATCATAGACCACTGTGGTTTTTAGCATCTAACTTTATGTCAAAGACTGCCTGTTAACTGCTGACAGTGCTGACTCATCTCTTATTCAAACTGGACTTTGTGGGTCATGATCATGGGACATTTTCAGTCTGAACGCCTGCTTATATAGCAGTTATGCTAACAGTCAAATATCCTAATGAACGGAGACATTCTTCATGTTAAAATAAACAAGTCTGTGCAGAGTTTGGTGACTCTGACTTGAACAAAAAAGTTCTTGCATGAGGCCCACTGTTTCCCTGTGCATCATCATGAACCAGCGTGTGAAATGAGAGCACAGTAGCTTGAGAGGACATGAGATGTAATTTCTTTTCATCCCTGTGATGCACCTTTTTTTGTGTTTGTTTGTTTTAGAACGGGGGCCAGCTACAGATGTGAGGTGGCTGTACAGTAGCACCTGATGATCACCTCTCGGGTACTGAATACTGCAGTCATTAATGTCCCATCATTTCATTCAATAAGCCCATATTAAAATATAATAAATACATCCACGTGAGAGACATTTCCATAAGAGTGTCTGTGGGAAACATTCACTGAGATGCTCCGAGCTGACGCAGGCCAGCGGGAAGCCTGGAAGGCAGAGCCGAGGAAAACGGTTTGAATAGTTTGGTTGCATTTGGTCGTGTTGTCATATTCCTTGTTTAGTGTTTGGCTTCTTGTATTAAAGCAGCTTTGGTGAGCACGAAACGCACAAACATACACCGTTTCCTCAACAGAAAACCAACATCGAATCAGTTTACATCCCCTCCAAAACACAGCCCCCCAACCTCAGAGCGGGAACGTTGTGCCACAGTGTCCCCTGTGACTGGCTGCAGGTCCAGGCTGCTGCGTCAGCACGTCCTGCCACAATCAACAGCTTCGCTTTCTGTGCTCAACCACCTTCTGTTAAGTGGATTTTGTTTTCGATACTTTTGGGTGTGACGTTAGTCTGCGTGTGCATTAGATAGTGTGTGTGACGTAGAAGGTGAACTCCACGTCCATGGCAGTCTGTGGTACGCTAGCGCTACCTCCGTGGATGACGGGGATCAGGGCGCTGTCCAGCTCGTTCATGTAGCGCTGAGGGAGGAGCCTGCCTCCGGAGCCAGCCTGGTACTCCACCTGAGACCAAACACACACACACAGATATATATAGACTCACCACACCTTATTTTAACTGAACACAAGCTTTTCTAAATATTACACTGTGTTACAAACGTCGTTTTGTACCATGTCAGCCTGTGTGGAGATGCGGAGAGAGATGGAGTTGATGCCGCTGGAGGTGAGAACGGCCAGGTGAGGAGTCAGAGCGCTGCAGGCGGCCAAAGCCATCTCCTTCTGAAACACGCTGCAGGACGACAGCACTGACGCGAGACTGCAGTCAGGACTCTTCAGCTGGTAGAACACCTGAGAGGAGGTATTCAGGATTAACAAATCAATCCTCACACTGTGATTCAAACAACCACATCATCTGGATGAGAATGAACAGGAGTATCTGAACCCGACAGCAGCAGGTTAGCATGACTTAGCAAGGCCACATTTGTCACACAGGGTCCTGGACTGTCAACTGGTCCTGAACCTCAACCTCCTCCTCCTCCTCCTCCTCCTCCTCCTGGAAACTTGACCATTGTCCAGGCCACGCAGGGTGAGAGACAGGAGAGGACACTCTGTTAATGAAAAAGGAAACTCACCTCCGTGCACCTGATGGCGCGGCCATCTGACTCGAACTCTGCGTCCTGCTGCATCCTCACACTGCGGACTCCATCCAGAGGCCTCCCATCAACCCCGCTGGTTTTACTGCAGAGGAACATTACAGTCCGAAAAATCACAGATATTACTGAACCCAAGAAGACTTAAAGTTACCACAGAGGAAGTGTTGATATTGTACTTATATCAAACAACACTGACAGCACATTAACAGAAGCAGATCAGAAAACAATAAGGTTTCCAGTTATGATGAAATAAACTTAAATAAACAATAATAAAATAAACAATAAACTGACAATCAATAACCTGGAGAACAGTTAACAACTCCAGTCACTGCCTGCAGAACTCAGACTGATGCCAGCCAAAATAATAACTTCAAGAACAGCTTTGACCAAGACTAACAAAGAGGTCGACAGCATTCAAAGATTCATGGCTTTCTACAGGAATAAACACCTCAGAAACTCTGCGCAGACACTGATTTAACAGCTGACAGAAAGTTGTGAGACACCTTCCCTCCAGCTCTGTGGCTATGAAAACTGAGAGTTACTCCCTGTTTAAACAGCTGGATCAGAGAGAGAGTGTGTGATAGTAGTGCAGTCCAGGGATGGACAGATTGCACAAGAGTATGTAAATAGTTATGTGTGTGTGTGTGTACTGGGTGAAGTGTTGTTACCCTGCGTTGACAGGTGAACTCCAGTCAACCCAGCGGACAGTGACGTTTTCTCGGAGCTCCGCTCCGTCGTTCCTGCCACAGGGTATGTGGAAGTCTGTCTGCTCCCTCAGGGCAGAGCGCAGAGACTCCATGGTCTCCGGGGGGATTTGGATCATCAACCCATCTGACACACAAAAGAGATTCCAGTTATTCTGGTCCAACAACATGTACGATATCCATTAGACAAGTCACTACGCTCCAGCTTAACTCACAGCTTCGATACGATGAGGTGAGACTCAACCAATCAGTAACGTTACCTTCAACAATGCTGGACTTTGCAATGAAGCCTGAGGAGGCTTTCAGGGCCCCGTTGAACACGACAAAACTGGCTCCAGTCACTGCAACAAAACACAGACCAGCACATATTTAACCACCGACACAATATGAACACAATCAAAAGACAAATTACAGAATTTGTGTTTGTCCTCACTCGCCCCTCATCGTCTTTATTTTGACACAAACAGAGGACGGAAGAGGAGGAAGCAGCGTGACTGACGCCTCTCACCTGTGCGGGTCTTCCCAGGCATGCTGTTAGCCTGGGTCTGATAGTTTCCCTCCTCGTTCTGCAGACACACCAGGTGAGAGTCGGCCTCCGAGCTGAAACTCGCTCCGATACTGATGACGTGCTCGTTGGACGAATTCACCACCTTCTGCATCTGTAAAGCACCAAGGACATATTATTCACCAGCCTCTGTTTGAATCTGTTTTATAAGACGGTGAATTATTATCTTTTACCTCATTGAAGCTACTTTTGGGAATGTCGATGTAACTGTGGCCCATCTCCATGTGGATCCTCAGGCCCTCCACAACAGACAGACTGTACTGGTAGTTCCTCAGATCCTGTGGGGAAACAGAGTAGAGAAACTGAATCATGTCTGTGAAATAATAATTCAAAGCAGTTTTCATGTTTGCCTGTAACTGCTGCCACAACGTGCATCTGCTGTTCTTACTATCGAAGTTCAAAACTGATCCTTGAGGCAGTCACAGGAAGTTTTAAACTACTTAGATCAGCTTTCATCAGATCTTCCTGTCGACAAAACTGCCAGAGGCGAAAATATTTAAGAATCGTGTGATCAACTGCGTCGAGTTTTCAGATCGAGCAGCAACAAAAGAGTGGAAGTTTCTTTTTTTTAGATTCATCCTGGTCTCGTTAAGCAGTGTAACTCGACCTGTCTCACAGCTGTTGTTTATCCAGAGAAATGACTGGAATTTTTCAGTGGAAGCAGAGCTTAAAAGAAATTTATGTGTTTATGATCTAACTTACGAAATACAGCTTTGGCACAGTGGTGCTAGTCTAACTTTACTATGGCATTTGGGAAATAACCTGATTTTAAAGAATAATTAACAGTAGACAGGATGTCCTCAGCAACGTAATTAAAACAAAGGGTCAGGTTTCCATTTAAATCTGGTGCAAATTTTGACAGAATATTCCAGAAAAACGGAAAAAGAAAATGCACATTTACGCACATTAATAGTATTAGGAGTTAGGTGCATCTTCTAAACACCTGGTAAAGGTGATTCTGCAGCCAGGTGCCATAAAACCACTCCATAAGATTACACATGCATTGACGTAATTAAAAGAGGAGCATGTATTAATGTGAAGAAGGTTCCGGTCTTCTCATCGCTCCACACATGGTTTCATCTGTGTTACAGCACTTACAGCCAGTAAATTCATAATGGTGTGTCCTGTCTCTCGATACACGGAGTCCCGAAAACGGACACTGGTCAATGTAGTGGGATACACTGAAAGAGAGAAAAGATTTAGTCAGTACAGCATTAAATTACTGGTTTACCTCACTATGGTTAATTCCACTGAGGGACAACTACACAAAGCCACACACACCACTGTATTCAGCTCCAAGCCGCAGAAGCAGCCTGAGTGGAAAGACTTTGGCCCAGGGCACCTCCAGTTTCTGGATGAGCAGGCCAAACAGGAAAGGCTGCGGGGGGCGTTGGGGTTTGGAGCTGGGACCCGTGGGACTCATCATCGCTCCAGGGCCTGGGCTACAAGGAGATAGATGTCATTAGGGGTGTGCTCAACGTCAGTCCCAGTAACCCAGCTCTTTTCACTGGCTTTCAGTAGCCATGCTGGTGGCATGGATCTAGGGATGTCAGCTGTTCAGAAGACATTCAATGTTCCCAAGTGATGAGGCCTCATGACTTTCAGTAAACCTCAGCTTTAGCCACAAGATAGAAAACCCAGCGGAAAAGGTACAATTTGTGTTATTCCAAGTTAAATCATCTTTGCATTATTTATCACACCGGCCAAACACACTCATTTTCACCCCTTTTCCACGATGCATCAGTTTCCTGGACGTTGCTACGTTAATAAAAGAACATTTATTAGTTAATGGGTTAACGATGTGCAGCCGCGATTTTATTCTTCTGCGCATAAAGGGGTCAGCCTTTTTTGGGTCTACCATGTTCGTCTGCACATACTCGCTAATTGGTGTAAAAGGGTATTTTACTCTGGCGTTCGACATCACTGCTTCTGCTGGATATTGTATGGAAAACATCAGGCGAAGTGTTTACTGACACGTTAGCCCAAACAGCTTGGAAAAGGACTTACGGTTTAAAAATATTTTAAACATTTCCTACCCTCTAGTGGTGAAAACAGCTTAATGCAGCAGAGGTAGTATCAGTAGTTCAGTAATGTTTCATGTAGGCTACAGGCTTTGGCTGCAAACATGTACCTCAGTTTCTTATTACATCCTATAGAAATTCCTTATTTTCATCACAGCTCCTCCTAACGTCTTCTGAAGATTTCTAGAGTCTTTACAGCGGATATGATGAAATATAAGGACCTAAAGTGTTTTCTTGTTGAGTAATGTTTTATTTTCCTGTTTGGCTTCATTTCATGTCACTGATACAACAAATCAACACAGACAGAAGGATGAAGAGTCTGTTTGCATGAGCTGTTTGATGTTTTGATGACAGGAGCCTGAAGCAACTGATGATGAAGATTATTTTTTGTGCCAAGTGGTCAGATCAGTAAAATTCAGAGGCAAAGTGGAGCATGACTGTGACAGCATGAGCTCAGGACATCGCTTGGCAGCAGAACGGTGCAGCTGCTGTGATACAATGACCACAAGACAGTGACTGTGTTAATAATGCTAACAGTGATGACTAATTTGTGTTGGGAACAGTCATTAAGCAGTAACAGCGCTTATGTCTAATGCCAGCTTTCACTGTTTTTCAATAAAGGGAACTGAAAAGCTTGTCTGTGTGGTTCGGTCATGGATCTGGAAAGAGGTGATTATCGGTTCGTCGGAACACATTTAACGCCTGAATTAAATCGAGGTTGGTGCAGAAGCTCGCTGAAAACTTCGACAATTCACTTGCCGTGAATAAGATTGGGCAGGCGAATGAAGGTTACTGCAAACAGAGCAGACGCGAGGTTGTTCGACAGAGAGGCTTTCTCAGTGCCTTCGGTTTACTCTCAGAAAGTGCTGACGTGGCCCTGCGTCTATATCGATTAAGCGTCATAGACCTTTATCGATCTAGCGGTGTGTACCGACAACAACAACAGTGTGAAGCTCTGGGCGATGCCGGGCCACAGCCACATCAGGGAAGGGAGCACACACACACACACCTAAAAAGACATCACAGAGTATTCGGACCGCTGTTAATGGGAAAAAAGTCTATCAGTCGCGCAACATCACTAAGAACAGAGCTGTTTCTTTGTTCTACAAGGAAGGGATGACAAGAGCACAAAGTCATCAGGGCTTCAGGCAAGAATTATTTCAAGTACAAATGAAATTACATCAGTGACCCCATTTTACATGTAGCACTGATAAACACAAATATTCCTCTTCAAATCAAGTCAAAATGGCGATTCATATGTTTTGCACTGAATAAACACGACAACAAACAGCAAAACACAATAACAACAGTCTTGTTATCAAGATGTCAAATGCATCTTACCTCATCCTCATCATCCCCTCTGCTAAAACTCAACCAGTCCAAATCATCGCGCAAACTGTCTATCCCTGAGTCTGACTTCAGACACCAGCATCACCGCCCTCCTGAAGCTGCTCCTCGCTCATTTCCGCAAGTCTACGTCTGTTTGTTAGCCGTGATAGCCTGTTAGCTTTAGGCTGGGGTGTTGTGTCGCGGTGAGCCTCACATGCAGCTCACCATACTGATATGAGAGATGGAGCAAAGAGAGAGAGAGAGAGGGAGGGAAGGAAAGGAAGGAGGCAAGAGGTGACAGAGAGGAGAGAGGGATCGCATCGCACCGCTCGAGCATCCACCAGCCACAAAAAGTGGATCACCTCTTTCGTCTTAATTTAGACAGCGTGTGAGCATCACATGTCTACTGCGTTTGGGTCCTGTATCACACACACACACACACACACACACACAATCAAGGACAAATGCCAGTGTCCTGCTATAACTCTCCTCCCTCTCCATCCATCTCCCCCCTCCCCTCTCCGTCTCCACGTCCGTGCTGCAGTCCTTAACTATAAAAAGGTGCCTCTCTGAAAATGCCTTTTATCATCAAAGCAGACACACAAACCACAGAAACAGAAACAGCAAACATCTGATTTTACTTTTTTTTTTTTTTTTTACCCTGTCTAAAATGAGAGACACTAACAGTTTGTTTATAGCAGTAAAAAGACACAATTCTTCATATGGATGTTTAAATTTTTAATAAACATTCAGAGGGATGTGAGAAAGAAAAGCCCTGAGCCATTTCTGTGTTTCAAACCTTAAATATTCATCAACTGCATAATGAAAATGTTAGTGTGAAGTTATTAAGCTTTAATGACAACTGTGTGAAAACAGTCTATTTTAAGTTTTAAAGGTGACTCGAAGGTTTCGTCTGTTCCTGAGAGAGAGTAATGATACCACCCTGCTAAACTGAGATATATTTGGCGACTTGGGGGCAGTGGATTCAAGCTGTAAACACGACACTAACATCTCATCACCTTATAAAGTTGTTACAGTGAATGTATCAGCAAATAGTTACATTCATTAGCATTAATTTGGAGTCTTTTGAGTCCACCTTTCTGCTATTTTATTGCCACAAACTCCTGAGAAAGATATCTGGTTATTTGTGTCTGTCGGCTGTTTGGTGCTGGACAGTGGTTTTAGCAGGAAAACAGCTTTTGCTTGAACCAAAACAGTAAAATTATGCGCTCTAAAATCAAACTATGAGCTGAAATACACTAAAATACACTGCGGAGAACTGCTGCTAAATCTCCTTTCACTCTCCACAGTGTCATCTGATCCATTGCTAATATAAAATTATTGATTATGGCAGCTTCAAAGTGTTTTGTATATTGATTCAGCAGATGTTCTCAATCAGTTGGTCTGTTCAACAAAAAGCTTTCAGATAAGTAACCCGTTTTTGTATACTGACAAAATCCTGATCTTCCATTTTATTCACAACTTCTGTTTACACAAGTTAATCCTCATTAGCAGGCAAAACACTCCAGAGGAAAGAACTACGCTCTGTGTGTCTACAACAGAGGTGGATATCCCACCAGACAAATAATCTGAGTTTTGTACCATTTCAGGGTTGTTACAAGTTTACAACGGATATGAGAAATCAAGAATTATGAAGAATAAATCTTCCATCAACCATCAACCATCAAAACAACTCCTGAAAACACTTTTCCTTTAGAAAACTGAAACCATATTTGCCGCGCTTGGGTGATCAATAAAGAACTAGTCTTTTTTCTCATGTGTCTAGAAAAATGATCAAATTGAAATGCGGCGGCCAAAACCCACATCACAAACCAAACCAGGGCCTTACTCACCTCGGTGTATGCTGTCGAAGCAGACGACACACGACCCTCCTTCTCAGGTACTTCAACTTACACTTCTGTTGCCTTTGCTGGCACAGTAAACCTGCCACAGTGGAGAGAGGATGGTAATGATGAAGGAGAATAAGGACAAGGGGCAGCAGTGTTTACTCCCTGGTTGTTTAAAGTAGCAGTCGATGTTGTGAACAATAACCATCTAAACCTCCTCTCTAATGCTGTTTTAATCACTGGCCTTTAAGGGACTTAGCTCAGCTTTTGGGACCTACGGCTCAGTGGAATCTATAGAGGAGCTGGAAAAAGAACTGCTGACTCCACGCTCTTTTGACACTTGAATCCACTGTGCTATGTTGGGTCCACGGGATGTAATCTGTTTTATTTAACCATTTCCTGAAACACGCGTACTCGGAGGAACTTTTCCTTTCATTCCACTCCACAAAAAATACAATTAATGATTAAAACAAAAACGCGTTTAAATTCTCAATTTCATTTTTATGATTTTAAAATAGGCAGATAAAAAACATGTCATTAATAAAAACAGTGTCATAATAACTGGTGGTGGTACATTTGTCAAATCACATTTACAGACAACAAGGTTCTTAAATGACTGCAAAAGCAACTCGCTACTGGGACAGTAGTAGATTAATTGATCAGCTGATCGACAAGATCAATCAGCAACTATTTTGAAAATTGCTTCATTTTAGTCCATTTTTCAGGCAACAAAAAGGCCAAATAATTTTTATTGCAATACCTAGAATGTGAAGATTTGTTGCTTTTCTTTGTCATATGCGACAGTAAATGGATTTTCCTGGTCTCCACATCACTGAGAACAGAATATTTAGTTATTCCTGGTCAGAAAAAGAAGACAAAAAGCGACGATAACATCACCTCTCAAATTTTGTGATGACCCACACACTAATAAAAACATAACAATGAATATTACATTCAATTTCTGCCAGTAAGATCCTCTTAAATCCAACACACTGGTTCTATTATCTTCATTATGTTGTCAATTTGCTTTGAGCCTTTGTTTTTAATACTAGTACTTCAGAACAAGGATTAGTCAGTTAATCAGCACAAAATGAATGACCAACAATCTGATAATAGAGTCAATATGCCAAACATACATCAGTTCCAGCTTCTCAGCTGTGAATGTTTGTTGGTCATCTTTGTCTTCTACGATAATAAACAGAAAATCTTTAGGTTTTGGGATTGTTGGTCAGAGAAAAGCAGTCTGAGATGCATGCCCCCTTTAGATAATGACAGACTGAGTGAAATGTATAGGCTGACTGACGTACCTTCCCACATGCTCGACAGTGATGCCTCCTCTTGGTAAAGGTGAACCTCTGGTTACAGTTCATACAGTTGGGGGCTTCAGAGTCTGGCACCCAGGCGGGCTGCCTGCTCCCCAGCTCCTCCACTCCCTCTCTCTTCCAGTTCACTGACCTGGCACCGTCTGTGGGTGGCTCCCCGGGGTAAGGTGGGGGCTCTGAGAGTTCATCATACCCCACACTGTAATCCTGATGCTCCTGAGTGGCGTATATAGAGCTCGAATCCCTAATGTTGGAATGCTCCTCTGTAAGACTCGGGCTTATGGGTGAACTCTCTTCATCTTCTGCTGCATTGGGCCCTTTTGAAAACCCACTGAGTGTCTGAGGCTGCTCCCCTTCTTCTTCGTCTTCCCCTGCTGGTGGAGATCTTGCAGTTTGGCAGTGTAGCTGTTTAGGTCTTGCTCCTCCATAGGAGGGCTGCTGATCTGGGCTACCGCTGTGCTGGGGCTGGAAAGTGTTGCTGGTCAAAGAATGGCTCGCACCGGAGGAGAGTTCTGGCTCTTCTTGGCAAGGTCTGCAAGAGTCCTGTGACTGTGACGGAGCACCGGGGTTAAAACTTCCCTCCACAGACACACACATTGTTCTGTCACTCTCTGGAGAAGCCAGACCCTCTAGCTCCTCCCGTCTGGCTCGACCGCAGCTTCTCAGTTCCTCTTCCACGAGCCTGTCCTCTAGATCCCCGTTTGGTTGTGAGAGACTCTCAGGTTGAGTACAGTCTCTGGAGGTGCTGCAGTAAGAGGCGTTTCTGCCCTGCTCTGCTTCAGTGTGCGCCTGCAGGAATGCATCTAACTCCTCGTCAGTGACCAGCAGCTCGGCCTGGTCGCTCTCCGGCAGATACTCAAAGCCAAACTCAGGAGGATCAACCGGACTGGGTTCTGGGTGATCAGAGGAGGTGTGGTCCACAGAGGGGGCAGCAGCAGCAGGTTCAGCAGAGACCTGCTGCCCCTCTGGTGACTGCCTGCCCTCTGCGATCTGCTCGGACACCAACACTGACAAGGAAACAGGTTCCTTCAAACAGGACTGATCCTCCTTGGCCTCCAGCGCTGACAGGGAGTCGGCCTCTGTGCTCTCAGACACATCTGCCTCCTCACACTGCTCTGCAGCTTGTCCTGACTCATCCTCTGTGGTCTTTGGTTTCACCAGAGCTCCACACATGGACACAGCTATGGGCAGGCATGACAAACCCACCGGTTCACTGTCTGTAGCCCCAGATGTTAGACCTGCAGGAGACTCTGCCTCACCTTTATCTGAGGCTTCTTCTGACTTGTCCTCTTTATGCACTGAGGTGGTTGTTGTTGTGTCTTTAATGCTCTCAGCAGGCAGGGAGCTCTCTGGTTCACAGTGGTCTAAAGAGTTATCCACTACTTGGTTTGTACAAGCCATCTCCTCACAGTCCCTCTCCTCTCTGTCAGCTGATTCAGCGGTCCTCTGTGACGGTGAATCATCTGTAGACTCACAGCCTCTCTCCACTGCTGCAGGAAGAATGACGTCCAGCAGACTGAGTGAGGCAGAGTATCCACCAATCTGCTCATGGGAGTCAAGACTCAGCAGTTCGTCTTTCCCTGCGGAGGCTTGCTCCTCCTTGGCGTCTCTAGAGCCAGCGTTTTGCTTCTCTGTGACCACGGGGCTGTCAAAGTCCACAAGCAGGGCCTCCTCCTCCTCCTCCATCTGCTTTTCCACCGTGTCCAGCTCGCTGAATGCATCGTGGCTGTTGGCCCTGACCAGGATGGCCGAGCTGGTGTCGTTCACGAGGTCGCACACTGGCTTCAGAGCCCGATCGGGGCAGGGAGGGGCAGAGCTCTTAGCCAGCCTACGATCCACAGAGGAGAGAAGGTCCACTCCGGTGAGAGGCTGACCTTTGACCTCTCTGTCATCTGTGCTGCGGTTGTGGTGACCGCTGGAGCTGGTGGCAGAACCATAATGAAGAGAATTAAGGTCAGGGAGGCTCGGTGGGACAGTGGACGCCTCTGAGGATAAACACTGAGAGCCCAGGGAGGAGAAGGGGTACGCAGGAGGCTTCAGGAAAACAGATTTGCAATCAAGCTCCTCTGTAAGGGAAAAAAGAAAACAAAACAAGTTAAACTCAGATTTAAAAAAAGATCATATAGATATCATAATATATCTCTGATGAAGTAATACAATTCCCAAAGGTATTTGGGAAAACAGTTTATGCATAAAACATATGGATCAGACATTATTGAAATGAGTTTTGTGGATGATCTTGAGCTGACAGAGAATTCGATAACAACCATTTTGATAATAATAATTAAAGTCATTTATTAGGTCACAGATGGAAGATTTGATCAATAAAGGTTCATGTTATCGCTCTGGTTTTTAGACAAAACAAGCTTTGAAAATGCCAACTTAGGCTCTAAAAATACTTGACATTCAACAGAGCGAACAAATCAATTACATCGAGAAAACAACAAACACATTAATCATTGACAAATATAATGATTAGCTGCAGTCTTAGGTCTTACCAGTGTTGAGCTCAAAGTCATCAAGCAGTTTGTCTAGATCGCATACAGCTGCCTTGAAGAAGCTGTCCATGCTGGGCTAAAACAAAGGGCCCTTAATCCCCTTCAGTTCCTAAAAAGAAAAAAAAACGTGTTATAACACTGGAAAAAGAAAAGTTTTATGTGCTGACAGTCTGATCTCTTTGCTCTTTGAGTGGTGCTGTAAAAATTTCCACAAGGAGCAGGAATCTAGGTCAAGTCTTGACACATTAACCCACTGTGACTCTCCTGTTTACTCACATGTATCAGAGCAGAACAGTTATAAGGGTTAATGTCAAACATAAATACCAAACCAGAATTCATAATCAGAGACTGAAAGGTACCACCCACACCTGTATAAATATTTACTGTATCCGCTTAGGAGCAGTTTGAAGATGACACAGAGATTCATAAAACTGACTCAAGGCATCCTCAGGGTTTGGTTTTAGGTCAGATAATAAAGTTCTCTATTTAATGACAAAGTTAATCAAACTCTCAAACAGGTAACAGTGACATTAGATCAAGTTTGGCCAGATTTTTTGGGATAGTTGTACAAACCTTTAGAGGATCTTTATGCTGGAGCTGAAACGATTAGTCGATGAATCACTTAAAGAGAAAAGACCTTATGTAGTTGTGTGGTGCTTTTACTTGTGTAAAGGGTCTGAATACTTCCTCCACCTCTGAAAGTCACACAACAACACAAACTAACAGATGGAGGCAGTGGTATTCCAGCGGCTACTATTTGTATGATATTCACATTTTGCAAAACATCCTCGAGTATGTGCAGACGTCTAGCATCTTTTGAAGAAGCCCTACTGCATAAACTGTATAAATAATCTGTGTATTCTGAAGTGAAAAAGATGACAAAATAAAAAAGCATGACCTCTCTGGCTTTAGCTAACTGCACTGAGACTGGACTGTCACCATTATCCTCACACAAACCAATTTCACAGCAAACACTCTGTGCTGCATCATGTGATTCCTTTCTATCACCAGTCAACACATATGAATTGGTGATTACTGTCAACACCAAATGATTAAGTTTCTTCTGGTGTGTAGGAAAATGGTTTATAACTTGATTATTAACCTCTTAACTTGCAAACACACTTCTATATAATCTACAACACAATTTCTACTGATTCTTTTTTTTTTTTTTTAAATAAAAAGTTTCCACTTAGACTTGAACACTACCACCTGAGGGCAATCTCATGACTTTCCTTCTCCATGCTGCACAGGAGTCACACTGTCTAATTTCAGAGGGCCTGTAGCTCTGCAGCTGAGCGAGCAACAGAGAGCTTAACACAACTTTACAACATCAAATTTAACCAGAGGGAAATATTAATATCTGAGTTTTTGTCAGCTAATGACTGAGAAAACTAAGTGATGCATAAGGAAGAAACCTGCAGGAGTGACTCACGGTGAGAGAGAGATGTGTAATGATAATGTGTTGCTGTGGCAGAGTGAGTCTCTGGCAGCAAACCGCCTGCAATAACACACAGTGTTAACACAACAACACCCATGGCGCTTCAAGTCTGGAGGACTGTGCAGATTGATAATAGTATCACTCCCACTAAGTTCAGAATCAATAATAAACACAGCAGTCTCTGGGCCAAATCACACAGCACTCCTGCATGATACCGATCATCACACCATAATAAGATGTGTCGAGACAAATCATCTCACTTCTTCACTCTGAAAATAAAACTACATGGATCAAATGAACTCTGAACGCCTTCAAAAAATCTAACACTCATCTGATACAACGCTTGTTTGAAACAGGATTCATGGAATAGCATATGAGAATAATATTACTGGAAATAAAAATAGGTCAGATTCTAAGAAAATAAATCTCTAGCACGGCTGAAAATAACTGTGTTAAAACTGAACATCAAAGACTTTCTAAAAATTAGCTGCTTGAAAAAAAGAAAAGAACACCATCTTCTCTGGCAATGACAAGCAGTTTTATTTGAAGCTTTTAAATCCATATTCTATGTAGTTTAAGTATTTCCAGGGACAGTATCTAATAGATAAGTTCTAGATGATCCTGCCATTAGGAATGAGGACAACACCAACATTATGTCAGATTATTTTTAATGTGTCCAAGGTTTTAGTTAAAGAGTGTTGGAGAGCGTGTGAATCATTTGATGTCGAGAACTCACACATGTTTTGTGAAATGGTCGGTGAA
Organism: Lates japonicus; assembly: GCA_033238685.1. Taxonomy (NCBI): domain Eukaryota; kingdom Metazoa; phylum Chordata; class Actinopteri; family Centropomidae; genus Lates; species Lates japonicus. The sequence goes on along the minus strand of BRZM01000027.1, from coordinate 2,702,703 downwards.
GTGTTAGGTACTTTTTCTTTGACTGAATAAAGTGCAACAGGAAGCAAGAAATATCTGGTTAAAACACTGTTGGTAGAAAGTGAAAAAGTTATTACAAGGAACTGGGGAAGGGTAAAACTACTAATAACAGACCAATGACTGTCAATTATTGAAGAAATGTTCTCAGTGGAAAACCTACAAGTATATTGAGAATAAAAAAAGCACAACTGGAAGAAAAATGGAGCGAACAGGCAGTTTAGAGGACTCTTTAATCAAATGACTGATTTTACTTTGTTTTTCTATAATTGATGTAACTAAAACAACTCTTACAACTGCTTGTGACAGCCTTCTCCACAGAAAGGAGGAAGTACTTCAGACTTTTACACAGAAATCACCTGATGCAGACCTCTACAATGAAGAGGACACAAAGGACACTAAAGAAGACTAAAACTGTAGAGACGCCTCTTTTTTCCCCACAGATCAATGTGGGTTAGTTATGTGTAAATTTAGCAACTTATTTCCTACCTCCTTCAGAAACCCTCTCTGCACCGCTGTGTCACACAATAACTGGTAACAATGAAGGCTAAATATGGATGGGAATGAGGAAGTCAGTCTTACTAAACACCCGCCTTACAGTTAATCACTACAATAAAATATGCACTTCCATGAATCTGGAGCCATCTACCATATCTCTTTAAAATTAAAATCATTAAATATTGCTCTGATTTTATTTATTTTTAGCCTCTACCCCACCTACACCCCGCACCGTCACCCCTTGGCTGCAGAAAAGAAAAGAGGGCAAAAACAACAAGACAAAAAAACAACTGCCATAGCTGTCCTAGATTTTCTGGGAGTCTTCCTAAAATGAAAGCTTCAAGTAAAATCCATTAAGTTCATGGTGGGTTTTCCATCTTATAACCAGACTGTTTGGGGGTTTTTTTGCTGGGGTAAAAACTCTCTTCTTATGTGAAGACAGGTTTAGGCTTGATTTGAGGAAGACAGGCTACTTAACTATTTATTTTGTCAGAGTCAAACGGAGTACAGCTTTCAAAATCACAATCAGAAAAACTTTATTGATATCTGAGGGGGAATTGCTTTGTTAAAAATGCTCAACATGCAGTTAAGAAAGAGGAAGTATAGAGAGTAAAAGAGGAGACAGGTACGATGTCTAAGTGTATTTCTGGGGAGGGGAAGCCGTTAAGTTACTGTGAGGAAAAAGATTAAATGCTGATGTGAGGTTTTCTGACTGTAATGTAAATGTGTGAACCTAAATACCCTGAGGTACTAATACCAGCTACAAACATCCAGTGTAATCTGGTGCAGATGTTTGCAGCTACTGTCACAGAATCTGACAGCTGTATATTATCAATTTAGTTTAATTGTTTTTCATGCTTGCTGTCAGTTAAAGAGCATCTGACTCCACAAACCACTAACAACTCTCTGCTATTTCTCTGACCACTAATAATCATAAAGTTTGTACTGTATCTTATGTCCTTATTTTACTTCCACCAAGGAGGTTGTGTTGTTGTTGTGTTTGTTTATTTGTCAGCAGGATTACACACAAAGTACTGAACCAATTTGCACCAAACATGGTGCAGGGATGTAGCACGGGCCGGGGAAGAACCCCCGACACTTTGGTATGGATCTGGTTAAAGGGGCAAATCCAGGATTTTTTCTCATCCCTTTCCTTTACGCTGCAAGATAGGGACATTTTCCGACATTTTCATCAGTATCTCAAGAAATGATGTACAGTATTTGATGTAAAACAAATCAGACATGTTTCTGGTGTTGAGATCTATGAGTTTGTACATTTTGGTGCCGATCCAGATAACAATCCAGATCTGGTACTTCCTTTTTCCTTTAATTTTTCTATTTTAAGAAGCTGACAGACATGTTGGATTGTTTGGCATTGGCACAGGTACGTGCTCTACTGAGTGTCATTCTAGTTTATCTAGTTTCAGAGTCATGTGTTTGATTAGTAACTGTTAGCCCTTGTTTTTACTGTGTTTAGAAAGGTGCACTACAAATAAAGTTGTACTTATTATTATTTTAATTATGAATTGATCACAAGAATTTATTCAACGACAATAAAAAAAATGCTGCACTTTCATCTGGGTCAAGAGACAGGTGGGGGTTTGACAGGGTTACTCTCAGGTGAGATCAAAATGTGTGACCCTGTCTGATCACTACAGGTAACCGTGTTAACTACACTAACCAGCTGCAGTACAGCTGAGGTCACAGAAAACGCTGTAACACCGATAGCAACCTTATCACCGCAGACCTTCGTGTTATTAATGTATATTTATATTTTCCTGTCATTTAAAGAGCGTGTGACTTAACGTTAATACAAGAATCCATACACCACAGAAAAAGGCAGCTTGGTTGACATTTTCAGCCTGAAGTCGAACTGTTGTCCTTTCTGTGCCGTTTTTAAAACCTTTACAAAATTAGCAAAACAAGCTAACTAACCTGGATAGCCCAATAGTGAGCTAATGATACGTTAGCAGGTAACGTTAGCAACCAACATTTCACCCTAACACACACACTTCGCGTGAGTGTTAATTAAGCACAAGCTATCAATAAACAACCCGTTGTTTGTCACCTTGAATTAACGTGATTAACCTGGAGCAGGTGTAGCTAAAGTTAGCCTGTGAGTTAGCTCATGCAGAGCTAGCTCACTGTGGGTTAACCTGGTTTGTTTCTGAATTCCTTACCAGCACTGTTTTTATTCCATAACTCCGACGTCGTCTTCAACAATAAGGCTCATCTTCCGTCTCAAAACAGGAGCAAACGTGACCGGCATCGTCGTCTCATTCTCTGAAGAAGACAGTTAAAGTTGCCAGAAGGGGGGAAGTTAGCTGTTGGATTAGTTTTATTGGAGATGTGTAAATTCTCCACTCAGGCGGCCATCTTGAGCAGGCAGGCTGTCGGGGGGAGGTCACAGTCTCTGCTCAGACCGCCTCACATGTAATTATTCTGCATACAAAAACTGCACTTAACTGGGATTGGAGTTCAGAAAAGTGGTGATTATGTACTAATTTTTATTTTCATTATTACTAACGTTACAGTGCACAAGCCTGGTTTCTGGTGTCATATTAAAAGACATGACTTCTCAATTATAGTTGTTATCATTATAAAGTTTGGCCACCCCTGGACAAATTACATATTTTGTTATATATATTTTGTTAATACCTCAAAAGAATGAAAAACTTCATTTAAATAATGACTTAAGTTCTCAAAATTATGAGAAACATTCTCAAAATAGTGACTTGGGTCCCCAAAATAAAGACTTGGTATCTCAAAATCATTATTTTAAGACACTAAATTATTAAAATAAGATGCATTTATCGCCAGTACAACTAATCCAATAGCTGTAGCTTTCCCAGCAACTTTAAATATCTTCTTAGAGAATGAGACATTGTCAACAACCATGTTTGTTTCTACTCTGATATGGAAGATGGACGTAGTAATGACTTTGTTTCATCATTGTTTCAAGGCAGTTTTTTATTATAATGACTTACAGGATATTTTCTGGGCAGATATCACAGTTTATTAACACTCACTGTTGCAGCTAAGAGTCGTTCTATTCTTTATTTAGGGATTTTCAAGTTCAAATGCTGAAATAGTTTTGGGTTTTCCTGCACACTCACAACATGTTTAAGATCTAACCACAGTTTTTCTGCTTCAGTGGCCTCCACAGTCACCAGGCGTGAGCCCAATACAACATGTGGGATGCAGTAGAACAGGAACATGAATGTGCACCTGACAAATCTGCAGAAGTTATTTATAGATGTTTTTTTTTTTTTAGTTAAAATGGCTAAAATGGCCTCTAAAATAGCCTAATATAATACATAATTGTAATAGATAATTGATAATAATATAGTTAATGTACAGATAATGTAAATTAATGTAAACTGACTTGACTTAAACTCTGAAAATACTGGAGAAGTGTCACCGCCTGAAACTATTATCCAGTTTTGCTACCACCTTGTGGGACAGCACTGAAAATACAGAAAAATAAAAATTATACATATTTTGCAGTAAATTAAAATGTCTTCAGTGTATTTACTTAAACCTTTACAATTACTTTGATGATCCACTTTGCTTTAACACATGCCAAACAGTCCATCTTTGAATTTAGACCAGCTCACAATGATGATATTACTTTACTTACTTTACTTTACAGCTGCTCCAAATTATGGCATTGTCCAAAATGACATATTCATTCTCAAAACTAACACAATAAACATTCACAGTAGCTCTAATCTTAGTGAATTCAGTATATTTGACTGTTTCTTTCTGTGTGTGTGAAAAGGTAATCCAAAGGCAGATTTACTTCTACAGTACAGCCAAATTCATATAGTCCGATAAATATAAGAAGATAACTATATACAACAAATAAATATGTAATAAACATAACATTAGAGAGCAGAGAATAACAGGGGAACACCTTAGAGACACAAGTTCATCTCAGTCTTTATTTATGGGACATTGTTACTCCTAGATACAGTAATTAGTGTTTAGACTTGATTTTTGACATTTGAAATAAACCCACCAACTCTGTAAATATAGAATATAATGAATTTATGATTATTAAACAGTTAGAAATAACTGATCTATTTTATATAATGCTTTAAAACTGACTGGTTTGACCTGCTACATGGGGTTCATGTACAGTAACTCTTCACTCACTGTAATCACACCGATACAAATGCATTTAAATAGCTAAAGAGGCTCTACTCTTTCTGTATATCGTGAGGTTTTTTATTAAATGTAAAGGATTTTCCGCTACTGGTGGAAATAAACCCAAACTCTTTTCCCGTCCTGTAATTCTGAGTCTGACCTGCGCACTCCAGACCGGTAGGTGGCGGTAGAACACCAGGACGCCGGCTGTCAGCCATTTAAAACCAAAATCAAAAGGAGCCGAGGAGGAACGGAAAGAAACAGGAAGAAGAAGAAGACGCGATCGGTTCCACAATGACTGCGACCAGGAGACTAGGCAAGGTAAAGAATAAATATTCAAAATTATTCAATTTATTCCACTTTTAGGGGGTTTAAACAACTTGTTTCGGCTGCGTGTGTGTAGCTACAGACCCGTCGACCAAGAGAAAACGTCTAAGTGTTTGTCGTTCATGTGTCCGACAAAATGAAAGGATAATGACGTCCGACAGACGGTGACTGAGAGCTAACTAGTTAGTAAGTTTGAGCCGCCGGCGGACCGTGATTCAGCACTAACACTAAACTGTCAAATACAGCACCAAGTCCTACAACATGTCTTCATTCGAGGGGGGAGCTGATAAAACGGGGTGTTAGTGGACACAGTGTCCGCTGGTTTAACGTGCTGTCACCGTCTGAAGGCAGCAGCTGTATAGAAAACATGGAGACTTTGGGTTGGGGCGTGACGTTAGACCCCAGCTGGGCGATTAAAAAACAACTAAATTTGCCGATTAATCGAGAAGTCGATGGACGGAAAATTTATCGTTAAATTTAGTGTCTTTTTCAAGCAAAAATGCCAGATATTATATAATTTCAGCTTCTTCAGTGCGAGGATTTGCTGCTTGTTGCTGTTTTACATCATTTTCAAGTGAATATCAGGGTCTTAAACAAGAATTATTCCAATGATTACTTGTATGGTTAATAACATGTCAGAAGATTGTGAAACAATACCTACAGTTGGGATGTAAAGTTTTAAAGTTTTAGTGAAAAGAAGTAAGTCAACAGGCGTTAAAATGTCTTCAGATATTAATGCAGTGTTACTTTTGATTTCACAAACTTATCACAGCTTATAAACTCTTAGTAACATTTTCTATAGCATCTGTTACACTCTTCCTGCAGATGACTTCAAGTTCTGAGATATATTTACTCTGTTCTGCAAACACAGCATGATTAAGACCTACCCACACATTTTCAGTGATGTTTTGAGGGGGTGCAGGGGTCTTTCCGAAAGCTTCAGCTTGTGTTTCTTGAAGTAGTTCATGATGAGGTCTGTTTAAGGCCAACCTGTTTTCACTTTCACTTTCTTGGAAACCTCTCTCCGCTAACAATTCACAAACATCTGAAACGTGACAAGAGGCCACAGCTGCATGGTGCTTTTTGTGAAGGGTTCCAGGCCAAAAGGTTGGAAATCACTGGTTTAATCTTCACAATGTGTCGTTTTACATGATGATCTTTGTAAAACCGTAATCTGTGAAGTAACTACAGCCGGCAGATGAATGTAACAGAGTAAAAAAGACATTATCTCCCTCTGATATGTAGCGAGGTAGAAGTATAATGGAGCATAAAATGGAAATAGTTGAATCAAGTGTAAATGATGACAGTGACTTTCTGAGTGGCTGCTGAATCCCATACTCACAGTTTCACTGTGACACACAAGGATTTAGTTTTGATTTGTTGTACGTCTGTGACAGTGAGGCCTCTGTTAGGAATTCCCCACATGAAACATCAGTCAAGTATGTTGTTACCACTTCCTGAATTCCCCCCACAGTCAGTTTAACCATCCAGGTAAATTAGTGAACTGACTGACAGGAAGTAGACCTTTTTTTCTTTTTTTTAATTTTTTTTTTTAATTTTTATTTTTTACAGATTTACAGCATCCTGTCAGTTAACTGTAGAAACTAGAACCAACTTACTTGTTCTCTAATTTATGAACCCACAGTGAAGTGAAGAGTGCAATGCAACTATCTTAATAACTGATGATTGTTTAAGTCGTTTTTTTTTGGGGGGGGGGGATAAATTACAGCTTCTCAAGTGTGAATATTTTCTGGTTTTGTAAATGTTTGGGTTTTAGCATCATGGCTGAATATCAGCACTGACCTGCCAACTAGATTAGATTTTGATTCACAAAGTCCAGAATTGATTTGATTCTTGATGAATCACTAAAGATAAAAACCAGTGTTGCATAAGTTGCTCCTCCTGGGATCAACAAATGAGCTGAGATTGTGTAAAGTGCTCATTACCAACTGAATTATAAACACATTTCCCAGATATAAAACTGTGGACCAAGGATGATTTTTCTTCAGCAAAAACAAAACAATGAAAACATGACACGGCTATTTTTTTAAGGCCTGAGCAGTTGAGCAAGAATAATAAAACACCTGCTTCACTTACAATATATCATTCAGGATGTATTAGAAAATAAATACTGTCCCAGTCAGTAGCAGAGGCTTCAGCTCAGCACCGACGTTCACTGTGATGATGAGTTTGAGCTCAGACAGGACAGACCAACACCTCAGCCTGACCTCTGCAGACAGGTGTTACAGCTGGTGTTAGCAGGAGCAGAATGAATGAAGCAGAATCCACACACTGTTCACGTCTCGTAACCACAGATAAAATTTGTTCAACAAACACAAACAGAGATAAGACCGACGTGTAGAGTTCAGTGGAGTCAGAGTCCCGAGTCACCACAGTTTACAGGACTCGAAGCGGCTCATACAGCAGCTAACGTCTGGTTTACTTTTTAATGTGAAATAACCTTTTTGTGCACTTTTTAACAACTACACATGCAGCCCTGAGTGAGTAACAACTGCACACACACAACATTCAGCACAGATGCACAGGTTCACTGAGAAAAGGCACAAATGCAAACATCAACCTCAGGATTTTAAGAATCCATATCAGATCCCTCAAATAAAAATAGCGATTAATTGGAAAATTGATTAGTTTTTTGTCTGTTATTCTTCCACAGCCCACCAGATACACATTATAGCAACATTAATAATTACAGGATATTAATGTCAATAAAGTTATGATACATGCTGCTTCGTTAGGTAACTCTGTGACAAACAAAGCACGAAACAAGAAAATACAGTGCAACATTATTAACCACTGAGTGAACCATGTATCACAGAGGTCGTGACAATATTACAGCAAAAACTATAGGAGAATAAATTTAGAAAGCGGTAAAAATGAGCAGAGCAGAGTGGATCTGACTCATTGTGGAGAGAGTGATGTAACTGTTTACTGTCTGACTGGATTCAGTCCATAAGGCCCATATTACACAGCTCCTGGAAGTCTGTAAGGCAGTGTTTATTCCCCCTGCTGCTCGCCGTGTTCGAGGCATTAACATTATTATATACACTCAGTGGCTGCTTTAGTGGGAACTCCTGTACAGTCTGTTACAGTTCACTACAACAGCTCAGCCATAAAGTTGTCCAGTTTTTGTTGACTCTGTCAGAAAGGTGTAGATTGTAGGTGGTGGTGAACATTATTTCAGCCTCACTATTTACACACTTCCACACATTAACACCTGTGTCCAGTACAACAGTGCCACTATCACCTCAGTGCTAAAACATTGAACATTTAGGCATCATAAAAGTAGATGTTATAGTGCAGGTGTACCTAATAAAGTGGTCACTGAGAGTGCGTTCTCTGTTCTCTGTTTTAAATCAGTTGTGTTTTTCTTTCAGGAGCTTGATGACATGCGCAAATCTGGGATGAAGCATTTCCGCAACATTCAAGTGGATGAATCAAATATCTTGACATGGCAAGGGCTCATTGTTCCTGTAAGTTGAACTGATGCCAACATTTGTTTTCCTGCTGGAATTCTGTTAAGATGTAGACGTCAAATGCAAACACAGCGGTTTTCATTTTAAAATGAGACCGCTGGAAACATGAAAAAATCAGCCGGAGAAGACGTTTTTAACCAAGCTGTGGATCTAACATCAGTGCTGCACAGACACCTCTCCAGCTGCTGATATTTCCCCTTTCTTCCTTTTAAAAATGCAAAAATCTATATTAAAAATACATTTAAAATGCATTATTTCTGACCGTAAACAGGAAAGATAAAGTGTGATTTCAGTTGGGCTTTAAAAAACATTGTCTCCCCAATCTACAAATTCTTATTTTCTCCAAGGACTGTCCCCCGTATGACAAAGGAGCGTTTCGGATTGAGCTCATCTTCCCCGCTGAGTACCCCTTCAAGCCACCCAAGATCACCTTTAAGACAAAAATCTATCATCCCAACATTGACGAGAAGGGTCAGGTCTGCCTGCCCATCATCAGCGTGGAGAACTGGAAGCCAGCTACGAAAACCTGCCAAGGTGAGAGGGAGGATTCAGATCCTTTACATGAGTAAAACTACCACACAATAACACAGACTAACTAACTGAGGCAGCAGCTCCTGCAGAGTAAAATTCAGGTGAGACGGCGCTGCGTTTACCACACACATCTGTTAGTTCTCATCCTTCATCCAAACCTTTTCTCTTGTAACATTAAAAGTGAAAATACACTGACAAACTGGGTCGTTCGGCCGCAGCAGGCAGCTGTTTTCAGAGAAAAGGTCTAAAAAGCCGCTGTTGGCTACCTGCTCAGCAGCAGACAGCAGACAGAGAGCAGCTGCATTTAGCAGCTAAAGAGCCAGATATTTCCCTCAGAGTGAAAACAGAGTTAAAACAGAGGGAATACTCCACTTGGATTCATCAGGTGGACACAAACATGACTTCAAATAAATGATGTTCACAATTTGTTTCTGCTGCTACCAGATGGCTAAAACATCAGTTATTGCAGGTTTAAAGACAAACAGTGACTCTCGTGCATAATTCACCTCATCCTCCTCCCTCTCTCCCGCAGTGATTCAGGGTCTCATTGCTCTGGTGAACGTCCCTCAGCCGGAGCACCCACTTAGGGCAGACCTGGCAGAGGAATACACTAAAGACCGCGCAAAATTCATGAAGAACGCAGAGGAGTTTACAAAGAAACACAGTGAAAAGCGACCCGTGGACTGACAACACAGCAGTGACACTCGCGGCGGTCGGCCTCTTTTCTGTTGTCCTGTTCAAAGAGCTCACCCTGACTCTGTGTCCTTATCTCTAAACCACACAGAGAAGCCCTGTTCTCGCGTACCTGCATTGTTTTAGCACTCTCCAACCACTCCTTAATAGAGGCTTGTGTTTCTGTTTCACTTTGCCAAAAAATGAAAGAAAAAAAGCAGGACTTTTTGGTGAGTAGGCAGGCTCTGGCCTCTAGGTGTCACCTTTTGGTTTGTTAATGACTTCTTTCTACTGATTTCTTTTTAGAAAAAATAAGAAAATTGTCTGAGGTGGCATCCTGGAAAGTAAAATGTCAGATTAATTAAAAGTGCTGTTTTGCTTACTTAAATGTTGAATGTTTTCTCAGATTAATCATTAGCTTATGCAGACCTGTTTACAGATTTTTAAGCTTCGTTAAGTTCAAATTGCGCAGCATCTAATGCTGCTGTTTAAATATCTGTTGTATCCTTCCTCCAATTTTCCCTTTTGTTTCTGTTCTCCCCTGAGATGCACTGTACTCTGTGAAATCACCTGTTGCAGTACATGAAAATGACAGGATGTGACTGATTCAGAATTCCACATGTAAACAGAAATTTATAAAGATGCAACAACATTCATGAGTCCTTTGAAATGTTTTGAGACATAGGAAAAAAAAATCCCTTATAATTAAAATCCTTCCACCTCAGTCGGCCTCCCAGGAAAGTGCGTACTGTCAGAGAGCATTATGTTGGTTTTAAATGAAGACGGGAAACTGGATATTTTTGTTTTGATGACTGAACTACTGGATGTCTGGATGTCAGACGTAGTCCTGCAGGCACTTCACTATTTCTATTGCTGTTACATTGTGAAGTTTTCTTCTCTAACCTGTTCAAACTTTTCGCTGTTAACGCAGTCGTTCAGTTCTGCAGAAGAAATAAGACGGAACTTTTCACAATCTTTAAAATTCAGAAACATGCAGCGTCGCTCTCCCTCTGTTTGATTTCAGCCGTTCATCTAATCACAACACTGACAATATTTTCGTACCAAGAACAAGATTGCAACTTGTTTTCGACCTGCAGTAATGCTGTGAACAGCTCTAATCGTCTTTCCTCATCAATAAACAATATACTCTGATCGCTGACGAATCCTAGCACAGCACCAGCAGACTCTGTGCCGTTAACACATCCAGTATAAGGCAATACATCCAACTGCAGGTGGAGGACAGAGGGCCACTAATGAATAAAGATTTGTGATGGATGCTTAATCAAACCTGTCTTGGTGTTGTTTATCATCTTCAGATATTTATCTACTTGAGTCTTTGTATAAACTACAGCAAACTAAAGACAAAAGCCTGAATAAAAGAGCTGAGAGCTGCTTCCATACAGGCTGTACCAGTCACTGAGAGTATGAAAATGACATGACGCACGTGTTTCAGCCGACCCAGCTGAACACACGAGAGACTTTGAAGCAGATTTCAGCATGAGAGGGAAGATATTCAATTATAAAGAACCAAAACTGACTAAATTAAAGTCGGAGGTTAAAAAATGAGTCAGAAATATGACTGAAAACATCAATAAATCACGTTGCAATCATATCAGAGATGCATGAACCAACAGACAAATAAGAAATGAAAGTGAAAGATAAAGTCACTGTACATACTAATTCCACGTGATATTAAATGTACTTTAACTCAGAGGAAAGGAGAAATAAACTTAAGTATTTATTTATTAAACAAAACTGAAGTTTTAGGGAAATGGTGCAAACAACTTTTTCCCGTTGTGTAATAAAAGAGCAAAAAGGAAAGAACAGCAGCACATTTTATAGCCCACAAACCTTATTCTCACTGTGTAATCCAGTGAGAGGAGGTGAAGAGGGTGGACTCTTACAGAAAAGTATTATGACAGTGAAGTTGACCTTTGACCTTTTGGATAGAAAATGTGATCATTTCATCATTTTATCCTGTGAGATTAGCAAATGATTTTCTTGAGTTGTAACCTCACACGTTTTGTGAGGTCACAGTGACCTTGACCTTTGACCTTTGAGCATCAAATTCAAATCAGTTCTTCCTTGAGTCCAGGTGAACATTAGCACCAAATTTGAGGAAATTCCCTCGAGACATTACTGAGATACCACGTTCACGAGAGCGCGGCAGACGCACGAGCGGACATGCGTGATGCAGGTACTCAGTATTTCCAACGAGTGCTGAAAATGAGAAGCAGAAAAGAAAAGTCAAAATGTTTAAATATTGTTGGTTTTATTGATGCTAGGGTTACAGTGAAGTACTTAACTTGAGGTAGAATTTTCCCCTTACAGCAGATCATGTCTAAGATTAGGTTACCCTAAAGATTTGAAATCTTTGTAGGAGGCGTAAACCTCCTCTGTAGCAGTGGACGGATGTCGTTCTGAGGTTTCTCCTCAGGCTCAGTTTGGGAGCGAGCGGCCGAGCGGAGAGCCGACCTCCTGCTAACAGCTGATGGTGCGATGAGTCCAGCTTTTATTTCTTAAACTGAGCGATGGGAGCCGGGACTTTGATGTCCTGACCCTTCTCCAGCCTCTTCTCACACTCAATCAGGTAGTTGACTCCATCGACTACCAGCTGCACCAGCTCCACCTAAAACACACACACCACAGTTCATTTCTGCTGCACAACTCAAGTCGGCTTTATATGAGACTGAAATCTGAAATGAACAAACAGACGTTTCTTGAAGTCAGTGTGACGGATTGATCCTCACCTCAGATTTGCCCAGACGGTCATTGTTGGAAATGTCGAAGGTGTCTCCAGTCGCAGCTGTGTCCACTCCTCCTGTGCCTCTTTTCTGCAGCCGCAGGTTGTCGAGGATTTTGGAGAAACGTGGGTCCTGCAGGGTGTTTTCAATCATTTGTAACATGATTTTTAAAAAAAACAAAACAAAAAACCCACTGATTTCCACATGCAAAAGTTGATTCAAATTGATCTGATTCCTGAGTGTTTCTGAATGTGTGTGTTACCTTGCTGAGTTTGGGCAGGCGTACGTGCACGCCCGCCCTGAGGCCGGTGCCCAGGTTGGAGGGACATGTGAGGATGTAGCCCAGATGCTCATTCCACATGAATTCCCAGCCTCTCTCCTGGATCAGATGCTCCACCTGCAGAATAATGACATGTTGACCAGTCGCTGTCAAGTGAAAACTATGCATCTTCAAACATGGTGAATGAGAATATTTCAGAGGAATAGTGGGACCCACTGATGAAAACCTTATGGTAACGTTAGCAGTGGTTAACAACAGTTTACAGCTAAACTAGCAAAGTAGTGGTCTGAGTTAAATGCTAACGTCAGGAAGGTGAAATTCTAATACGCCGAGGAATCAAAGAATTGGCCTGATGATGGCGCTACACCAAAGGTCACAGGATCATCAGTTACTACAGTACAGGGGAAAATGGACGTCTGTATAAAATGAAATCGTAATCTGTCCATTAGCTGCTGAGATATTTCAGTCTGGAACAAAGTAGTGGATCCACAGAGCCGTGATGTTCTACCTGTTTGAGTCCTCTGCAGAATCTCTCAAACACTCTCTTCATGTTGCCTCCCTTCTCCATGGAGATGACTCTGGTGTGATCCTCCTCATTCACCCAGATCAGGAAGGTCTTCTCATTGTTGTGCCTGAAGAGAACCAGCTAAAGGAACTAAATAAAGAGCTCTCCAGGTAAAACACTGCTTTCATTACCGGAGATGACTCACGGTCGCGAAGGACCCAATCTCATGGACACTTTGATATTTATGCAGCAGCAGTGTTGTGAGAAGCTCGTGCATTTGAAGCAGACAACACACACTAAATACAAACACAGATACACACACACAAACATATTTCCTGTTGGTTTAGCCACCGGAAAGTATTTCATCCACCAACATGCGTCAGAGGCAATAAGTGAATGCTTCTGTTGAGCTTCACGGGATGTAAAGAGATATTTAAACATTAAATCCACGACATCCACGGCCTGGATCAGAGTGGTCACACAGCAGACATGCAGCAGAGCTGAATAGACCCTACCAGATGCCCCTGGCGTCAGGCCAGTCTCTGGCCATAAAGGCACATGTCAACAATGGAGAGACAGGTTTGTCAAACAGGAAGTGGTCCTGAAGGTGGGAGGGGCACAGGGAGGAGGAGACAACAGGAGGAGGAAGAAATCAGACAGAAGAGGAGAAGGATTCTGGTGAAGAAATGAGTGGTGGAAAGTAACTAAGTACTTTTACTCACGTACAGTTTTAGATATTGAATTCTACTTGAGTTTTTCTAATTCCTTCTCCACAATGTTTCAGAGGGAAATATTGAAGTTTTAAAATAATATGTTGTTTTTGATTTTACATGCAGAACATCACCAGCTCATGAAATATGATTTATTGGAGATTAAAGGTGTTGTCAGTTAGACCTGCTCAGGTTAGAGCTCTGCTGGGATTTCCAGGACTTCAGGGGCTTTCCTGAAGTCCTGGAAATGATTATTTTATGAGATAATAACCCACAGATGGATTTGTGCACACATGATTTTAAAATTCTTAGAAAGTAGAATTTTTAATGCAATTTTACTTGGAACAGAGTGATTTTATAATGTGGCATTGCTACTTTTTCTTCTGAGGATCTGAGGAAACTATACGAACTGAATGAACTGAACAAACGTGAGGACTTCACAGAGCAGGACTCTACAACAGGAAAGGGTGTGGGTCAGATGTGTTGGAAATGTGGAAATGCACTGAGCTGCATTTCCTTTCTTAACATGGGATTTTACAGAGTGGCGTTGGCCTTACCAGATCCCCCTGGCGTCAGGCCAGTCTCGGGCCATGAAGGCCGAGGTGAGTAACGGAGACACAGGCTTGTCAAACAGGAAGTGATCCTTATGTGGTGCAGCGTGAAGTGGTCAGAGCAGAAAGGTCAATAAAAGTGAACCTAAATTACCCCTAGGACTGACTGGGACTGACTTATGTACAACACCTGGGCTATAAGATGAAACTCACGTCAATGAGCTGCTGCTGCTCCTGCTCCGTCATTTCTCCCAGGCTGTAATAACGTCCGGCCAGGTCTCCCTTCAGACCGGCCAGGGCCGTGACCACCACGCGCTCCACCTCACGGCGCTCGGCCCTCGAACAGGCCGGGGGGAGGCTCAGCCCGCGGATACTGCGGCCAGTTCGGACACGGGACGAAAGAACGTAATTCTCATCAAACATGCCGTGGGTCAACTGGAGAGAAGGAAAGGAAATATTGTTTTACTGATGTAGGAACAGTGTGGATGGAGGGATAATGTGATGAGGCTGTTATGGTGTAAAGACCTTGGAGGAATCCAGGTCAGTGGGGTGTATCATGGTTCTGGGGTCGTAGCCGTTGTGCCTGTCTTTGATGACTGGGTCGAAGAGGTCAGCAAACACCTGCAGGGAACAGGGAACAACATCAATGATGCAGGTTTGGTTTCAGGATTGGAGGAGCCACAGCAAAGTCAAAGGTATTTCTGAAGACCAAAACTGCAAACACAAACCGTGACCTTTGACCTCCCTTACCTCATAGCTCTCCTCGTCACCAGCCACGCAGCCCACGGTCTTGATGAAAGGGTGTCCGGGGTTGTCGACTCCGGTTTGGATGCACTGGTCCAGGGTCCAGTTGTTGGGGGTGAGCTTGTCCCTCAGTTTGGCGTAAATGGCCGGAGTCAGAGCCGAGGCCATGCAGTTGTTGTGTTTCCTCAGGTCAGGGTAGTCAGAGCTACAGGAGAGGAAGTGTTGGAAAGATTTTTAAAGGTGCTATTTGTAAGCTTTCTCTCTACCACATGCTCTGATGGTCGCTCCCCAAGAGCTTGAGCCACATGCATTTATAATACAAGAGGTTAGAATACGTCCTCTGAGCAGCGCTACTTCTTCAGAGCACTCTGGACACTTAAGTGAGTTGCTATCGGAAAGAGATGAGAAGACTGGGTAGGCGGGGGCTAGCTGGTTAGCATGCTAACTTCAGTAAAAATAAGAGATGTTTTAGCACTAGAAGCAAAACACTGGCGTTGCTTTCCACCTCTGGAGACAGCTCTTGGTGAGTAAAGGAATGAAGTTTGATGCTGAATTCACAACATTTCTTCTACTGGTAAGTAAACAGCCGCTAATGCTAACGTTGGCTATGTTGCAATATCAAAAACTTACAAATAGTTCCTTTAACTTGGGCTTCAGACAGTAAAAATGGACATTTTTCTTCTATTATCCAACACTTTTTAGACCAAACATGTAAAGAACTAAAGGGAGGGAATAATGCAACATTGCCTGAGATGTTCTGTGTGTTAACTACTCGAAACAATTTTACAACAACTGATATGAGCTAAAAACACTTTGGGTTTTAATACTAGGTTTTGACACAGACTTGCTCTACAACACCAGAGCCACAGGATGGAGGATGAACGACCCATTACTTTGCTGCAAACAGATTTCTGATTAACCAGATTCTGTGGACCCAAATGATATGGAGTGAAGCAGGGGATTTTGGGAGCAGAGAGAGAGGTTGTATGTGAAAGAGTGAGAGGGAGAGAGCGAGTGAGTCAAAGGTAACGCAGATGAAACCTGAGAGCGTCAGTGATACTGCAGCTCGGTGCCAGTGTAGCTGCTCTGACCTCTTCATACGGTCAGACATTCACTCGCCTCTGTTGACTGAGGCTAGACAGTTTTTGTGGGACACTTTCACTTTGAAACACATGAATGAGTTGATAACACTCCAGATATTTCTACTGATGTCACCTCTCAACTGCTTCTCATGTGAACACACAAAGCACTGAGTCATTCGTCTGAATTGTGCAAGTGATGTGAAGCACGTAGTCAGCTTCTCTGTCGTCAAGGCAGATAATTATAGAGCTCAGACTATTCACTGACTCACCAAGGTCATCCATCCACTGCACTTACAGTAAACACAAACTCCTTGTGATTCACACAGTCATATGCAGTCCATGTTACCCCGTCTTACCTGGGAGGATAAAGCTTCTTCTTCGCCTCCGCAGCCAGGGAGCTGTTTTCGCTCAACAGGAAACCGGTCGCCATTGTTCCTGCGCCCAAGCTGGCCAACAGCACAGCCGTGTTGCGGCCAGAGATCAGACGTGTGAAAGAGCTCGCCATCTCTCTGCTCGTTGGGTGCGTCTTTGTCAGTAGCAAATGAGCTGCAGACAGAAATAACAAGAGAGATTCATGCCTCATAATCACTGGTCATACCTGCATGGCTACCGGCTGACTAGTCTTGTCCAATCATATTCATGCACTGCCATTATAACATGAGACACCTTTCACACCGAGATTTAAAACAGAAAAATAAATGAATCTAACTAATTATTTGCAGGGACAAAGGAAATCTGTAAAATCTTTGACATCAAGTTCAACTCTGATGAACTCTGACGTACAAGTTAGTGCCAATGACCAACGGCCACCTGCCTCTACAATCTTGACCTTTAAGGGAACGGAGAGGCAGAACGACTAAAACAAAGTTGTAGCTTAGTAGCTTAATTAACCTCCTCTGTGGGAGTAAAAACTGCACAAACAGGAGGAATGTGGGGTATGTGACTTGCTGAGGTCCTGAGAAGCTTGTTTATTGGTATTGCTGTTTCCTCTATTTTACCTGGGAACTGTAAAGATGGCGGACGTCCTACTTTACTTATCATCAGCTCAAGACCAAAAGTTAGAGCAAGCTAAGACAACTTTTCTCCCCTCTTCAATAACTCTTGTGATGTACAAAGTCTCTGTGAATGTACACTAACTCACACCTGCTGCTTTGATGCCCCCCCCCCCCCCCCGCAGGTTTTTGTCCAATACAGTAACAAGATTAGAGCAGGAGGGGCTGTGGCAGATGCTCTTAGCCTCTTAGCATTATCACCGTCTCCCACTCCCATGAGCAGTGACCCAAAGACGTCTGTCTTAAAGGTGGGACATGAGACAGATCTCATGTCCAGGTAGAAATTAGCTTGAAGTCTCCAGTTAAGTCCATTGAAACTGATTTTAAATTGTTAATTCTTTAATTAGATTTGATTAAACTGTTTTAACTGGAAGGTCATTTTCGAGCTTGTCCTTCACACAGAGTGGGTAGAGACCACGCGACTGTGTCTTAATATAGAGAGAAGCTGTGAGGACATCATCACTCCTGTTAATCCTGGTCAGAGGTGAAACATGGCCGATCAGTGTCCTGCAGGACGCTGAACCGATAACTGATGACGAACACTTTCACCCAATAATCTGCTGTATTTGTCCCCCTGACTCTATTTCCATTCACTCTGTGGAGTAAAAGGACTCTTTAGGTCAATGGTAATATTATTTATAGATCAGTGGAGGGCAGTTGTGCTGCCAGGATCCACTGCCAAGACCCAAGCCGTCTCTGGCTCACAACTCAGTGACATTCTGAACTGGTCACAAGACCAGACCCTCATGAGGCCAAGTCAGCTGGACAGAGGGATGGAAACAGGGAAGGAGGTTGGTAAAGAACATGGAATAACAGGGAAAGAAACATCATCCCTGGATACAACTGTCCTCTGCTTGTAAAGCCTCTACTGCCAACTGAGACTGGATCATATGGTCTTATGGTCAGGATTACACCACAACCACTACAGACCTGGGATCAGCCTCCCCTCCCCTGAGCAGTGTGACCTTTTAACTCTGAGTGGGTACGTGCAGGACGTAAGACCGGCTTCGTCCTCGCCGAAGGACACAGACGAGTTCACACCCACTCAGGTATTAAAAATAAAACATTCAGTGAAGAAAGAAAATATTTTCAAAGCTGCCTGGAGAGATATTTGCTTTATTTCTATTGACTTTTAAAACATGCACTCACTGATAAACCCCCTCAGATTAACTATAAATGTTAAAGCATGCACAAAGATAATATGAAATTTATCAGTACAGCCTATATCCTCATTGACACATGCTCTATAAATGCCTTTACAAACAGTTTGAGATGTATTTGTAAGCACTGGAAGCTAATGAAGGCTTTCTTAAGAAAAGAGGGTACAGTACCTGTAGAAAAGCTGCTCTGCCTTCTTGCTGAAGGTCTCTGTTAAAGAGCTTTTCACTCTCCTGTCACAGGGTGGGGGGGGCTCCACCCCCTCATGTGGGATTAAAAACTGGAGGCCAATCATAAGTCCAGAAACACAGCGTTATAAACCAATAGAGGAGCCACGAACATGAACTACAACAGTTCAGACCGCTCATGTTGAGCCATGATCAACCACGAGCACCGAGGGTCCGATATCACCGTCCAGTTTGACCTTGATATTTTCAACTGCAGCCGCTCACTCACACATGATCTCCTCCTACGACTTTAATTCTTACAGTCCTTGACCCGCAGACGTCTACACACTGGAACTACAGAGAACACATGCAAATATTAACGAGGAAAACATTTTCACAAAACTGACAACACACACACAAGTGATGCTGCAAAAAGCAACCGAATACAGAAAACTCAAAGGAGGTACAAACAAAATAAAGTTACGGAGGAATCTAAGATGCAGGATTCTGGTTGTATGATTCAGATATTTCTACAGATTTTTGCTAATAAAGTAGTTTTAGCCTCTGTAGCCTTCGTGTTCATCATTAGCTCATCCATTAAAAGAACGTTTAAGTTTTTAGTCTTTCTTGAAAACTTATTTTGTAGTTTAGCTCTATTTGTTTAACTGGCAGCATTTCTATATTTGCCTAGGCTATTTGTATTTAGTTGTGATTTCTGTATTTGTGGTGCATTTCATGTGTTAAACTACTAAAGACATTTTTTTCTTCAGCTACCACTAACCTGTTAGAACAACAACTTGAAGCTACGTTATAATTCTCATTAGTTTTGCTTTTATTTTTAAGCCTGGAGTGTGTAAATATCTGTACATTACACAGAGAAATGAATGGAAAAAATACAACAGCAAAACTGGAATGTCAAAGAATACAGCAGTGTAAGAAAGCAGGGGTCTTTATCCACTAATGCATTAAAGCGTTAAAGATTCCTGGGCCAAAAATAAAAGAATCGAGCTAATAAAAGTCAGTAACAGTCACCTACCAGGGACAGTAATCTGGAGGGAGGAGGGGGGTTCATGCTATATTCATGCTATAAACAAGTTTAGAGTCTACTGACTTTCTTTACCAATCAACAGTGTAAAGATGTTACTATCTTACTAATACAGTCAACAAGGTTTAAAATATGAATATGATTAAATGATCACATCAACAAGGAACTAATAATAGTAATAACAGTAATAATAACAGTGATACATGGAAAAGAAACTGTTGGGTTTTGTAGTAAGAAACCTCTGAGGCCAGTTCTTTAAAAAAAGATGAAGACTATTCAAAATCAGAAACCTTTGTGT
This sequence comes from Lates japonicus, assembly GCA_033238685.1. Lineage (NCBI taxonomy): Eukaryota > Metazoa > Chordata > Actinopteri > Centropomidae > Lates > Lates japonicus. The sequence goes on along the minus strand of BRZM01000027.1, from coordinate 2,682,681 downwards.
ACAAAATGACTCATTACAAAACTGAAAAGACATGATTCTTAGCAGACGTGCTCTTGATTGTCAGGATACGAAACAATATCTCTTTGTGATAAATATATTTTCAGATCTGGAATGTTTGTAAGCTACAAAGATTTTTGCTGCAACATGCAAATGCAATACAAGAGCAACTGCAACAACATGAACCTTTTGTGTTAACAGATGAGTAAAGATATAAAAACGTTGGAGTGAAGCCCGAGTCGACGTCTGCTGTGACTGAGAGCATCAACAACACTGACAAACAGACCAGTCAGTAAGTATTAAGGTAGATTAAATATTTGGACTGTACCAGTATCTCTACATACACACATTTATCATACAAAGAGCTGGATTACCAACCACCCAGTGACCCAAAAACACCCTGTGTTGACCCTGTGTGTTGCACTGTTCTGTGGGGCAGATTTTGGCATGGCGGCGACAACTGAGGAGATGTGATGCTCACTGGCTAAAAAGAATATTTGTTTTCCAGAGTGAAAAAGACAAAAAGATGGGAGTCAACTTTTGGAGTCAACCTATTATCAGGTCTGTCCTATGTTTGGGCTGAATTTTTTCCAGCGTATCACAAACACTCTGGACTTTTGTGGCCACCTGGGGGCAGGAGAACAAGCTCGAAACACAAACACTGACAAATGAAGTGTTTAAGTTTTCTCTGCTGCTGAATGTGGTTTCTCCCCAAGAGTTTCAGCTATGGTTGAACTTACAACACAAGAGGTGCTAGAATATGCTCTTTGGGCAGCACTACTTCTTCAGGGCAGCCTGGACGCTATAAAGAGTCGCATCGGAAAGTGATGAGACAGGCCTGCGGGGCCAGGTGCTAGCTGGTTAGCATGCTAACTTCAGCAGAAGAAAAGGAAAGCATTGGTGTCACAGCTCTTGGTGAGTACAGTAATGAACTCTGGTGCTGAATTTGCAGCGTTTCTTCTAGACTGGTAAGTAAATAGCTGTTAATGCTAACATGGGCTATGTAGTGACAGCAAAAAATATCCATAGAGCTCCTTTAAATTACCAGCGATAAATACTGAAAGTGGTTGAAATGATTGTGTGTTAATTGTAAACGGTCGCTCAGTGACTAACCAAACATCACCTGACTCTTTCAGCTTTGGTTTTATGGCCCACAACTTTAGGGTTTTAGTTCACTCTCAGTTCTCTCATCAACCTCCATTCCAGCTGTTGTATTTCCAGCTTTCAAAAAAATTTCCCAAACCCAATTTAGAGACTAGCTAGTGAGCACATTAGAGCATGTAACTGCTAAGACGGATATGTTTTCAGGAGTTGTTGGAGACAAAAACAAGAGTGCAATGGAGGGTGAATATTGGACTTAGATTCATCAGGTGAACACAAATACAACTCCAGATAAAAGATAATGTCGCTCCACGTCTTTAGCCAACTTTATCCGACGATAACATGTCAGTGTTGTGTTTACAGCTTGTTCTGCCAAAATATAAGTTACTGCTGCTTTAATGTGGACGCTCTATGGGCTGAAACACCTGGAAACTCCCTGTAAACAACTTTCATTTCAACAGGTTCCACTTCTCTTTATACAGATGCTGTGTTTACATGGTGCATCTTCGTACCTTAATTTGGACGCTACCACACAGCAAACCTGTGGCTGTGGGGGGGGCGGGGCTCATTTTGTACCCTGATCATACAAATAATACAAAACTCATCTGGTCACATTTATGTGCAAGACTACAGAGGCAGATTGTTTGGTATTTACAGTGTGATAGCAGCAACTGGTTACTTTCTAATGCCATGTTCAGTAGCTAACATGGTTGTTTCTACAGTCATAACTGTACGGATTGTATGGCAAAGAGTTGTGTGTGTTACACAGTCCATTCTGTTTACTAAATACACTGTACACTTCAGATATTCATACAACAAGGCACATTTTCTCCTGAGTTTCCTAAGCACAATAACTGGTGGTGTTTCATGCAACAACCCCTGCTTTACTGAGAACGAACCTCAAGTTGCCTTAATTCATCATTGGCCTGTGTTTTAACGGGAAAATACATGTTCAAATATCACGTCTGTGTGGATTTGTTACGGGTTCTAATCAGCCAGGTGGTACTCTGGGTTCAATCTTCAGTGACAGCTCATAGAGGGTGTCTTCATCCATCACTAGTGTCTTATCCAGGAGGAACTGAGTCACCTGAGGGGGAGGCAGGATGGAGAGGACGGTTACAATCTAATCGCTTCAAATAATTCGATAAGTCAGTGGATTTAAAGGCTTTTTATTAGACACACCTTGGGTTGGTGCTCTATCCTGTAAGGTGCTTGCTGGAACTGACGAATCTCCCGGATGATATGAGAAATCTGAGGGAGCAGAGGCAGTTAGCAGACAAGTTAAGCTCAGGACAAACCACACATGAAGACAGGAAGGAGCAGAAACCAGACGCTCGACAGTGACGGTTGCTTAACTTTGATTCAACGGTCACTGTTCAGAGGAGATGAGATGTTTAGCAAAGAACACAAACGAACACGAGGAGGAGAAGAGTAAAACGTTACCATCCTCATCTTGGAGAAGTTAACCAGGCCCTCCTCAGTGAAGTTGGGTGTTCCCTCCTCAATGAAAGCCAGGTCAGTGAGGTACATGCCCAGGTACGGCACACACGGAGGGTTACAGCTACAAACACACACACACACAGGGTAAATATTAGACCGCTTTTAAAGACTGGATGTACACATTTATCACTCCACTCTCGTCTGAGAACCAGCAGCATTTACTTCTTCAGTGTCTCTCTGAGGTTCTTGAACCTCCCCTCTGACGACACCGTCTTCTGCAGCCTGTCCATCAGAGCCTTCGTCTAGAAAACACACAGATTTTTACAAAATTATAAAGAAATATAGTCGGTGGATGAAGCTGGATTCATAGCAGCTGTTTAAAGAGGGGATATGAACCTGTTTGCAGACTTTGGCCCAGGTCTTCTTCAGCCTGTAGATGGCACTGCGGTTGAGAGCAGAGGTGATCTCCAGGACTCCGTTGTAGTTGTTGAGGCAGCGACAGATATCGGCCACCGCCAGCCACTTCTCTATGGAGCTGGCTCTGGAGCCCACGTCAGTGTGGGTCATTATCTGAGACGCCACCAGGTTACTCATCTGTGGGGAGAGGGCGACAGGTGATTAGGTACACCTGGTTAAAACTACTGAGGTCTAATGAGGTTTTGGTTTGGGTGGAAATGGTTTTAAAGAGATGCTGATTCAGCTTTATGGTCAGCTTGGAGGCTGTTCGGGCACAGATCAACTGATTTTAAATCTCATAAAGGTTGGATTTACTGCAGAGCTGTTGTATTAGCTGCTTTAGTTTTAGCGAGGTGTTAGGGCTCTGAAGTGATTGTATTTATTTGTGTCATTACGTCAGACCCTTTGTGCAGGATTTAAACATGTCTGACTTTGGTTAAGTCTTTAGAGACACCAGCAGAGATGGTGATATGATACGTTTTCTGTAAATTCAGACCAAAAGTGTTAATAAGTTAAATAACGTAGGCTTTCACACGTCGAAAAAGTTTAGTCTCACGTCATTAAAGTGCTGGCTGGTCTTCATGATGTACGGAGTCCTCTCAGTTTTGTCGACCTTCATCCAGCCCTGACCGAGGAACTCCCTGCAGCACAGCAAACACTCAACGTCACACACCTCAGTCAGACAGACCACATGAAGCTTTTTGAAAATGTTTATCTCCGAGGTGCTGATTTAGTCTCACTCGTAGGGAATGCTCCTGAACACGATGTGGTCCAGTAGTGTGATCTGTTCGGCCAGTTCCATCGCTGACAGAGACTCAAAACACTCCGCTTTAGGACTCTCCGCCTGAAAACACACAACACAGACACTGTACAATGTACAACTTGTATTTTAATGTGAACAGCATCACAGGAAACGACTACAGTACCACACAAACACTGAGTTAATTTCACGTACTGGGAAACCAGCTATAATTCACCACAATACACAGTAACTACAACTGGTGCTGTTTTCATTAAGGGAGTGACATTATTCTTACCACGATGAAGTGTAGGAGAGGACAGCTTTTCTGTTCCATAATCAGGAGATACATGAGTTCAATGATTGCTTCCAGGTTTATTTATTTAGTAAAAGCTTTTTGTTTTATGAGTTAAATCCCTTCTGTTGTAATAATAAATGAGCTGGTGATACTGACCATTTGTAAAATGTCCTCTATCTTCAGCTGAGCGTCGTCTTGTTCTTCTTGAGAAAGGGCACTGAAGAGAAAAGAGCGGTTACATTTCCATGGTGAAATTTAAACACATCACACTCACTGCACTGCTTCTCTTCAGCTTTAATTAACAGTTTCCACAGACATGAATGAAGTGGAGTGAAGCCTGTTCACCTTAATATGTTTGTCGTCGCTTTCCTCTCTTGCGGCAGCAGGTCTGGATCTCGCAGCACCTCCTCCAACAGACCGATCACCCCCACCTTCAGGTCACTGTTCATGTCAAAGTCCTGATGAAAAGAAGAGTTTACACACATTTATACCTGAGTTACAGTTACAGCTGCAGACTGACGTCCAGCAGGTTCAGGTCCAGGTTTGTCCAGTTAAAGCCCAGGACGTGATTATTCAAATTTATTCTAAAACCTTTATTTGCTACAGTTTAAGTTACATGACAAATATGCACAGTTTATTTCCAGAACTTTCCCCACTTGTTCCCGTCACGACTGCAGCCGCACACAGCAGTGCACGTGAGAATGACGCCCTCTAGTGGACATTTACTGAACCCCAGGTGGCTTATTTTCCTCTGGTTTATACTTTCTTACATTTTAAGTCCTTAAAACAAAAGCAGAAGTAAAGAAATAAAGTGCAGAGAATATCTACAAAAACACTCGTTTCCTATCATTTTTATAGAATAAAACCAGTAGTTTTGTTTCCAGCTTCATCACCACCAACAAACCCTGATGTTTCCCACATGGACTCAGGAGCCACATTTATCAATGAGACCAAATAATAAATGTTCACTTTTCAGGCTACGACACCCAGGTACAAAAATAGCATCTTATATAATCTTAAATGAAAATGATTGTGCTTTTCGTATCCCTGGGGAGGAGGCTGACCTTTCTGCATGCTTCCTGGGTGGGAGAAGAGACACGCAGAGCAAAGAGCACCTCCACCAGGGACAAGAGCGACAGGAGAGGAGACACAGGGAGGAGGAGGAGGGCAATGAAAACAGACACAACAACAGACTCTTTCAGCCTGAGCTCAAAGTGTCCTGTCTGCTGATGGACAGATTTTCAATGTAAAAACATCCACAGCCTCATAAAACCTGCTTTCCTTCCTGTGTTAATGAATATTTTCCACATGATTTGTAAAGTTTTAGGCACAAAAACAGTTGATCGTGTTGGTTTCATGGTTGGTTTCTGTTTCCTACCCTCTCTCACTGCTCTGAAACCCGTCTGTACGAGTCGTGAACTCACCTGCGAGTGTTTGGAAACCCAGTGTCGCAGCACATTGAGGACTCTGTTGGTGGCAGCTCTGCGGATGATGAATTCTTTGTCACAGGCTTTTTCCGAGTTACTAAAACCTGGGAGAGAAAAACGTAAAGATTTAAACCTTTAACTCTTAACTGGTTATGATCTGCAGTTCCTGCCTTTTAAAAGCCACAAAACAGCAGCTGTTACAACAAAACAACACTCCTGTCCCGCAGCTGTGTGTCTTTTGACCTTCATGGCTTGCCGTGCTCACCCTGGGAGCTGCTGTGCCCGGCAGCAGCAGTGGCGATCGCGAACGCCGAGGCCGGCGACATTGTACAGCGAGAGTTCTCCCCCGATGTGACTGCAAGGAACATTAAAAACAAAAGACTGTACAGAGAAGCATGTGCCTGCTGCTGTATGTATCAAACGTGTGTGTCTGTGTGTGTTTGTACATGTCGTACCTCCTGTCTGTCGGTAGCGGAGATGCCTCGGCGTCGAGGGGGAGCGGCAGGGCGACATGTCGCCCGGCTCGCTGCTGGCAGGCGATTCAGGAATAAACTTATCCAGAGACACTGACTCCAGAACAGCTGTTAGAGGGAACATTGAATCAGCCACATACTCAACAGGAGAACTCTGGTCTGAATCCAGAATCAAAGACATTTTAATACAAACACTTAAAATATAACTCTGCTATTATTGAACCTGGGTCTTATTTTCCATGTTTCTGGGTGTAAACGATTGATAGAGAATCAGTGCAGTGTTGAGCAACTGTCCACGTCAAAGACTCACACTGTTATTATCAGTGGATAAATTCAAAACTCTCATTAAAAACTGTATCTGAAGAGTGTAATTGCTATTCTTAGTCTTTTTTTTTTCTTTTGTCTGTTTATCATGGTATCTTGTTTGTATTTGCTATGAAATCTGTATGGAACGGTGTGCCTTCTTGGCCAGGTCTCCCTCGAAAAAGAGATTGTATTCTCAAGGGATAAATCCATTTCACCCATTCACTGTGTCATTTTCCTCTTAGGAGCCACTCTGGCTGTCATGTAAGAGCTCTATTTGTCTCTTCATTTTCTTTCTCTCCAATTTGTTGTCAGAGATTTTCTGACCGAGTGCTCTGCTGCTGTTTCTACAGTGAGCAGGCTGTCAGCTGTAGCCAGATGGTGATCTAAGAGCACGATTATTCCTCTGTTGGGTAATGGTGACCCATTTATGTCTCTCGCTCCCAAGTCTGTTTGGGCTGTCAGGCCACTATCAGTGATGTGTCAGATTCAAATATAATATCAGTCAGAAATAAGTCATATTCCTGCAGAATTCAGTGGTTTAAACTTTAAGCATTTACCTGCTTTTAAACCACAATTTTAGAACAGTTCAAGAGTGTGTGTGATGGGACTGACTGAGTGTGAATCATATGCTTTTGTGCTCCAGCTACATACCCCTGCGGATGCTTCGCCTCAGCTTCCCACAGAAGGCGTCGATGCGAGGCAGCTCGCCGCTGACGTCCTCCCCTGCAGCTGGGCTCAGCTCTGGGGAGCTGGGACCACGGCTGAGGTCCAGCGGGGCCTTGGTGGAGATGGGGGGAGGCGAGGACACCCCAGAGGCCTGGGGGAGGCTGGGAGAGCGCGTGGCGGTGGGCGGCGGGGAGGAGAAGCCCGAGGGGGGCCTGGTCGAGCCGGGAGGGGGAGAGGAGATGGAGGGGCTGTGACTGGAGGTGGGGGAGTTGGCTGCAGAGGAGGAGGGGGTAGTAGACAGGTCCAGGGCTCCTGCTTTCGCACTAATTGGGGAGCTGAGGGAGAGCTTGCGGCAGTGGACGGGGGAGGAGGTGCGAGAGGGGATGGAGAGGGGAGGGGGGGAGGAAAACTTGCGGCAGAGCCTCGGGGATTTGTTGTTCAAGGGGTCCGTTCCCCAGGCGCCCTGGTTGGTCGCGAAGAAGAGCTCCAGAGACCTGAGAGACAGAGGAAGAGTTGATCTACAGGCTCCGTCTCTAGGTGGAGAGTTGATACAAGTGATGGGGTTTACTTAGTCTGGTCCAGAGCGAGCTGTGTGATCTTCAGACTGTAGTCAGGACAGAGGGACATGATGGACAGACGATCACATGAGTGCTGCTCGATCCTGGGACAGCGACAGGAGGAGGAGGAGGAGGAGGAGGAGGAGGAGGAGGAGTGTACGGCGCCGTGACAAATGAAGAGAGGAAGTGAGAGGGGTAGAAAATATAGAAATGGAAAGATGGAGTGAATGATGAGACAGGCTGCCATGCATGAGAGGAGAAGGAAGGACAACGAGGGCGGATGAATGAGTGAAACACTGCAAACAAATCAACACAGTCGCAGTCCGCTGGTTGTGACGTGTACCTGACAGGTATGGAGGTAAACGGCTTCTTGTAGATGTCGGCCAGCTTGTCGATGACCACGGCGGCCGTGGTGAAGATCCTATAGGTGTGGAGGAAGGTGTTGAGGAAATCGATGGAGAGGAAGCGCAGGTCCGTCAGACGCTCCAGCAGACGCTCCACGCTGGCGTATCGGATCTGAGGGACCTTGCAGGAGTTGAGCGTCTTGCTGAAGCAAATGTCAACGTCGTCTTTATGCAGCCGGGCGTCGGATCTTAAAGAGAAAAACACAGCGAACATATTTATTTACCATTTTCAGTTAAAGGGTAAGGCCGGTAATATTCTCTGTCTTTATCTTACTCTCCCATGAAAAGACCAAACAAACATTATTTTATCTTATTTTCAGCAGTGGATTAATGTAGTGAGTTTGTTTTTATTTGTTTTTTATCTGTCACCCTCTGTTTGTTTGTTGCACACTTGTTACCTGTGTAGTTAACAGTTACTGAAATCTGCACTGGAAACACATTAAAGCAAAAATATTTTACGTGAAAAAATACTTGATTATGTGAAGAATAAAGAGATTATGAGACTACATAAACTCCACTGGAGTATTTATAGGAGTAGAGGAAATCCTCTTTTCTTACTTGATCATGTGCGGAACAGAAACTTTGGAGTTCTCCTCGAACACGCTGGTCATCAGGCCGTTACAGCGGATATTATCGATGCACTAAAACAGAGAAACATCGCCGTCCGTTCTCTTGAATCCCACATCTGTTTGCATCCCGTACCACTGACCCAGCAGCTCCAGACAGACGGGGCTTACCTGGCTGATGTCGCTGGTCCACGCGGCCTTTTCTTGGCGAGAAGGAGCCAAGAGGACGACGGAGAAGGACTGACCGTCAGGAGGCTCCACCACTATCTTAAACTCCAGGTGGTTGAAGCCCTGACCTGCTGCGTTGTCTGCAGAAACAAACACATGAACCACGTCACCGTCAGCTGAAACCGGACCAGACAAAGACAGGAATCAGAGTGAGACCGGATGTTGGTGTCAAGACACTCACAGTCCTCATCACTGGCGTCCAGTTCTTCAATGAGAGTGCACTCGATCAGAGACAAGGCTCCTCCTTGCTGTTGGGGATGAAAAAAGTTCTTTCTGCTTAAAGAAATCACTTTAATGATTAATGGTTTATCCGTATTCTTGTTATTGTAGCGTCGTAAACATCTGTGGACAGGTGAGGCCGACCTTGAGCAAGTGAAGCTTTCCTCCAGATGTTCGGGTACAGATGAGGAAGTGCTTGGTGAACAGGAAGCACTGCCTCTCTCCCTCCTTCCTCAGCGACAGGGAGCCCAGGCGGACCTTACTGAGCATGCCCCGCTCACTGCTGGACGGCAGCTGGATGAGAGAGCCTGGCCACAGAGAGAGAGAGAGAGTCAGGAGTCAGGAGAAGTGGAACAGAATGATTTGGTGGAGAGAGGGACGCTCACCTTGTCTGACGAAGGTCTGGCTTGTGTCTAAGAGGATGTCACAGCCTTCGACAATCATCCTCTCTATCGCCAGGTTCTTCCTGATGTTCTCCGTGTCGCTCACCTCATCGTGCATCATCCTGACAACACCACCGATAATCATTACCGTCGTCAACATTACATCACGTCTGTTAAAAATGTGCACACACACGCTTACTTCGACAGCTCCTCCAGTTTGGATTTAGCAAACTCCAGACTCTTGCGCTCCACATGCTCGTGAGGTGTGTGTGCCAGCAGCTCGTGGAGCGTGATGATGTACCGCGGAATCTAAAACATCAGTAAAACACATTTTTATACGCAGATGCTTGTTGTTTGTGTCACAGCAGCTGATGGAGATCCACATTATTTGAGGTAACACGAGCCTCAGCTACCTGGAACATGGGATAAGTGAGGAAGGTCTCCAACATGCGGCCCTCACACGCAGCGTTGGACTCGTACTGTTTGAGCAGCTTGTCAAAGTCTCTGTTCTGCTTACAGTTCGCCAGCACCTGCAGACTGTACTGGTGGTTACGCACAAACTCCTGGTAAATGTTGAGCATGGGCAGCAGGATGTCGAACAGGTCGGCTGAGTGTGAGAGAGAAAACACAACAATTCATCTCTAAGCCTCCAGACAAGAAGCAGACAGTGTTTTCCTCGGCTCGCAGCAGGGCTTCACACTGATTTCCTTCCTTCCAGACAGCTGCTGGTTTCACTTTCTGTCAGCGTGACCTCTGATTACAAATGGTTCTTGTTGCATTTAGTTTTCTGTTGGAGTCACCTTGGTGAGCAGGTGTCAGGTGTACATGTGTCTGTATTATGTGAATCCTTGCACACGTTAAAGTGTTGTCTAATGCACACCTGGTAAACAGGTGCACAGGATGAAGAAATTAGACTAAAGAATTCATCAGACATGGACGCAGGCGCAACACAGGACTTCAGCTTTTTCTGGAGGTGAATTCATCACATGTCCATTCATCTGTTTTCTTCTCTTTATCTGGCGTTGGGTCGCAGCAGCAGCAGCATATTCTGGGTTCTCCTCCTCCCAGTTGGACGTGTCCAGAAAACCTCCAATGGAAGCGGCCCAGGAGGGGAACCACCTGAACTGGCTGCAGTTCTTTCTACTCCTCCTCCTCTTCTTCTTCTTCCTCCGGTACAACATCCACATTACTGCTGACACTGCACCAGTCCACCTGTCCATCTCCTGCTCCATCCTACCCTCACTCAGCAGCAAGATCCCAACGGTTTATTACAGGTAAAAAGTGTTTCTCAGTGATGTTTCACATGTGAAGTGTTGCGATAGATCTGATAAATTCACATGTGCTTCTTTAAACTGTTGATACTGCAGTGAAATCATGAAATCTAAATCTTGTCTGGAAGGCAGGAGATCAATCTAAAAATGAACTGTATTCAGAGACACAGCTGTAAGCTCTGTGACTACTCACCCAGAACTAGTGTGGGCCAGTTGGCGATGCGGGCCTTCAGACCTTGGTGGAAGATCTCATGCAGAAACATGATGGTCTCACTACAGAGAGAGGGAACTGCTCTTAAATCATCCTATAAACTGGAAGAGAAGATATTTGTGTGAGAGTAACTGACCTGTTGAGGAAGATGCTGCTGACGTCGTCGTGGCTGATGGGAGGTTTCTTGGAGCTGGCGGCCATGCGGAGCGGCCTGAGGAAGCAGTTGACCAGGATGGACAGCTGGTGGACGTACTCGGTCTCCGCCTCCACCATGTTGAAGACGATCTGGTTCCTCTTCCTCATGCTCTCGGCGTGAGGGGAGCAGATGTAGTCCTGGACAATGATCTTCCACTTCCTCCGGCACAGCCAGCCACGCATGAAGCTCTGCACCTGCACAGACAGAGCACGACAAGGCGTCTCTCACTCTTCTTCTTCTGTGCTGTTGTTTCTCTTTTTACCATCACGTGATATCAACAACTTACCTTTTTGATCTTTTTAATATCGGGGTCTTCCTCCTCCTGGTTGCTCTGGTAAGGCTGCATCCTTTCCTTGGTTTTGTTCAACACTAGAATCTAGCACAACAGCAGTCTCCATGTGAACACGCCGGCACAGAGGATCAAATATTCATGAAACCACTTTAGAGGCTCAAAACAACAAATATCTCATTGCATGATAAGGAAGTGATGGTTGTGGAATCACTGGAGCCCTGCCGTGCTTTCATTTAAGACAAACACGTGCTCCAAACTCAAGTGTGCTCAACGTCATGCCAGATGCATTTGCCTGCTTTGATGTGTATGTGCTCCATCTGAGAGCGAGCCTGTGCACATGCGTGTGCGTGCGTGGCAGTAGGTGGATTTATGTATGCATGCACACGCAGATGTGGATGCACTCATGCATACCTCAGCTTTAAGCCTCTCAATCTCAGTGTCCTGGTCCTCCAGCTGAGTGCGGAGCTGATTGGCTGCGATCTTCTCAGTCTCCATGATCTGGACCAGGTGGATGTACTTCTGCATCAGGATCTCACGCTCGATGATGATGTCGGAGTAACTAAAGGCAGCATGGGAAAAAAAAAGGACACAGGACAGGCATATAATTTAACATGTACAGAGCGCTTTACTCATGTTAGCTACAAACAGGGCTGGAGTAGGAAAAGCAACAACCTAACGCTCAGTCTACACAAAGGAACGTGTCATGATGCAAAAATAAACAGGTGGTTCGAGGAGCTTCACATTTTCTACTGGATTCTAAGATAAAAATAGGAAAGACGGCCCCGGAGAGGAGAGCTGGGAGAAACACAGGTCGAGTGGCCAGATCAAGTCTGTGATGTAATCAGTGTAGCAATACAGCACCAGTGTGACCTAAATGTGAACCGCTGCGAGCAGAACACGTCCACACACACACACACACACAGTTAAACAAATGTGGAATAACACGTTGCAGTTGTGTCAAATGTGCATCAGAGCAAAAAGCAGAAAGTAGAAAACAGTTTGAGTCTCCAGCAAGTTATTTAAGGAGCACCTGAACTTCATGATAATGTCGTGTAGAGTTAGTTTGTGTTAAACGTGTGGGACACTTCGCTGCATGACAGAAAACTGCCTGGATATATTTGCAAAGATCAAATTAAGAGTGGTGGAGCAGGTGGTCAGATCCTTTTAGGTCTGATCCGAACGCTTCAAAGCATCAGAGCTTTGACTGTTGCCATGGTAATCAACATCCAAGTCAGTATTCAAATGCTTTTCTTTTTAAAATTATTATTATATAAGCATCACCACAAAAATCCCAAATATAGCCAATGAAATAAGAAACAATAACCCGACATTATTCATTATTAGTTATTCCAGACACTTTTACAGCTATGTGATGTGGAAAACTCAAGCATCTGTACTAATTTACAAATTTGAGAGGATTTGAGAATCAGATCTGCCAAAGGAAACTGGGATTTCACAGATCTACAAGTTTGGTATAATCACCTGAAACCTGTAAATAACAGCCGAGTCATCTGCAGCTGCTTTTTCTATTGCAGCTGATGTTGAGGTCCAATCAGCTGCACTTCAGTACAGAAGTTAAACATTAAACCCAGCAGTGAGGTCTCGTCTTACCTGGCCTGCTGGATGCACTCCACCCACTCATTACAGTCGGACTCCTCCTCCGTCCGCAGCTCCAACGGTTTCTGTCCATCGTGGCCGAAGATGACCAGGAAGTAGTGCTGTATTAGAGAGATCAGAGGGGGGTTTCATTTAAATGGACCCTCTTTACACAGTTAGACAGTTTTGCACTGCTGAAGACTGGGGCATTCATACACAGAGTAAGAGCAGGTGTTCATGGTGCAGAGAGGGAACAACAGAGGCTCCAGTCTCCCTGTTACAAGTCAGTGAACATCAAAAGGACGCAGAGATTTTAAGGTAAAACCGTTACAAAATGCTGCTTTAATAGAAACTGTGACAGATCATGTAGACACAGCTCAGATCTCTGTATCCAGCTTCCCGGTGTCGTGTCAGAGATCTCGGCCCTGAGCCGAGACTAACGGCACTAAAATAGCAGACAGGCAGACAAATAACAGCCCCTGCTAGCTCATGAGAGGAGGTGATAATTGGGAGATAACACTGATGTTAACCATTTAAAATGATCGATGCAGAAGCTGAGAGCAACACAAACACAATACACTGTCTGTTAATGTCACGTCAGGAACACACAGCACTTATACAGAATGTTTTATTAAACACTCATACATTTTAAATCCACCTTTACATGAGAAGTTAATACTGACATGAGGATAATTCAGCAGCCTGATTTATTAAAGGGAAAATGAAGGTGAGAGTTTACTCACTCTCAGCACAGTCACTCCACAAAGTCACATCTGCCATTTTAATTACATCAACAGAAACTTTAACAACAACAGAAACAAAGTGTCTGACAACATGATGACAGGATTCTACAGAGACAGAGCTGTTTATTAAAGAGGAAGATCCTTTAGTTTAACCACAAACATCTCTATACATCTCTACCAGACTCCACTGACAAAAACAGGAATTTTACTGGGAGCTGCTGGAATACCACTGCCTCCATCTGATCCAGGATCATCTTCTGACCAGGACCTGCTACCAGTCCTGCATCTCTATCAACAGGTCAGGTCATCCCTGGGCTCCCTGCTGCCTCTGGGTTATAACCGAGATGCCCAGCCTGTCTTTGTAGCACCAGGTCCTGCCACTCTGTCAAAACACATCAGCAGCGACGAGCCACCGTGTCACAGCACGTTAGATCCTCCTGCAGCGTCTCTGCACTAATATCAATGATCTAAACAATCTGACTTACATGAGCAGGTCTGACCAGTGTTTGGTTGGTGCACAGATAAAGACAGATGACACCACCTCATGTTCTGCATGTATCGCTGATTCATTCAGTCTAATGTGTGTTCTGCTTCTTGCATAAGAGAAGTTAATCTGCTTTTTCATTCAAGTCTTAAAAAGAGAGAACTGACATAAAATCACTGAACTTGTTTTCTGGCAGAAATAATCTGGCACACTGAAAATAGCACAGAGAGGAAATTAAGATTTCTAAATTTATGTCTGTCAGACAGACGACAGAGTTCACGAGTGTTTTATATCTGAGCAACATGACGGAAGGACAAAAACACTGCTGTGGTCCCGACAGGTCACAAACTTCACACAGTACTGTCAACCAAAGATTAAAGCAGACATTTTAAAAATGATTGTTCTGTTCTGCTAAAAAAGGACAAATAATTCACGTGAGCTGCTGCAGTGTTAAGGCTCAGCAGGGACTTCATTCAGTCATTTTAATCATCCATACATCTATTATCTATACCCGCTGATCCAGGGTCACGGCGACGTTTTAATCAGGGTATATATCATTTAGAAAGCTGTGAACCCTGTGAACACGCAGACTTCAGATTTCTCTGAACATAAGCTGACACTTACAGCAGAAACCGAAACAAGGAACATTTCATACTACATTATTTTACATTATTATGTGTATTATTATTACATTTAAACTCATCACTGTTGCTACATTCACGTCGGACGTCCACATTACATTTTCAAGCCCCTAAAACTGAGACTTCTGGAAATGCTGCTGTCTCTGTTGCAGGGTTGTTTTAGTCTGGGACTAAAAGACTTGATGAAGACACTGACGTTCGTTTCTTTTTCATTTTATAAAACTCTAACTGCCTACACACACAGGAGACAAGCTGTTATTCAGGTGATCTACAATAATTCCTGCGTCCAGTCATGGAGCACCAGTTCTGACCATCACATGAGGGATTTCAGTTTTAACCCAAACTACAATCTTTCCCCAAATCTTTGTTGAAACGCAGACAGAGGAGACTGTTGTTGTTTTATAACCCTGAAGCCACATATCTGTAACATCTCACACAATTTCAGTTTGACATCATCTTCAGAGATAATCTAATGCTAATGGAAATAAGCTCAGACAGCAATGATTTCATTATGTAATTCTCCTCTCACCAGACACTACAGAGAGAGATCTACAGATACTGAACATATAACAGAGCTGCAGCAAACACACTGTATGTTCTTAATAATAAAACACACCTCCATTCCACTGCAGATTGATGAGCACACACGTCTTTTCTTCCAAATAAAAAGGATTATGGATGAAACACATGATGTAAATATGCAGAGAGTGAGCAGAGGAAATGTTTAAATGACCCAGGTCTTCCTCTCTCTCTTCTCTCAGTTTTTGCTCATTAAAGTGAAACCGAAAGCTGCGTATTTATTCTATGTTCACATTCTAACATCTGACAATACACTTTGCAGGGAGGAGTGTAGGCCTGTATAGTAATGATGTAACGATAAGCGGGTGAGAGACACTTGCTAGCGTGTGCCGGCTATGGACCAGAGAGAGGCTTAAGGGCTTGTTTGTGAGTGTGTGTGTGTGTGTGTGTGTGTGTGTTGGGGTGGGGAGTTTACATAACCATCAAGGCACAGCTCCTTGCATTGCTAATGCGGCTTCCCCGGCCACAAGCCTGCTTTAAGCTAGAGGATAACATAACAATGAGAGAGACAGACAGACAGACAGACAGAGGGAGCTTTAAGCCTCACCCAGCTTCACTACGTCCAGTCACAAAAATCAGCTCAGATATGAGACTCTCATCACTTCCAACGTCAGATGACCTGCAGGACGACGCCACTGTGTTTGAATTACTCGCTTCATCTCTCCTTCACATCCAGAGAGCGCAGAGGACAAAGTCTGATGTCCTGGGATTGAAATAAACTCAGGCAGCATGGACTCACTCAGCTGCACTGCTGCTCAAATATGCAACAAATATCTCCTTTGTGTCGCTAAGACGCACTGCAGTTATATTTTGTATCACTGCCATTTTGTCCAAGTTTAAATGATCAGCTTTAAAAGGAGACACAGGTTCCATTTAGAGTGTTTCCATTCACCGGTTTTATTTTCGATTTGCACATTGTAACCTAGTGAAAACTTTTCACACTTGCTAAACAAAAACAGCTCCATCGAATCCTCCTCTTCTGTGATGGAGAATTAGCAGCAGTTTAATCTCAATGAACCAACTTCTAATATTCACACTAACTGCACCAAAGAAGGTGAAGAGACGGACCAGAGAAGAAGTGGCAGATCCAGGAATTTTTAAAATGATGATTGAAAAATGATTAAAATGATGGAGCATTTTTCAACATTTCTGTCAATTTCACAGGGAAATATTAAGCAGATAGACGTAGTTAAGGGTGAAATATATATTATTATTTACATCTTACAATGTTTTATGATGAATAAATCATTTATCTCATCAGATTACTTCCTTTTTAACTTCATTTCTCTACTGTAAGAGCTGGGCAGATGTGTGTAGGATTGTTCGTTGTACATATGTAATCTCTGCAGCTTGTGTGACTCTTATGTAACTTGACAGGACAGTAATATACTCGTATGTCTTTGTAATGTTTCTACCTGATCATTTATGAGATTATTGTTCAGTTTCAAGCAGAGAAACTTGGGCTTACTCCTAAAATAATTCTGCACAGTCACTGATGAATGAACACAAACACACACAGAGCATCTGTAGTTTAACATGATCCTAAACCATCCCTCCTGACACACACCTGACTCGTAGGCTTTACACGGAGAGGACGACGAACAAGAGGCAGATAAAACACATCCACTCACAGTACAGTAAGAAGGTACGGCTACAAATAGCACAGGTACCAGCAGTGTGTAGTAGAGTGTGTGTGTGTGTGTGTGTGTGTGTGAGGTGGAGTTGTGTTGACTTGGTATTCAGACAGTGACTGCAGGCGAAAGGACCAGCAAGGATGCTATTCTTAGTCGAGCACAGCAGCATCCCAGAGCACGGCCACGCGTTACACACAAACACACAAACACAGACAGAACGCAGCCTCATCCTTGTTTCTATACATCTGAAAATCTACATCTTCCTCCTCCTCTTCGTCACTGCGCTTCTACTTTCCTCTGCTGTATACAAACAAATCTCCCCTCACTCTTCACGTCTCTGTGTTTCCACCGCGTCCAACTTACTGTATGTGTCACAGCACATAAGCCACTTCAACTACCAACCCCTCGTCTCCATGGAAACGCACCAGTCAGGTGGTGCACGGGTGAGTAGCCTATAGTGGGCAGTAACATTAGCATGGGGGGTGGGGCTGCTCTTGTACATATTTTTATTCAATGTATAATGTGAAAAGATGAATAATCAGAGCCTTTTTAGCTTCTTCCAGCTCATTGTTTCAGTTTAACTGCCTGCAACTTTAAAGCGAGACACTACAAGTGAATTAATTATGCACACACAGAATTATCTAATTAAATACTCACTCATTTCCAAAACACTGGATAAAGCCTGGTTCAGAATTCTGGTTTCATTCAATTTCAAATCAGAAAATACAGTCAACAAAAAATACCCAGTTTCCGCCATGTTTTTAGGTATAAAATGTTCCATAAATCAGGTTATGGATGATATGCTGTATGAACAAACACCTCTGTGCCTCTGTAAACATCTTCAGAATACAGACAGGAATAAAAGTGGAAGGTTTGGTGTAACTGCTACTGAAGTTTGAGGAAAAACTCAATCTTTCATGACTGGTTGTTGATATAAAGGACATGACCGTGTTTAAATCTGATAACATGCGGTAAAGAGCAAACCGGAGAGTAAATATTAGACTAAATCAGTTATTACTGGTTTGATAAAGACGTTTAAACATGTCACATCATGTGACTTGTCTTTATGGGATTTAATTATCAAACTGGTCATAAAATAATCACTCAAACATATTAACTGTGCTACTGGAGAAGAGCTTTTTGAGTCTAACAGTGTAAACACAGTGTAAACGTGTTCAGTCTATTCCTCCTGTAAGCTGCGACACAGAGAGAATAATACAGATTAGTGCACAGGAACAATGATCACAGGCTGGTCCTTCAGTGAGCTTTCAGCCTGGCTTATAATGTTTCCAGTTCATTAGGCAGCGATCACAACAGACAGACAGGGATACAAACACCTGGAAGTGTAACCCTGCACTAACCAAACATTTCTACCTTTAAACCTGACTGTTCAGTGCAACCTGTGTCTTTGAGCTGTTATAAAAGTAAAAGTGAGACGGCTACAGATGCACTAATGAGTCCAGTTAGAGTTTGACACCATGAGCTGAGTTACAAACTAACCTCTCTGTATCTTTGTCTCATGTGTCTCCCTAAGATCCTGTTTGTTTAACCAGAAACATCTCTATATATCACTACCAGACTCCATTGACAGAAACAGCAATTTTACTGGGAGCTGCTGGAATACCACTGCCTCCATCTGTTAGTGTGTTTGTGTTACTGTGTGGTACTTTTACTTCTCTAAAAGGATCTCATTACTTCTTCCAACACTGAGAGTGACACAATAACACAAACACACTAACAGATGGAGGCAGCAGCTCCTGTGTTCTGCAAGTTAAAATTCCTGTTTTTGTCAATGGAGTCTGGTACACCAAAAAATCATGGGAGAATAAGGCCCAGGTTCAAAAATACCAAAGTTATACTTTAAAAACAGTTTTTTTAAACATATTAATTTATGGTCAGATTATTATTATTATTATTATTATTATTATTATTATGCTGATTCTTTGTCCATGATTGTCCATGAATGACTCTCCTCACATTTAGTTTTTGATGAGGATTTTTTAGCATCATGACGACTTGTGCTGACGGAGCCATATTTAGTATATTGAGATCAATATGCTGATCAGAGTCATGTTAATAAACAGGATTATTATGACCAAACTGGGCCACAGAAACAGGCGACTGAATAAAAAGTCTGTGAAGAGAGTGGACATCATAAGAGCCGAGTTATCAATTGCAGGAGAGTGCTTTGATGCTCTCTGATGTTTTGTCTGACTTTAATGTTGCTCCATTAAAAAAATGAGCCCGCCGTCAAAATCACAGAGCGGCCTTCATTAGGCGGAGATCAAACAATGACCGTTTGTGTTGAGTCTGGACGATAGATGAGCTTCGTCTCAGACCTCTGCGTCTTCAGACGTGATGAGTTCTGATATGTTATAGACCTGATAAAGAACAGATTAATCAAGAAAGTAATTGGCAATAATTCAAAGAATCGTCATGTGTACAGGCTCCATGGATGATCAGTGTTGGTCGGTCCACCAGACTGAAATATCTCAACAACTACCAAATGTTCAGCTGTGAGATTTTACACAGACATTCAGAGACAGAGCTGCCAAAGATTTGTTTGAAGTAATTTAAAAGTTTCTCCGTCAACAGTTTGTTCTTCAGACACTGACAAGTTTAGTTTTCAACAAAACTCATTTAAGGGATCTTCATAAAAACGTTTTACTCATGTGTTAATGTACAAGTAGAATTTATCTATTGGCAACAAGTTTCATTAAAGTTTAAAAAAGAAAAAACAATAGTACTGGTCTCTAACTAACTAATTAATCTGCTGATTATTTTCCCAATTAACTGAACAAGATGACCTCATTAAATGCCTCGTTTTATTCAACTAAAACCCAAAATAATTCAATTTTCTATGATGTGAGTTGATAACATGTAGGTGATGTGAAGAAAACTGCTCTCCAACATCCTCCTCTACAGATGCTGAACATCTTTATCTATATTATATCTGTAACAGTGTCTTTAATTTACTTCAAACAAAAGAAACAAACTCTGTTTCCAGTGAATATCAACTTATCCTCTAAAGTCAAATCACAGACAAGTAGAACATTGTGGGTCATTTCTCTGAACCTCTGAACCAGGGCGTTCTCAGCTCAGTTCAAGTGTGTGAAAATGTAAATAAGAGATGATAGAGTACATCCTCCTCTGCATCCTCCTACCAACACCTGACAGGTGAGGCGTTAGGTAAACATCCAACGGCACGACACAGTGGTCTGTTCTCTACTGTAGTATGAGTTAACTGTGCTTCACAGGCCTGTAACTGTGCACTGATCTCTATTTTGCACAGAAGACAACATGAACAAATACCGACTCTGCCGATAACACAGCGATCGCTGTCGACTGGGAGGGCTGGGAACACACAGGTGTAGAGCAGAGAGGAGGAAAATCATCCCGACTGCATTTCTAATGGGATGTTTAGAAGTTAAAAATAACAGCACACAAGCATCAGCTGCAGGTAGAAAGAATTCAGGGAACTTATTGAAGACAACTCCAAAGTTTTTCTCCTGTTTCCATGTGTAACATACAGCAGACACAGGCTTTTTCTACCCTCCTCTTTCTCCTGATGACCTCTACTTTCTAAGAATTGTCACACAGCCCCGTTTTGCAGTAGAAATGTCTGATGTAGATCAAAACATGAGATTTAAGTAAGTGTCTGAGCTTCAGAATTTAGCTCCAGCACTCGTCACCTCAGCAGATTCCCGCCCCGACTGGAGCGTGTGAGCAGATTAATTGTTCCCACACCGAAGCTGTGAACACACTCCAACATGTCTGCTGCTGTTTGCCTCTATAAACAGAGCATGAGGAGTCATGACTGGGTCAGGGTGTCACAGGCAGCAACAAGGCGTCACAGATTACCTGAGTAGATCAGATTTAACTCATATAATCCAGCTCGCATCTAAAAATCGAAACTAACTGCATCCGAACAGGAGCAAGAGGAGTAAATGAGCTAAACACAAGTTTATTAAATAATAATCTACATTATGCTGCAGCAAAAACTCAAATATGGGTCGTTTAAAATTAGCATTAGCTCTCACAGAACTAATATCAATAGATCCAGGCTCTTTATGTCCACATTACATTAGTGTCTAGTTTTCCTGTTCATATCTTCCACTGTAAAACTGCAGACAGACGCAGAGCTTTCTGTCTCGTGTTGTTGCACTGGTCTGATGGTTGAGGTTCAGCCACTGACCAGACGTCTCTGGGTGATGTTAGAAAACCTGCTGGATAACACACCTGGACTTTAACTTTGCTGGTTCCAAATCCCTCACCTTGTCAACAAAAGCATGTGTATGACTGTCTCCAGTGTGGCTTTAATTCAGGGCTGCAAAATGAAATGTAGTCAGTAAACTGAACATTTTCGCTGCTGTTCAGACAAAACACAACATGTGAAGCCGTCACCTGCGGCTCTGAGAGTCCGTGACGAGCACTTCATCAAGAAAATAATCTGCAGACTAATCAACAATGCAAATTATCGTCAGCTGCTGTCCTGTTTGAGATTATTCTGTCACGCAGACATAAACACTCTGGGAGGGAGGGAGTGTTGAAAAGTAACATCTGTGTTGAAATGACATTTTCTGGACAGAGGAGAGAACATCACTCTGACCTTTAGTATGTGTTCATCTGTATCTGTCAGCATAGTAACATAACTTTATTTATACGTCATGTAGAGACAAGCTGAGAAACTCTCATCATGTCTGTGTGTATAAATAGTGAAAAAACAACTGTTACAGCCTTGACCTGCTCTGTAATGAGGTTTTTAGTGATTATCATTAAAGATTAGAACATTTTATGAGCTCCTGAGACATTTCTTCTTCTTTGTTGTTTAGGACACGGTGCATGTGTGGTAACGGGACAAAAAAAGAAAATCACCAAAATGAACCTTTAACTGGGTCTAACTGGTTTGTCTGTTACTCAGGGACTCACTCAAATATTGTACTTTACTTTCATTTTTCTGCCACTGTTGTACTTTTTACTTCACTACATTTTAATACTTTGCAGATTAAGACTTTACACTGAAACCATGAACAGTCTGAGTTCAGTCAACAAATTTTTTAGTTCTTCACTGAGATTCTAATGTCTTAAATTAAACATCCCAACTTATTCTAATGCCAATTAACGTCAAGTACATTTTACTCGTAATACTTGAATACTTTACTGCATGCAGGACGTGTATTAAAGTATTCCACCCCTGCTCAGTAAAGACGCACCTGCTGTTTCTCCATCGGCTCCTTGCTGATCGCGGAGACCTTGGGCGCCGGTGCCCGCTCGCACGTGCATCCCTCCAGCAGGTAGATACCGGAGGGCCTCGCGCTCTGGTCGTTCTCGAAGTAGAAGAGCACGTTCTGGTAGAGCGCGAAGTATTTCTCGGTCCAGCGGCTGTTCTCCGTGGTCTTCTTGCTCAGGAAGCCGCGCTTGGTGCCCTCTTTACGCGCAACCACCGACAGATACAGAGCGTGGCCCTCATTGTACCGCACGCTCTTCTGCATTTTATGTTATTTTGGTGCCAACTTCAAACAGTCCCCCGAGGCATCACATCACATCTCCCGACACGCGCCCACTGCCGTTATTTTTAGCGGAAGGATACCACGGAGAGAGCGGTCAATGTCTCCGTCTGCAGGAAAAGGTAATCCAGGCTTACCATGGTATAAAAAGTTGGAGCGTCCGCGGCGCAGCGCTCATCACACTCAGCAGCTCGCCGGATTGGGGCTTTACTGTGGGGCTTTCCTGCCGAGCGGAGCCGCGGAGAACAACCACACTTCACCGCGTCTCTCCGCTCCAAACTTTGACCAGGAGTTCCCCGGCGCTCGAGCCAGAAAAAAAGGAGAAAGGTATGAGAAGGAGAAAGCTTCTCGTTCCGTCAGCGACGCAAAACAAAAATAGATTGAGGGAACAGACGGTGAAAACAGAATCACGACGGAGATCAGCGGTAATCGGCTTTGACACCAACTTAAAGAGACAGGTCGCTGCAGCCAGCCGCGCGCTGCTGTCTGCCCGCCCGCTGCGCCGCGCGGAAGCGCACGAGCCCAGGAACGCCCTCAGAGCGCAGGTGCACAGGAGCGCGTTAATGGGCCGACAGTTGACCGACGGGGCAGGTTTGATACAGTCTGATATAAAACCATCTTAGACCGAGGAGTTTAAAGGAAGTCCGTCTGTAAACATCGTTCGTTTTATTCGTCAGTTCCTCTGTCTCCTCTGTGTCTTCCTCATCCTCTCTTCCCACAGTTTGACTTTTCAGGATCAGAACCAATTTATTTGTGGTTGAAACGGTTCAGTTTAACGTGCACAAAGTGAAGAGTGAATTCGTTCCGTGGTGGAGACTCCAGACGACTCCAGACTGACTCCATGATGTTAAGATGTTGGAGGCCAAAGGTCAAAGGTCACTTGAATGTGAATCTGCTTTGAGGGAATTTCTTTAAACACTCATTCAGACTTAAAGATGAACTGGTTAGATTTTGAAGGTCAGAGGTCAAAGGTCACTGTGACTGCACAGAACACATTTTGAAGAATTCACATGCTACATAAAAACAACTGGAGCGGAGCAGGACCTTTAGACTGTGGTTTCCAGTCTTTAAGAGGACAGTCACATCATCGTCCATCCTGTCCTTAACCATCACAACTAAATGTCTAACCCAACTCTAACCTAAACCTAAAACCAAGTCTTAAGGAGTCAAAATGTCTTCACACTAAAGCTCCTCACAAAGATAGCTACACAAGTACACACACACACTCATGCTTGAGAGGTGGACAAAAGCAGAAGTTTCTATTTCTGTGAGTTGGTGATATGCTTCAGAGGATGGTGTTTGTTTTGAAACTCTCATTCTGCCTGAAAGAACAAACAGATGTTGTAGTGCTTTAGTAGACAGTGTGTGTGTGTAAATGCATGGAGACAGATGTTTTGTGTGTGTGTGTGTTTCTGTAGACAGACTGTACAGTGCACAATGCTGTGGCTGATTGGAGGAAGTTGTGCAGCAGGGAGGGAGGGGTGAGGGGCGGGGGGAGTCGTCCTGTGACCTCCACCTCTCCACCCGCCCTACAGTCACAGGGTCAGGTCAAGGTCCAGCTGTGGTCACGGTCCGAAACACGCAACACTGTGACAGCCTCTGAACATCATGTAACAGAGAACACACTTCCACACCGATGAACAGCATCAAAAGACACAATATAACACACAGACGATGCCAGTCTAATCTGTTAGGCAGCTTAGTATCAGTTTACTGTGATGAAGTCTAACCCTGCTCTACTCTGCACTGACCTGTTGAGATTTTATTTTACAGTGTGATGTGACAAAGACACACACACACACACACTCTTGGAGTTGAAGCCAGAGTGCATCTTTGTCGGTGCAGCAGATACGGTGCCGCCCACATCAGGGCTCACAGAGAATAATCAAACCCACGCTGGTGCAGATCTGTGCCCGCTGGGATGTTAAAACAGCTCCTGACCCACCATGATCCTGAGACGCTTCTGCACAGACACATGTTCAGATGCACATGAAGCTCGCTGAGGGAAAGACTCGGAGCCACAGAACAGCAGAGACGTGTTCTGAACTTTAAGACTGAGGTTGCATCTAATGATTATTGTCACAATTTGTCACTGTTGACAAATAATAAACAGAAAAAGGAGCAAATCTTATATTTGAGAAGTTTGATCCAGCAGATTATTTGATTATCAGAAATGTTGTTTCAGTTCTCAGTGATGTCTTACAGGCTACAACAGCAGACTGAATCCTGTGCCATTAGTTTTACAAACTGTGGTGGCCACGTTCCAGTGAAGAGGAGCAGACTGGAGCTGTGCATTCTGGGGAAATGTTGGATTTAAAGATTGTTTTCACCCTAAAGACAAACTTTTTGATGGCGCTGGATTAAAAGATTAAAAACCAAAAATGTTGACCTGACTCCTCCTTTACCGTGGCAGTAAATGAAAAGTCCGAGGATCATCAGAGTCGACAGAAATCATCCTTTAGGAAACATGAGCGTCTGTTTATGCCACACTGAGATATTTCACAGGATACGTGAAAAGTGTGACCTGAGGTTTTGATTTGTCCACAGGTTTGTGTAGGCGACTCGATGACGCTCAATCACAGAAACACCGCTCTCTCTGCCACGCTGCTGGCACTAGACGTATGTAATCCAGAGTTTTGGAGGTAAACAGGCGACTCTAAAGTCTTGGTGAACCAAAGCCATTAACTACTGAGGTAGATTAACCTCATCCTGTCGCATCTTATCAAGTTCCAGAGCATTAAAGGCCACATCTGACCCGCACGTCCACAGGCAAACAGTGGCAATGCTGACAAATGAAAAAGTCTCACTGCAGCTTAATATCATGAGCGGAGCTGCACAGAGAGAGAAACAATCCCTGAGAGGTTAAAGGAGAGGGCAAGGACACGCACACGTTGCATCACAGCCGGGCATCAGACTCACGCTGCTCACTTCCAGCAGCCCAGAGCACAGCGCGGCACGGCGTGGCTCGGCTCGGTCTGAGAGTCTGAACGCTAACAGAGCAGCTGCTTCACCTCAGAGGAGCACCGTGATGAGGAGGTGGTGCTTCAACCTTCTTCTACTCTCTGAATTTCAGAAGGAACTGAAGGCGTGTCCTTTCCAACGTGGATAAAAATCAGTAGTTTTATATGCAGGAAATTCACAACAACTGGAGAGTGAACCTCAAAGCTGGGATTTCTTTTCTCTTCTTTTCCTTCACTAAAGATCCAGTATTTAACATGACAACCTTATATAAATTGTTATGACAAACATGTTGGCATCTGTTGTTTATATAAAAGGTAGAAAAGTGTTTGTTGAGCTGCACTTGTAGATGTTTCCTCTTAAAAATGACTTTCAACATGTTCATTTGAACAAGAAACACACACCAAGGAAAAACAAAGTGCAGGGGAAAAGCCAAATGTAAATACATACATAAATAAGACAGAAGAAAAGTTGGATTTTAATCAGCGCCATGAAGAGTTTTATTTGATAACGAGCAGTGACAGTGGGTGGTGGGTGGTCCTGGGTGGGGGCATAAGGGGCTTTAATGACAGTGCTCTCATCTGTAGATATATCCAGCAAAGGATTAAAGAGGATTACTATGACTGTGCGCCTGCCACTATGACTGCCACACATAAATCACCAAACACTACTGATCATCATCTGCTTGGTCTGTGTGATGAAAATATACTGCAGCTCCTTATCTCTGCTATTGTGCACTCGTAGTTTATTTTCTCAAACACAGTCGATCTCTTTGCACACTAAATGCACAGCTGCCTCTGCATCTGTTGCATGTGATGTGGACTGATGCTCTGTTGTGTTGTTTTGGGAGAGCACCTATGTGGAACCAGGCAAATGGCAGAGGAGACCCACAACCCCCCCCCACAACCCCGCAGTGCTGTGGTCCAGTGGTCTGCACATAAAGCTGTGGTTATTTATCTGAGCTATTCTGGTCGTATATCTCTGAGCGGTGCTCTCCTTGTTTGTCGACCAGTCGAAGCAGCAGCTTTAAAACATTAAATCCACTGACAGGAGGAGAGATGTGTTTTCCTACCACCTCCCACCTCAGGACTGTTGCTGCAGGTGACGTCCCGTCCAGGGATGACGGCGGCAGGCTGAGGCTAATCAACACATCGGCAGAGAAGAGCAGAGCGTTTCCCCTCATGCATTGTCTGGAAAATCCCTAAACACAAGAGGATACAACACCAGTTCATGGGTCAGGATTCACATACATTTAGGTTTCTCATTGCTGTCATCATTAAAGCTGTTTTATCAGAGCTTTCAGACGAAGAACTGCAGCTGATAGGCGTCACGTGTTGGCAGAATATTTCAGGTCAGCTGAATTTTTAAGTCTGCAAATGGTCCATTGTTAAAATCAATTTAAAAGAATTGTGTGTGTGTGCATTAAGATCTTGTAATGACAGCACGTCTAAGTTGAGGAGTTTGATGCTAAGTGATGTTGATATGTGACAAGACACACCTGTAAACACTGTCAGTTACCATCCCACTCTGTTATGGGGAATCTCTTTTCTCGGTCAAAGCAGAGTGTCAGTTTTCGACCTGCAATTCAGAGCGCTGCATGGTGCTTATGTATAAAGAAAAAACCTCCAAATAAAAAACTCAAAAGTGTGTTCTTTCCCTAAGAGGGCAATCAAGCAGGTGCCTGGTTAGTCATGATGGCTAAACATACAGTCCCGTGGGTGTCTCCTGTTTCCAGCTGAGAGTACTTGTTCACAGTGGTGATTTCCATCAGAACAGGGCAGAGAAAGTGCAGGTAATGGCTGCCTGCTCTGCTGCTGTGCATCACATTCAGGACTCAAACACCGAGCACAGCTGAACTGGGAGGCAGTTTGGTGCTTTTTATACCACAGAGGCTTCTTTACTGAAACACAGACCTGACACAATAACTGTCTTTGTCAATGTTACAAACAAAGCGAAGCAGATTCTTCCAAATAAAATAAAACCTTGACGAGACAGTGTAACATAGACGACCCATCTCATCTGACTTCACCTTCCACCAAACCTTTCACACAGAAGTTACACACATCTTTTCCTGGTTCCCATCATGAGTTGTTAGCAGTCAACACAAAGCTAAACATTATTAAAGCTCGTCCTGAGGAGAGCATGAAAAGTCTGAGCCACATTTCACGACAGTCCATCCAATAACTGTTGAGATATTTCAGTGTGGACCAAAGTGGCCGACCCCTGACTAAACACAGTCATCAGTGCTTATCACAAATGTTCCAGGTTTTAACGTATTTCATTGAAGAGAATGACATGGGAGTTTGTTGTCTCCTGGGTTTAATCCAAACTATCAGATATCAAGGTGATTACATGTCTTTAAAAAAACACTGTCAGATGCTGCCATCTTGTGGTGGAGTTAGGAACTGCGCTGTGAATTCACAGGTGTTTCTATGGCTACAGCAAAGTGATGGAGACCCTGTACCGCTGTGTGGACAGTTAACAGCTGGGTTAACGATGGTCAGGACAGATTTAATGAGGACTCTGTAAAAGTCTTATTTCATATTAAATATATTCAGTTTGTCATGTTAAGAGCAACAAACTGGAACAAACTGGTTTCTTTTTCTTCTTCCTCCGTCTTCGGTCCCTGCATTTTATGTTTTCATACATTAAGCCACATCTGCAATAAAGAAGTATGATCCCATCCTCACATTAATCTATATTACAGTATGAGATTCCATCCTGTGCATGCAAAGTATATGCACAGGCTCTTATTCTCGCACAGGTGCGTACACACTCCCACACAGACACAAAGAACAGTTCTTCTAGCACAATTACAACATGTGCCGTCATTCGGCCTCCTTGATGGTTGTCATGGAGATGTCATTGATAAGGTGGACAAAATAATTTTTTCCTTTCTGAACATAACTAAAGAAAGTGCCGCGAGGCTGTTTCACCATTAATGGGCTTTTCGCTGAATCAGACCTCATTTAATGAAAAGACAAATCAGACATGCTGTGGCGCTGGGTTGCTATAGTGCTTCACCTTGTGTGTTCATCTCTGTCAACCTTTCCTGTTCTCTCTCTCTCTCTCTCTCTCTCTCTCTCAGTAACTCTCCTGAGCTCTTCTGCTGCTGCTGCTGCTGCTGCTGCTGCTGCAATGGATTAACCATTTCTTAGACGTGCCTGACGACAAGCCTGTGTCCCTCTCTCTCATCAGGCACTTTGTCCAAGGAGCAAACACAATCTGAGAAACCTTGACTGCTGCAGCTCCTGTCTCCTCTGGCTCACTGTCACACACACACATAAACTCAGCACTGCCTGGTCACAGAGGACGTCAGTCGCAGCTCTGCTACAAGAGAGTAAATGTCTGCAAGAGAGGACTAATCCTGACCGAAGGCTGGTAAGTAACACAAACCTACAGCCGGTTAAATTATTATCAACAATTCCTCACAAAGTTTGCAACTTGATTTTGCCATATTCTGACCTCTTGACAGAATCTGGTCGATAACTCTGAAGGAAGCTGAACGTATGGATGATGTTAAGCTTTGTGGTGGTTGAAGATATAATCATTTTTCCCTGTTGCGTAACGTTGTATTCAATCAGTTCTGACTAAAATGTGCTCATCATGTGCTTCGAGAGCAGCTCTAACATGTGCACACCATGAACACGCACACAGTGATTGTTAGCGGGCTCTTGTAAAGGACGAGTGTCAGGTGAAGTGGAGTTTTCTACCCTCGATCTGCAACAGTCTGCAGGCAGGGTGGAAACAAAACACTGCAACATACTGCACAATATACGCATGTAGTGTACACACAGAGCAGTTTTTAGTATTAGGACGCTGGTTTGAAGGGAAACTGTGATTATTCAGACTGTCAGCTTCAATTTGAGGGTGTTAACATCCATATCTGTGTAGGAGATGTAGCCCTTTTTATACAGTTTTAGGGAATTCTGACCAAGTACAGCTGAATGATTCGCTGTTCAAATGATTCTTGGACAGGAGCGTTTACTTCATGCACAAAAGAGCTGTGATAGAAAAGTCTAGAGCTGAATCAAGGTGTGAAGTTTGCATAAAGTCTGTTGCTTTTCCCAACATGACGACACAGAAATGTCAAAACCAGTGAAGCTAAAAAATCAGAATGAAGCCAAAATGTTAGAAAGTACAAGTACATATGTACAATTCTGAGGTACATGTACTTTACTTGCTTAATTTAATATAATTAATTGAGCTTTTTATCAGACAGCTTTAAAGATTAAGCTTTTGAATCCTATATGAGCATTTGAAATATGATGGATTGTTATTTGAACCATCCAACTGTTTATCAGCTACAATCAGCTCCACCTCAACCAACCAACTATACTGCACTGGTAGTTATTACCCAGTGATATTATATATAACAACATAACTGACAGACACCATAGTGGCTACTTTAACTTCTATACTTTAAGTGTATTTTGCTGATAATACTTTTTTGAATGCAGACTTACTTGAGTTATGTTTCATGTGAATATTCTGCTGTTTGAATTCTGCTGTCAAAGATTTACTGTAAAGAAGTGATGAGTTTAATAATTGTGAGTGACACAGTAGATCACAGACGAAGGATGAGAACTTGCTAAAGTGACTAAAACCCGAAGTCTGATGTGATTTGATTCTGTATCGATAAAAACTGACTTTCAGTGCACAGGTTCAGATATGTAGTTCAACAAAGAGACTACAGCCATGCTAGCAACTCTTTAGCTTAACACTAACATTAGCATGCTAACATTCATCACAGTGACGAGACTAAGTCAAGATAATTACAATGTTCCCCATCTTAGCTTGGTTTGTGAGCATGCTAATATCAATGGCTAAAAATCAAAGTACTGATCTGATGCTGGGGCTGGATGAAAAGTCAGAGAATCACCAAAGTCATTACAATTCATCCTGAGGGGAACATGAACGTCTGAAACTAATTTCATACCAATCCATCCAACAACTGTAAAGATACTGAAGTGTGAACCACAGACTGACAAGAACATACTTCCATAGCTTCAAGATATCGGCCAGTAAGAACCTGCAGACTGAACTGTGCAGCAGTGATGGAGAGAGGAAGCTGACCAAAAAAAGAAAAGGCCTAATTGAAGGCACACCACCTCCACCTCATCTGTTAAACATGGTGCAGGTGGTGTTTTGTCTCTGACATGAGTGTCTGCCAGCAGAAAAGAGCTCAGTAATGTTGAGTGATGACGTGACGCTGACGGCAGCAGCAGGATGAAGCAGAAAACAGACAACACGTCTGTTTGTTGTAGACGATGATCCTGAGGACACGGCCGAGGAAACCTGAGAGCTTTTACAGACACACAGTGGAGCGATTTTACAGTATTTACATGTTTAAAGGGCCATTACACAGATTTTACTCTGTGGCTCTGGAGGGGTTTGTAAAGTCATAGTGATGTTATCAGGGATATCTTGGCTGTTTAGTCTCATCTTTGCATCGTTTTTAATTTAGTCACTTATGACTGGTCCCCTAAAACAAGAGCTAAAAGAGCACCTTAACCCCTCGGACAGTCACAATACAAACTCACTTCTTCCCTTTCTAGATGTAAATCCTCGCTGTGTTGGACTTTAGCAGTCTGTGACTCATACAGGAACATTTTATGTTACTGCCTGAGATATTGGTAACTGCCACCTTATCTGCCTTAACACAGAGAACCAAGGACAAACAGCACAAAGGCTGATAGAAAGTGGCTGCCTCTGCTGGTGCTGCAGAGGACGAGTGCATGAAAAAGGACTGTTGAATGGATCCTATCTGCAACAATAAAAGACAAGAATTATATATGTTCTGCCTTTCAAATCCCCAAACTACTCGTTTCACATGATAGTGAAGAAAACAGAGTATATCTCATCAGTTTGATAATAAGCAGGGATTTAACATTCACAACCTCAAATTACTTGTGTATAATTCACTAAAAGTGTTTTGTTGTTTTCCACAGAACTACATCTACGACATCTCCACAGACGCTGGGACTGAGAGCGATGGAGGGAGAGGGCTGTAGCTCCGGGGTAGCGATGGATTCAGGTAACCCCTTACTAAAAGCAGTCTTCCTCCGTCGCCTGCGACTCACACGTCTGCTCCTGGAGGGGGGGGCTTACATCAATGAGAGCGACAGCCAAGGCCAGACGCCCCTGATGGTGGCCTGCAGGACCCAGCACAGTGACGCCCAGAGCGCCAGCCGGGTCAAACTGGTCCAGTTTCTCCTGGAGAAAGGAGCGGACCCTGACATCCAGGACAAGGAGGGTCGCTCTGCGCTGATGCACGCCTGCCGGGAGCAGGCCGGCTCTGAGGTGGTGTCCCTGCTCCTGGCCAGCGGAGCGGACGTCAGCCTGGAGGATCAGTCCGGGACGTCAGCGCTGGTCTACGCCGTCATGGCTGGAGACTGGAAGGTCCTGAAGCTGCTGCTTGACACTTGCAAAGCCAAGGGGAAGGAGGTGATCATCATAACGACTGACAAATTCCCATGTGGGAAACTGCAAGCCAAGCAGTACCTCAGCATGCCCCCCCTCAGTCCTCTTGATCAGACGGACAAAGTAACATCAGCAGCTCCTGCATCTCCCTCTGAAATTCAGCTCATCACCTCCCCCCAGTGCACCTCCTCCTCCCTGTGTCCCCCAAGGCCCGTCTTCTCCTTTAAAGAAGGCCAGTCCTGTGGTGTAAGCTCCCATCCATGTTCCCCTTCACGGTATCGAGGGCTCGGCCAAGTGGCGGCAAACGGACTCCTGAGGTTGAACTCTGAGCCCTGGTTAAAGATCCCGGCTTCTCTGCTCGCCCAGCAGCCTCACACAGCCTCGTCTTCACAAAACGGCCCAGACTTGAACCAAACCGAGGACCTCTCTTTTAGAGTTCCCAAACTGGACAGGGACACAAATTCTGACAGCTTCAAATGGTATGAAGGAAGACTGGCGAGGGATAAAGGAGTAGGAGATGCCAAGAATGATTGTGCCCAACACGCAGGACAAAAGATATCTTTACCAGGTCTCCTATCATCCCACTCTGCCTCACACCCTAACCTCCACTCTGAAAACCTCGGAGCAGATTCTGTCGTCCCCTCTTCCTCCTCCTCCTCCTCCCTGTCCGCCGGCAAAAACCACAGCACTCCACTTCACAGCATGGCCTCGTCCAGCCTCCATAGCATCATCCAGAGGCGCAAGCTCGGTGCAGACATCTACAGCTCCGACCCCCAGCTTGCCGTAGACATCCAAAATCTCCCCGAAGAGCAGAGAACAAAAGATCCAGCAGAGGGTAAGAGGCTGGCCCCATTACGCTGCTCCAGCACGCTGGGCTCCAGGGAGTCCTCGTCGACCTCGGGCCCGAGCAGGAGAGCGCTGTCTGGGTTCGAGCGCAGAGGGTCTGGCGCCTACTTGTTGGACCACAGCTCCCAGGCCAGGCCGAGGTCTCTGCCACCTCTGACCCTCAACTCAGCCAACGCTCCTGTCCTTAATGTTTACAACTGTGGCTCCGGTGCCGCCGGTGGTTTCTGTGAGAGAGAGTTTGGCGTAAAAAGTTTCCTTCCCTCTGCTCCTCCTGGGCACCCCAAAGAGCTGACCAGGAGGATGCTGCTGCGGAGACACTCGATGCAGACCGAACAGTTCAAAACCACAGCCTGAAGCTCCACTCATCAGTGTGTTTTAATGTAAAGTGTGTTGTCATGTGATGTAGTCTGTGCAGTGGAAGTCAGTGAGGGAAACCAAAGATAGAAAAACAAAAAATCCCAATGGATGTAACAACACGCTGTAGTTCCCTCCCTCTGCCTCAGTGTGCTGTGTGTTGTTACTGTGCACGTAGCTTCAGTCTGCAGCTTCTACATGTAACTCTTCCTTAAAAGATTTTTTTAGCCAAAGGAGGACAAAGAGAGCAAACTGAAAACACATCTAAACACGTTTCATCTTAAAAACTGAACGTTTGATCAAACAGCTGCCACATTGAGCAGGTTCAGAGCAACATTAGCATCGATTTGTTGTTGTGTTTCTGGCCACACGGTGCATGTTAATCTCCTTTTAGCTCAGTTTTATCTTCGCTGTTCACCAGCTAGCTGCTAACTGTGTCTGTTCTCTGTTGAGTGTTAAAAAGTTTAGCAGGGCTTCAGAGTGAGATTTAAAGGTTCAAAACTGAAACTAAAAAAGAAGATTTTAAAAAATCACAGAGAGCAAAGAGAAGTAAATCTCTGGATTTGTTGCTACAAGCTACAATATTCACATTAGACACAGCTGTTTGAGCCACTGTTAATGTAGAAATGTTTGATTCGTGTAGCTTTAAACCTGCAGTCTTGTTTCTGGCACCTGCATGTAAATCCAATATTCACTCTTCTCTTCATCTCAGTTTTGGCTCCTGAGAAAAAGATGTGAAGCTGCTAAATGTTTGATTTTCTTGATCAGCTGAGCACAGGTTTTGTCTGTCAGGGCAGGTGTTTTATTTCTTCTGGGTCCAAAACAAAACAACAAGCTGAAAGAGGCTAAAAGAGTTACACAGAGCTGAGGGGAACGACAGAGTCTGGTGATAATTCTCTGTATGAACTATAATTTTCATTCTGGTCATTTGATCCGTGTCCTGTGGGGACTCCAGAAAGCAGGTGTAGTGGAAACTCGTCCTGCCGACGTTAAACGTCACATTACACATCACACATTGTGGATTTAACCTCAGAATAAACTCTTGACAACACTGTGACTGTGTGGACACTAAGACAGCTGCCTGACGATGATTGGAGTTCAGCTGGAAACTGTTTCAAAACTGGACTAAATGTGGTTTAAAAGTGTGTTTCTGAACAGAGGTTGCATATCGTCTGAATTCGCTTTAACAGCATTTCAGTTACTGCATTTGTCATTAAATGCTGCTGAACCATGATTTTTAAATGAAAAATAAAGACGTCTAAAAACATATTTTCAGTTTTAATCTTGATGCTTTTTCAGCTGCTATTCACTGAAATCATTTGTGTGTTCCTGGGTCAGAGCATTAGTCTTCAATCATTGGTTTATAAATAACTTTCTGTCTTACCTGTGTGATCTTTTTCCATCTCCTGCTGCAGCAGCACTTTGTCCCGGTCAGGTTACAGCTGAAAAACAGCAGGATTCATCCGTTAAGGAAATGAAAGTCTGCTGTATAACACTGAATAAAAAGTGTTAACTCTCTGACTCTTCTCTCCAGCTCAGGCTCTTTCATTGCTACAAGATAAATGCACATTGTCACACAGTAATATTTCTTGCTCCACTGAATTAAAATGGAGGCTTTATTTACCTGTTGCCATGGTGAGCTGTAGTAAGGAGCTCCATTCATATCCGTTGTTTCTTATTCACCTCACACACAGTTGACTCAGAGTGAACACACTCAGACACTCAGCTGCTCTGGAACCAAAAACTCTGAGTTTTCCCATCTCAGGTTTTAGTTAAGTCAGAGTTTAATAAACCTGCTCTCTGGAACAGGCTCCTGTGGAGAAACAAAAGTTTAACTCAAAATGTTTTGTGTGAATCCTGGAGGCCTGACAAACATGTTGCATGCGTTTCCTTCCCCCTCTTCTTCTCTGCTTTTATTGGCGCATTACTGCCACCTCTCCTTCAGAGGAACAGTGTGAACCTATTGGCAGGAACAGGAACTGCATCCAACACTTAACTATGTTTTTGGATGCGAGTCTTTTATATATAATTATATATCTGTGAAAAGCATAAGTACAGACATTCACTGTGTAACAACAGCAAAAGAAAATGTTTAATAAATGAATTTATTCTCATAAAAACATATCACTGTAAAAGTACATCACTATGCATTAAACATGCATGATTCATTTAAAAATGTCTGTCTGAAACACAGCATTAACACACATGAACTTACTTCCTTAAACAGCTAGAGACAATAAAAACATTTCCCACTTATTTACATGTCGATGTCGCAGATTTAAAAAAGAGAACGGATTAAAAATGAGGATTAAAAGAGTAAGAGCTATAAAAAACAAACAGGGATTATGCATCAATTTGTATTACTATTATTTAACAGTCTAGTAGCAGAACATCTCTACTACACAATTATATTCAGATCACATTGGGTAAAATAAATACATATAACAGTATCTATGTCAGGTGATACTTATAATACAAACAATGGTTTAATACACGACAGAGTATTGGTGTTCTGTTCTTCCAGAGTACAAACAATATTTGCAGAGTTTCACCAGCTATCAGCTCAGACAGACTTCGGTAGCTTGTGTTCGACGTCGACCAGTGCAGCTCCGTCCTCTACGGTCTGCAGTGGTCAGAGGCCCCACCCCCACCCCGGCAGTGCCAAACCCGGTTTTAGTCCCCTCTGTCCCGTCTAGGACAGGCACGTAAATCCACCCAGATTTATTCAGCCCCGGCGGTCGTAATCGCTGACCATCTTCTTGATGTGGTTCAGCTTGGACTTCAGATATTTACACCGGCGCTTCTTCATCTGATAATCTGCAGACTGTGGGGACGAAGGGAGGCGCATTAGAAAAAATAATGATATTAGTTAAAGGACTGTTTTTAGATCAGTTTTAAGACCAAACGTTACCTTTTTAATGTTCTTTATCCTGTTGTACTCATCCAAAGCATCCTGTTAAAGAGCACAGCAACGATTTATCAGACCCACATTTCAAAAGAAACAAACCAACACAATCTGCTGATCACAGAGTTTTGTTTCTACAGAAACATCTCTATATATCTCTACCAGACTCCACTGACAAAAACGGGAATTTTACAGAGCAGAACACAGGAGCTGCTGATCTATCACTGCCTCTAGCGATTAGTTTGAGAGTGTTATTGTCTGATTTTCAGTGATAGAAGAAGAATTCAGATCCTTTACATAAGTAAAAGTACCACACAATAACACAAACACACTAACAGATTGAGGCAGCTCTAGTGAAGTCAAATGATTGTTTTTTCGATGGAGTCTGGTGGCTTTGAACAGAGCAATAAAGCAGCTGTTTCTGGTTTAACAAAAAGGATCTTGCTTTTTAATAAAAAGGTCCAGGTTTGACAATACTAATGTTCAGTTCAGGTGGTTCCTGTAAACTCTCACCAGGTACTGTGGGCTTCCCTCCTCCAGCTGGTCCAGCTCTCTGTCCACCTCTGACAGATCCTTGTTGATGGCGTCCAGCTCTGCCTGCAGGTCCTTGTACTCCAGGTGGTCGCGGTCAAACTCACGCTTGTAGTTGTTGCGGTCCTGCTCGTTTACTATCGGAGGAAATTCACTGAAGAAGAAGACGAAGGGGGAAGAGAGGGGACATTTAAATTACAGAACAAAAACGATCTTAGAGTTACCAGTGGTGGAAAGTACAATGTTGAGGTCATTTACTTGATTATTTTTCATTTTCTGCTACTTTATTCTTCTGCTCCACCACATTTTGGAGACATATTGTTCTTCTTACTCCTCTACATTCTTGAGGTTCTTGAGAACATTTTGCACAATGCAAACATTTAAGATTCTTGCACTCATTTCTAAAAAGTTCTTGATACAAGTTGCTGTGTGAACTTCCACCGCTGACTCCTCTGCATCAGCAGCTGAACATCTTCATACCTGTCGAAGTCGTTGTCGTCCAGCTCGTCTCCTGAGGAGTTGTAGTCGGTGTCGTAGTCCTGTCCGTCAGCGCGACGAGGTCGGCGTCTCTTTTTGGGCCGTCCAGCCGAGCTGGGCACGTCTGAGTTACCGCTGTAAGGAGCCTCGTTCTGCACAGGAGCATCATGTTCCACTGGAGGCCTGTGGGACGAAGGACAAATACAGAGCTTTCAATTTCAGTTTCCTTCATTTCATCAACAGACACCGGACCGAGACAGCAGCATAGCCACAGAGTATGTTGTTTTACCAGGTGGAGATGATGTTAAATCCATGTCAAACATCAGATTCAGATTCACTGCTCTTCAGTAACTTTCCTTTGACGTAGGAGGAAGTAAATTACAGCCTGATTTATCATCTGGCATTTAACTCAGATGAGTAAACAGGTCAACAGTGACTTCCTGTTACCTTCAGGTATGTGCAGTGTCTCTCTTGTTTCCTCATCAGCACAAACATTTCTCACATAGTTTCAGTGTTGGAGGAGGAGGATGTGACTCATGATGCATTATGAATTTAAACAGCTGCTATTTAGATTAAAGCTGAAACAACTGGCTGAATAACTGATATTCTGCTGCGACCGCAGGTCGTTTATTAAGCAGCAAAAAGAGAATTTGCTGCCTCATTTTGTCTTACGGGAGATTTAACTGAATCTCTTTGGGTTTTAGACAGAACAAGGTATTTAAAGACCTTGAGCTTCAGGAAATTAATCAACAACCAAAATAATCATTAGTTCCAGTCCTGCTCTCGATTTAAATCCACATTACACAGTGAAGCAAAGCTGGTTTTCAGTGTCTTCACCCCAGGAAAGTGACTAAATAAAATCTATAAGCAAACAAAATGTCGTTTTTCAGTGTGCTGTTGCTCAGGAAAAACATTTTGATGTCTCTCTCTGAAGTTTAACATCTAAAGTCACACATACGTCCAGCAGGGTGTGATAACAGCACTAGTGTCTTCTTGGGTGTTTTTGCTGAATATCCTTATTGCAGTGAAAAGAGAAAACAACATCACAGCAACAAGTTGCAGCAGGTTTTCAGAGAGCAGCAGAGTGAAGAAAACGAGTCCGAAGCGTCAGTACGTCACCTCTGACTGGGTGTGGTCTGTCCACCTGCTGAAATTTACCTGGATTCTCTTTTATATTAAACTGACCTGCTGTTAAACTCACACTCTGACTCTGCAGTAAAATATGAATCACACTTTGATTTAAAATTACATTTACTCAAAGACTAGTACTTGAGTACATCTCTGAGGTACCTTTTGCTTTTGATGCTTTAGGTACATTTCTCTGATAACACTTCTGTACTTTTTTTTGTAAGGGAGTAGTTCTATATTGTGCTACTTTTACCCAATGGTGGAAAGTAACTAGATACATTTACTCCTGTACTGTACTCAGGTACACTTTTGAGATACTTGGACTTAACTTGTATCCCCATTTTCTCCTACTTACTTATACTGTTCCATTTCTCATCTTTATTCATTCTAAAATAAAACCAAGAAATGAATAACAATTTGTTATTACAGATTATAGATTATTAAGATTTACCAGCTGCAACATTAAAGTGATGTGTACATTAATTCGTCAATAATTACAACACATTAATACATTATACATTATTCTGGGACACTCTGTATCATGAGTACTTTTACTTCTGGTATTTTCAGTATATTTTGATGCCAATACTAACATTTGAATGCAGGACTTTTAATTGTAACAGAGTATTTTTACACTGTGTTCCTGCTACTTTTAAGGATCTCAGTTCTTCCTCCACCTCTGAATTAGGACACGGTGTGACTCTCTTTATGCTGCCCTCTGCAGGTCACTGGCACACACTACATTAAACACACACACACCCTGTTATCAGTGCTGTTGTTTACCACGGTGCGCTCCCTCTCTGTCAGTGTACTCACTGTGGGGAGTAGTCGTACGGGGGTTTGTCGTAGTTGGTGCTCTCGTCGTCCAGGTAAGTCCTGGAGCCTCTCAGCTTCTCAGGGTAGTCTGACATTGGGAGCTCCTCAGGGACGACGGACACATTGTTCACCTTCAGGATGAAAACAATTACACACATTAGCAACATAACTAAACAATACATCTCTACATTACAGCCTGACTGCGCTGAACTGCACCAGAGCTGTGAGGATTAGTCGATTAATCAAACGACAAAAAGACATTTTTAAGCAAAAATAGTTCCTGCAAATCAAACATGAGGATTTGATGCTTTGTCATTGATTAGAACTGACATTTTTCACCATTTCCTGGTGTTTTATTGATCAAACAACTGAAAATAACCATGAGCTGCAGCTCTAACTTGTGTCTACAGCTGAAAATCTACATTTAAAAAGTAAGGGACCATTTGACAGGTGGCTTCCTCCAACAGACACAGCTCTGGTATGATCAGCCTGCATGGACTTGTCCTCTGAAAATATGTGACACAGCTGAGCTACACCCTGCTGCACACCTCCAAAACAACAGTCTACATGTATGTGCTGCAGGTCGCTCTGATCACACCGCCTCAGCGCTTTCAGACGGGTTTCCACAAGCTCCAGTGAAATGGCCTCTGGTTCCCAGTATCATGTTACTGTTTGCAAACTGGTGAGCTTTACGGTTCAGAACACCAGTCCGACCTGTTCTTCCTCTTCCTCTGCAGGAACATGGTCCAGCTGAATGCCGTCATGATTTCAGACTATCGACAAAATGACTCACCTACTCATCACTGCTTTCTAGGGGGTATGTCAGATATGAGAGTTGTTGCAAAACACCTCTGAAAATAGCCTCAGAAAGCATGATTCATCAAGAAATGTACATTCTGAATTTTAAAAGCCTGACTACACTGAGAAGGAGAAGTCCAGGTTTTTATTGCTGGAGTTTTCCAGCTGTATGACATGTCTGCATGAGATTGAAACTGTCACCTGTGAACACGCCACACCTTGAAACCAAGCAGGCATACGACAAAGCAGGAGCTTGTTGCGCCAAATTTCCCCTCCCCCTCCGACAGACAAGTGACTCCAACCAAACTGGTTGTACAACTTCAGCTGACACACAAACACACACACATCCACTGCTGTGCTTCAAGGACATTTGACTGTATCTGACAAAGGCTCGTAGGATCAGCTATGTTAGCTTCTTTTGATTTTACTTCTACACAGTATTGTTAATTAACGAGGCTAAAACGTCTTGTTTTGTCTGACTGACTGAAAAGTTTACTGTCATATACAACCAAGAAAAGCAGCAAATCCTCACACTGGACGCACAATATTCTGATTATCACAACAGTTTCCAATGACTGATTGTTTCATCCCCAGGTTCAACACTGTCTCTCACCCATGCCTCTACATCCTGAGGTGGCGCCATCTCGTCGACAACCTTCACTCTCTTCCACAAAATGTTGCTCTTGCCGTAGCTTCTGATCTTCTGCCGAGTTTTCAGAGCAAAGACGAGCATGATGATCAGGGCGATGGCGACCAGGAACCCGAACACCACGGCGATGGCCTGAAACGACAGATCACACTCTGGGTTACGAAAAAGAAACGACTCCTCCTGAGCAGATACAGGAGTCAGATGTGTGTGCTCACCTCTTGTGGCTCCACCACACAGTAGTGGTAAAGGTACTGGTTGACGAACATTCCTGAAACCTGTGGTTGTTGGTACTGGGCACACAGGCCGGCAATCTGGTTGGCATAGACGGACCCAGAGGACTGGGCCATGGGGTTCACCGCCATCAAGTACACTATGGAGGCTATTAGCATTAGCAGCGCCAGGATGGCACAGATGATCACCACTGCTAAGTAGAACCTCCTGCTCTCTGATAGGCTCTGGTGGGACACAATGATGATGAAGATGACCAGGCAGGCGATGAAGATGATGGCTGCCATGGCAATGATAAACCCTTTGCCCGATCGGGGGTCGTTGTAGTTCCCTCCGATTCCACCGTAGCCGTAGTTGTTTCCAGCTCCGTACGCACCGCCTCCAAAGGTGCCGTATCCGCCGCCATACGTTCCTCCATAACTTCCTCCATAGCTTCCCCCGTAGCTTCCTGGGTAGCCCCCGATACCCCCAAAGCCAGACAGGCCTCCCTGAGTGTCCCATGCCAGAGTGGAGGCGACACAAGCAAATATGGCGACGCACAGCACGATGACTATGATGGCCATGATTTTGAGGATGCCTGGTGGAGACGTCCAGCGGTAGAAGTGCTGGAACTCGTCATCTGGGTAGTAAGA
The DNA here is from genome assembly GCA_033238685.1 of Lates japonicus. Lineage (NCBI taxonomy): Eukaryota > Metazoa > Chordata > Actinopteri > Centropomidae > Lates > Lates japonicus. The sequence continues at coordinate 2,641,522 of BRZM01000027.1, read as the reverse complement.
GTAGGCCGGCTGTGGGGGGACGTTACTGTAAAATAAAAGAACATATACACAGTAATTACAGAGTTTTGTAGTAGAGGACACATAAATTCAATCCAAGAAAAATTCAAATGGTTGTGGCCCTTCTTTACTTCCATATATAAGGTGTTCACATACAGTCTGTTCTCTAGCTCAGTTAATATTTAAAGCATTTTAACTGATCAATAAGAGGATGGTTCACTTTATGTTCACAGAGAGAGACTTACTATCCATCTGACTCATAGGGAGGTGGACTCCCGTTGGGCCTGGAGGACATTTCTGCTGAATCCACTGGGTGCTGCCCTGAGAAAAGAATCTGCAACAAGATTTCTATTATTAGAACAGATTTATGTATAAAAAAAAAAAAGAAAAAAAAAAGATTAATTTACATTATCAAGTAATCTGTTTTTTTGATTAAGCGTTTGGTCTGTAAAATAGTCACGAATTCATGAAAGCTGAAGGGATGTTTTTGTCATTTCACCGCAGCAAATCTCTCACTTGTCAAATCAATTAATCGACTGTTCGTTTAAGCTTTATTTTGAAATCAAACAAGGACATACTGTGTGAGATTAAACGGCCATTTCCAAAGCCAGACTCTGAAACATCATTAAACTTCGTATTTGTCTCATCATTAAACGTATAAACCTACAAATGTTTCTGTGACTGAACATCTGCAGCCACCTGAAGCTGTTTTTAACAACCCTGCATGTTTCCTCGGTGTTGTTACACCGCAGCAGAGATGCTGCTCAGGAGATAATTCATCTAAAGCGTATCCAACAACACACCTGAGTCTGCTGTAGCTACAGGTAACAAGTCATTAGAGATTTAAACCCAGCGAGTCGCAGGTGTTCCTGCTCCTGATCCTAGAAAAAGTGAAGCCGACACACTCACCTGTCGCTGTGCGTGAGTCCTCTCCGCTCTGCCTCACCTGAAATGTTTCACCTGAAACTGCTGCCGCTGATAAAAACAATACAGGCCACACCTAGACGAGCTCCGCTCTCGGTTAACAAAGCCCCGCCCCCAAACCCACAGGTGTACCTAACAAAACACCGGAAGTCCTGTCGCGTTCGTGGAAATACTTCGAAATGGTTCAGTTAAGGCTCGAGGGCAGACACACAATCAAGTTTTTTTTTCTTTTGGTTAAAATGAAGCAGGAGCAGCATCAATGAGATCAACCTGCATGTCACATATGGAGTCCTGAAACTGACAAAATATAAAGTGCTATCAGACATGTCATAAATAAAAAATGACGCATATATAAACAATATTCTTAGTTAAATCATCATAAAGTAGCATGAAAGAAATAGCCCATGAACCTCTACCACCAATTTGTCTATTAAATAAATTCAAACTTTTAAAATTTATTTTTTACTTTAAACTTAATAACTGAACATTTCTGTTAATCTTTTACAAGCTTATTTTATTCTATTTGTTAAATAAAAAATAAATGAGACAAATGATTAAATGTCTGACAAGACAAAAAAGAAAAAGGGGAACAGGAACGTGCTTTAAAAATCAAACAGCACAAAAAAAAGTAAAATAAGGCCACTTAAATTATTGAGAATTAATTTTTATACAATACCAGATATAATAAAATAATTCAGAATAAGGTCAAAACAAAGGGTGAAGAAAGATCAATCATTTTAGAACTACAAATACGACAAATAAATATGAGTAATTATGAATAAGATAAACAGAAGTTTAAAGACGTTTAATTTACTGAGATGTTTGAGGATTAAGTAAAATTATAAAGCTGTTAATTTAATGTACGCTCTATTTTGAAGAAATTTACTTGTTGATGTATTCAGTTATATTTTTTTGTCTGATAACCCTTTATTACAGAGTTATGTAATAAAGGGTTATTGAGTTCAGGGCTACAACTCATGATTATTTTCTTTACCAGTTAATATTATTTTCTTGATTGTTTTGTGTATAAAATGTTAGCAAATAGTGAAAAATGTTCCCAGAACACACAGTGACATTAAAATTGCTCGTTTCATTCCAACACAACTTAAAAATACTCAGTTTAAGACAAAGAACAGCAGCTAATCTGAACATTTTGAAGGCTTTTGAAGTATTTCTGCTTGAAAAGTGGCTCAGTTGATCATGAAAATCACTGCTGGTCCAGCTTTAGATCAACTGACTCCTTCTTTCAGCTTAATTTTGCAGAATTTTACATTGAACCCTGATGCTTTCTCTTCCTGTGCTTGACTGCTGATTTAAAAAAAGACTCAGACGCAGACTCAGTGCAAAGCAGAAATGTGTTCTGAGGACAGAAAGCACCAGACATTTACTTAAATTATGAAAGAATGTGGACAATTACAGCAAAATATTTACAGTTACACTTGCTAACATGAAAGAACTATAACCTTTATGATAGCATGGTCGTCCAATCAAGAGGTTCAGTGTTTACAGTGGTATAAAGAGGATAAACTGAGGAAATTTAAGTGACAATAAGGTACAAAAAGTTTAATCTATGAAATGACAGGACAGATCACATTAGGACACTTTATAGGACATGCATATTTATAACATATATAACAGCTGCATATAAAAAAAAGACACAACGTGCAATTACAACAATCCAAACAATCATCACAGCAGTTCAAGAAACCAGCGAGATGGGATTTGTCCTGACAAGCAGTGGTTTTCATTTCAAGGCTGGGAAGTTATGAAATTTCTACAGACGACTGACAGAAAGGTAAACCTGGACAGGAATAACGCAGCATATTTAATGTCTCCTCCCTCCTACTGCAAACATTCACATCAGATACCAGTCATCTGCCAAATGAAGTGGTTAGCCTCTGCTACTATACAGTCACAGTATACAGCACATATGCTTATTCGCTTTCTGGCAGAGCGTTACATGAGAGGATCAATACCACTGCCGCATCAGCCAGGAGACTGTTAGCTTAGCTTAGCTTAGCATAAAGACTGGAAACCAGGGGAAACAGTTAGCCTAGCTCCAGATATCCACCTTTAAACACCTCTAAAGCTCCTGTTTGTTTAATCTGTACGAAAACTGAAGTGTAAAAATGTCAGTTCGTTTGTGTTTCTAAGAAAACAACACGGTTAACTCTCATTTTTACACTAGCAGAAGATATAAAACGTTAATTGCAAACTTTAGAGATGCATGTAGGCGGCTAAGCTACCTGGCTACTGGATGCATTTATCCCACAGAGATGAGTGTGATATTGATTTTCTCAGGTGTATTTCCCAAAATGCCAAACTATCCCTTTAAGCATAAAACATTCCACCCCTTTGGTTCTACTTGTGGGTTTTAATAAACACAGACAAACAAAACTGCTGATAAATGTTTTCTCACAGATATACAAGTCAAAGCAGTCTGAAAATCCCCCTGATGCTCCTGTGGTCTCCAGTTAAAATGAAAATTTTCACCACCACTTCCTGCTTATACCCGTCAGCATTTTATTAGTGTCCAGTGGCGCTCCGGGGTAGAGAGACGCCTCAGAGGGTTTTAGCTGTATCCGTCGTTCCACTCCATGACTTTATCGTATTCTTGGATTTTCTGTTTGATGTGAGACAGTTTGCTCTTCAGGTACTCGCAGCGCTCCTTCTTCTCCAGGAACGTCGGATCCTGGGAAACACAAAATCAGATTCAGGTTTTATTTTCTTCAGACAAACACAGTGACTTCTAATGATCATTTACTGTGTCATTTCATCGGTTAGGATGCAGTTACTTTTTATTACTGTGGAGTAACTTAATGCTTGAAACAGGAATTATCAGAATTCTAAAGCTGTTGCAAAAACAAAGACAAGAAAACAAGAAAGTGAAGAAATAAATATTTGTTAAAATGAGCAGCCTGATGCCTGTAGAGCCCCACTGTTGCCTAAAAACTTTTAAATCTGCTGCTGAAAACCGTCCCCAACATAAACACTTTTTCCCCGTTTGAGCAAAAAACAAATTGCTTTAGGAAATTACTGAGCATTTTAACAAAAGGTACTTGAATTGCCTCAGGTTCCACCACGACCTCCGTGACAGAGGAACATGGACTCTCACAGCAGTTTAAAGGTTTTTTCTTCACCTTATTTACTTTCAATTGATGCAAATTTATGCAGCAAAATCTAATCAGATCATCTGCTCCGTCAGGACGACCTGTGGTGCAAGTATGAAGTTTGTTCTTTGAGTCATGTTGTTGAAAAGAATGTCGCCTGGTGACGGGACATGAAAACGAAACATCTGTGAGACGTTTACGTCACCAGCAGGAACCATGAGAGAGACATTAAAACATTATTGATTCTGGTCTGTTCATGAGATCTGCTGACAAAAAACTAAAATATAGAAAAGCAGCAGCCTCATTCTTTAACCTGTGGAGAGGGCATCTGTTCTGATCTGCTGCTGTTTGAAGAGATAATGCTGAGTCTAACTGCTACAGACAGTGTGTGGAAAACAGTGACAGGCAGCTCACATTTTTCTTCCTCTGGTACTCCTGAAGGATTCTGTTGATGCGATCAACCTCCTACAGAAACACACAAAGAGAGACTGTATTAAACTCACACACACACACACACTTATTTATGTAATGACGCTGTAAAAAATCAGCCCTCTGGATGGAGCGGAGAAGGAATGTGAGGGTGGAGGGAAAGTACAGAGGGAACAGGAAGTGCAAACAGAGGAAATTACAGGACAGGGAAATGAGGCTTATTTGAACAACAAAAAGCCTGAGTGCAATAATCCAGACACAGCATCAGTCTCTCTCCAAACACTTCCTCAGCTCTGACATGAAACCAAACACTGGTGGAGGACGTCCAGTGTGGTTTAGTCCTGAGCTGAAACGACGCACCAAATCAGACCAGAGGGAGATAACTTTGTTTATCTGTGCAGGAGGTGGAGGCACGACTGCCCCGACCAGAGAGGAAAACTGGGAGGGATCGTCTGCTTCTTACTTTAAACACACGGTTTTATTATTTCACATGAGAGATTCTCTTTCTCTTTTTTCCTCTGAGCTGACTGGTTTGCAGAGACAGTGCTTCAGTTGGAGAAAGGTAACGTCATATTTCTGAGCAACAATTCAACAACATTTGGATCCAGAAAAGTCATTAGGACACAACAAAAAGATAAATATCTGTACAAGATATCATGGCAATCACTTAGCATCAGCTTGCATCAGTAAACTAGATAGAAACCTGGACTTCAGACACGTGTGTGTAACTAATTACCATCTGGCTGGTGGGGTTCTGGGGCAGACCGCGCATCATGGCGTCCATCTCGTCAAACTTCTTGAGGGTAGCCTGCACCTCAGAGTGGAGCTCCTTGTACTCTGCGTACTGGTCGTTGAACACAGCTCGGTACTGGTCCCGCTGCTCATCTGACTGTATGGATGGGTACTTGCTGCAGGGAGGAGGTACAGGATCACACTTCATTAACATTTCTAACCTACATGACTTTTACTGTGATCTTGCTTTTAATCGTGTCAGAATGACTCATGTGTTTTACATGCTGCATGCGAGTCTCTGAAATGCAAATACAGAACAGGGAAAACACTTTGGAAACCAGCTACTCCTCCAACTCTGCAGCTCTGAGACACTGCCATCTACATCTTTCACAACTCTCTTAGATTTTAAAGCCCAAAGCGCTGAGAGGCATCAGCGGACCACATCTATCAACAGCTGCAGCCTCTTTGTGCTCTCTGTTTGTCTTAGCATCACTTACGCAATATAGTCAGGCACAATAACAGGTTTTGGGATGTGTCCTGATGGTATGGTTCCCTGCAAAATCTTTGCTGGAACTGCTTTTGGAGCAGCCTGGATGGGAACGACCGAGGAGCCTTGGACCTGTTCTGGAGTTCTGGGAGCAGGAGCTGCATCTGGAACAACCTGACAGAAAACACAGTGATGTCAAAATAATTGTGGAGACTGAGCAAACAAATACAGTGAAAAGCCGTCATACGTTCATCATGAGTTTTCATTGAACAGCACTGCAGGATGCTTACCAACGAACGTACCATTCTCATCTCAGAGGGCTGCATCTGTACATGAAAACATACAACAACATTACCAATAATTATAATTATATATAATTATAATAATGCACCATTAAGGGAACAGTTTTACCATTTGAGAAACACATTTATTCACTTTTCTGGCTAAGACATTTTAAGTTTGATGAGGATATGTGTACAGTAAACACGCAGCTACAGACAGGAGATGGTTAGCTTAGCTTAGAATCATAGCATAAAGACTAAGATATGCTAAGACAAGCTAACTGTTTAGGCTAGTCTGTGTATTACATGCTATGCCCAGGTGTTCTGTTCAGGAGAGTCTGGTGCTCGGTCCTGAGTGGTGCAGACAGGTTTGTCATCAAAGGAGCGGAGGCTGCAGGGAGGAGAGTGATGATGGAGCAGGTCTGTGAGACAGGAGGGGGCCTGGTTGTGGAGGGTTTTGTGAGTGAGGAGAGGGACTTTGAAATGGATCTGTTTTGGGACAGGACGGGGAGGATGTGTTGAGCAGGTGTGCTAGGCTAACCCGTTAGATCAGAGCCTGATTCTGTCCAAAGGTTAAAGAATAAATAATAAGTAAATAAATCTACTTTAAACAGTCATGCTGACTGCTTCCTCCTGTTTCAGTCTTTCTGTGAAGCTCAGCTGTACCTGCTCTCATCTTAACTCTCAGCAAGAAGGTAAATTAGTGAACTATTCCTTTAAGAGACCAAAACATAAGTTCACATAGTGCACAGTGTGCATGACACAAACGAGTGTAGTTAAAGCCAGACTGTGTGTCCCTCTAACACACAGGTAGAGATTCACTCTACACACTACAGCTTTAGGCCTGTGTGCAATCTCTGTGGTTTCTGTTGCATTACAGTCTGTGTGTGTATGTGTGTGTGTGTAGCAACAGCTTGTTTTGTTTTTTCAGTCATCAAAATGGCAGACAGTGCTGGAACAAATCTTAAGGCTTTAGAAGAATTCCTGAAAGAATTTGAGGAATCCCACGACCCAGCCCCATGAAAACGAAGCTCTTACCTCCTGGCCGTACCGCTCCTGGTATCTGCGTGCAGCTTCATGTCTCCACAGCTTGAGAGACACGAGGGCTCCGATCAGATAAACAAGCATAGTGACAAACAGGAAGATGATGGCAGCGGTCTGTCCGGCCTCTGTTCTGCAGAACACCCCGTTGATGCCATTGTTGAAGACTGGGTAGGAGCAGAGCCCTCCACGAGTCGTGTCACGGACATAGACAATGCCTGGTAAACAAAATGCAAACATGGCATGGTAGAGACTTTAGTGTGAAAAAATACACTTCCTCTTTTTGCTCTGATGGTAAATAACTATGACAATAGTTTGTTAAAACGCTCCGTTTGTAATTTCCTGCTGCTAAAGGTCTCTGAATCAAAACAACAACAGAAGACAGAGTGAGGTTTTTACCAGGAGCAGAATTATCCACAGAGTTCTCCTCCTCTCCAGAACAAACAGACCAGCTGATTAAATCCAGTAAAACACTGAATAAACCAGTTTCATTTTAAAACAAAACTGACGTTAGCTCAGCTCGATCCAGATATCCGATGACTAAACCTTCATCCATGTCTGCTACACAGTCAAAACATTTCAAGACGTCACGTTCAGCTGAGAAAATCCACCTGCTTACCCACCTGCTGCCATGTAGAGAACTGCCAGAGCCAGGTTTATGGTGAACTCCGTCAGAGGCCACCAGGAGGAGTCCAGCAGGATGGTGCGGTAGTACATGGTCATCCCCAGCACCAGTACAATCACAGTCACCAGCCAGGCCAGCCCTGCCACCACCAACACAAACGGGGTCTTGGGGCCTGTGTAGTAGGACTCGCCTGCGCCGGCACCGTAGAAACCTCCTCCGTACACTCCACCAGGAGACGAGTATCCGAACATGTTGAACCACTCGTTGTCTTTGTGGATGTAAGCACAGACGCAGGCAAACACAGCTGCTCCCAGCAAGAGCTCCACACAGCCCAGAATCCTCAGCAGTCCTGACCAGGACTTCATGAAGGCGTAGCGCTGATGGTACTCTTCCACTCGCTCGCTGTAGGTCAGACCCGTGCGGTAGGTGCGCCCTGACACAGACTCTTGGGCATCCTGTCCATCCAGAAGCTCCTTTCTCGAGTTGTAGCTGCCACCTGAGCCCCCATAGGGATCCCGGTACGATCCAGGGACAGAGGGGGAGTGCGGCGGAGAGCAGCGCACCCCCTCAGTGGTGCTGTTGTTGTTGTTATATGAGGAGGCAGGCATGGACCACGGCTTGTTGCTGCTGTGGTTGCTTCCTCTGAAGAAGTTCTTCCAGGAGTCAGGGATGAAGCGGTGGACTGGTTTGATGTCGATGGCGGGGTCCTGCTCCGGGTCGGCGTTGTCCTCGCTGCCGCTGGGATCGAACTCGGGGCCGACGGGTGGCTGGTCCGGCAGAGGCGGAGGGGGGAGGGGGTCGGCGCTCTGGGCGAGATGAGGCGCTCTCTGCTCTCTCAGCGGCTGCAGATCGTAGGAGTCTTCTCGGGGTAACGTGCCCTGTGGTACCTGGTCATAGTGGGGCGCCTGGCGGACACGCTCAGTGCGTCCGTAAAAGCCTCCTCCATAGGACATGAGGATAGTGATGGTCCCTGAGAGGTGGACACACATTCATTCAGTGGTGTTTAAAGGTGGTTCAATTTACGTATTTACAATAAAAGGATCAAAGTACAGCTGCAACGAACATTGAAAAAATATTTCCATTTGTTTACATCGTTCATCATTTAACTCATGTCAGAGGAAAAATAAAACACCTGCAGCTTTCAGCTTCTTAAATGTGAGAACTAGCTGCTGTTCTCTTTTTAATAAAACTGTAAACTGGGTATCTTTGGGTTTTGGACTCTTGGAAAAAGAAAAGAAGCGATACGCAGATGTCGCCCTGGACTTCAGGGAAACACAATGGGCTAATATCTAAATGATGAAAATAATCTTCAGCTGCAGCTCTAGTTTTCTACATCAGCCAGTGTCAGATCTTCCAAAGAAAACTGTAAGTGAGAGCTGAGCCGTCTGCAGCTGCTAAAATGTCATTTTTTCTATTATAACTGATGTTAACAGTACAACAGTGACGTTTGATTGTTGTATGAGGGCCAGCTGTAGGTCTCTCCTTAATTAACTGTTTGGCCTGTGAAACGTCAGCAACAAACAAACAAAAAATCTGATCATAATTTCTCAGAAACATGGTTTGTTTTGTCCAATCAAAAGTCCAAAACACAATGATATTGATAGAATACAGTTGGTACCAGAGAACGGTCTGAGTTTTGCTTGGAAAGTAACAGAAATGATCCATGATTATTAGAATAGTTGCCTGTAATTGCCCAATCGTTGCAGCTGTAGGAGCAGGTCAAGGTGAGGACTTCAAATTGCTCGTTTTGTAACAACAAACCAAAACTATTCAATTTTCTATTACACAGGACAAAGAAAAGCAGTGGTTAGTAAAGCTGCTGATTAATTTCCTGTCACGCCACCAGCTGATTATTCATTTGAGCTCAAATCATATTATCATCAGTTCAAATCATTCATAGAGCTGAGGAGGCAAAGAGGAAGAAGCCAAACAACAACATGTCCCAGACTGAAGAGAAATTTAAATGAGACATTCAGACCAACACTCATGCATCGTCTTCTTACTCCAAAACTGAGGAACACCTACTAAAGAAAACTAACCCCCCAGTACCTGAGGTCACCAGGTAAAACACCCATCAGCCAGAGCTCTCATGAGTGAAGACCCACCATCGTCCATGCAAGCTGAGCCAAGAATGCATTTTTGTGCTGCAACCCAATAAGGAGCAGGTCGAATTCCTTCTGTTGTTGTAATAACTGCTCATGTATTGTGTCCAGGAAAGCTCAACTTACCAGTGTAGAGACAGCACAAAAATCCATTCTTAACACCCAGACAGCCCTTAGAAACCCATTTCTTTAAGTGGATTTGATCTCGAGAGGTAAAAAATAATACGAACTGTGCTTGAATACCTCTTTCACACGCAGTCACTCAACACGACTTACATTGGCTTGCAGGTCAGAATGCAAACCTGGTATGAACATATAGTGTGCCGAGGAATCACCTGAAAAGCAAAAACAAGAAAAGATAAAATGATGATGATGTTCACCGGTTTGTTCTGTCAGAGCAGCAGCAACTTGACCTTTAGTGTTGGGACAAGAAGTCTGAGATGAGAACTCCAGTATTATCTTGGTCTTGCCTTTTCTGCTGTTTTTGTGAAGAAGTATTCAGAACCTTTACTAGGAAAAGTACCACACAGTAACACAAACACACAGATGGAGGCGGTGGTATTCCTGCAGCCTCTGTTCCAGTTTCAGTAAAATCCCTGCTTTTTGTCAATGGAGTTCGTAGTGACATATAGAGATGTTTCTGGTTGAAATTAAAGTTGATCTTCCTCTTTAATAAAAAGCTCTGTCTCGTAGGAATCTCTCATAATGCTGCCAGACTGATAATAATCTGAGCCTGTCAGTGGGCGATGTTGACAGGCCATTGATCACAATGCAGCAGCTGTTTGCAGTGGCTGGCTGCACTGTTCTGCTTCAATGCTGCACCTAATCCAAAAGAAATGTTGTCCCTTTATCAATCATTATCCTTTTTAAAGTGCACATCTGAACATCTACCATTTCTAACACCTTAGCTACTCTTACTGTTGAGGAATACCATGATTCCACACAGAGCTCCTCAACAGCTACAAAAAAAGAGGTAGATCTCCAGGATGTTGTGATGGCTGCTTCCACCACTCCCCTGGTGTTTACCGACCACATGATCAGTTGATTAATCGTGTAAATATTACGCTTTTTGACTAATGAGAAATTAAATTAGACCTTAAAGAATATTATTCGTAACATCTTCCTCAGAGAAGCAGCAAATCCTCAGATTAGGAGAAATCTCCAACCAGAGAATTCTGAGCATTTTGCCCTCATAAAAGACTTCATGGATTCGACTG